>JBBGZY010000375.1:3725000-4222500 GCA_037952925.1 Lithobates clamitans
CCGCCACTTACTGGAGCCGTCGGTAGCGGCAGAGCCGATCGGTTCCTCTCCCCTCACTGCCTGGATGCGGAGTAAGGGAATGATGGCCCCCGCTCGGCTTCATAGCATTGGAGGGCGGAAGCGACGACAAACGTCACTTCCGCCCACTGCTCTTAGAGGGGATGTTTACATTCCTTCTAATAGGAATAAAAATTACCCCCTTTTTATTTTTTTTGAAGAACAGTGTCAAAAGAAAAAAAAATTACAGCGCACCGTCTCACCGAGCTCGCATGCAGAAGCAAACACACATTCAAGTCACGCCCACATAGCAAAACGATGTTCAAATCACACATGTGAAGTATCGCCGCAATCGTTCGAGCAAGAGCAATAATTCTAGCCCTAGACCTCCTCTGTTACTTAAAACTGGTAACCTGTAGAAATTTTAAACGTCACCTTTGGAGATTTTTAAGGGTAAAAGTTTGTCGCCCATCCAGGAGCGAGCACAATTTGGAAGACATGTTGGGTATCAATTTACTCGGCGTAACATTATCTTTTACAATATAAAAAACAAAAATTGGCCTAACTTTACTGTTATCTTTTTTAATTCAAAAAGTGTGCTTGTAAGACCGCTGCGCAAATACTGTGTGACAAAGTATTGCAACAATCACCATTTTATTCTCTATATAGATAATGTTTGGGGGTTCTAAGTAATTTTCTAGCAAAAAAATAAATAAATAAATAATTTAACTTGTAAACACAGAGTCTGAAAAATAGGCCCGGTCCTTAAATGGTTAACGTCAATCAGTGCCTCCTCATCAGTGCTGCCGATCAGTGCCACCTCATCAGCGCCACATTATCAGTGCAGCCTATCAGCCCCCATCAGTGCCCTTCAGTGCAGCCTCATCAGTGCCCTTCAGTGCAGCCTCATCAGTGCCCTTCAGTGCAGCCTCATCAGTGCCCTTCAGTGCAGCCTCATCAGTGCCCTTCAGTGCAGCCTCATCAGTGCCCTTCAGTGCAGCCTCATCAGTGCCCTTCAGTGCAGCCTCATCAGCGCCCATCAGTGAAGGAGAAAATTACCTGTTTGCAAAATTTTAAACTAAAACCACCTTCATTTTTTTTAAAAAAGTTTGGTCTTTTTTCATTTGTTTAGCAAAAATAAAAACCCAATGGTGATTAAATACCACCAAAAGAAAGCTCTATTTGTGAGAAAAATTCTAAAAAAAAATGTCATAGGTACAGTGCTGCCTGAATATGCAAATGTTATTTAAAGTGCGACAGCACTTAAAGCTGAAAATTGGCCTGGGCAGAAAGGGGGTGAAAGTGCCTAATAGGCAAGTGGTTAATGCACATTGGCTTTAATGGAGACAGCATAAAAGCAATTCTATTTAAAACCAGAACACATTTTTTTTTCAGCTGCCTTCCTAACCCTATGTATTCTGAATTTTAACAATATACAGTTCAGATAAAAACAGAACATTGCATACTTCTACATTTACCACTCTCCATTCCCCACACATCCTCCCTGCATGCAATTACATCCTGATCACATTGCAGAAATGCTACCCATGTAAATAGAAGTGTCTGGTTGCTAAGGTGATTTTCTTTTTTGTTCAATGTGTTTCATCCAGATGGGCTGATGGAAATCTAAGCTTCTAATCTGTATACAGGTGCTAATCTGTCACATATTCAAATATCACTTGACATTTTGGTGACATAAATAATCTGAAGAAATGATGACCTAACATTTAATAGAATGATTGGATCAAAAGCTGTTAATTGGCCAATTAGTGCCTCACTAGTTGCCATGGAAGCCTAAACTGGGCAATTTAAATTAAAATAAGTAACATCCAAAGATCTTCTGCTTTTACCTAAAAAGCCTAAAGCTGCCCATACATTATACAATTTTCTTATTCATACATAAATACATAGTTAGGTTGAATAAAGACACCAGTCCATCCAGTTCAACCTGAGTGAGTGTGGGTGCATGTCTACAATTGTCCCTATCCCTGTACATTGTGTCTCATTAAGATGCTCAGCTATTATATTATTATTTATTTAAGGTACCCATTTAGCCCTGTCAATTTACGCAGTGCTCCACACATACATCACACAGTCACATCAGTCCCTACCCTCAAGGAGCCCACAATCCGAGGTCCCCAACTCACATTTATATACTAGGGCCAATTTTGGACAGAAGCCAATTAACTTACCAGCATGTCTTTGGAGTGTGGGAGGAAACCGGAGTACCCGGAGGAAACCCGGGCACAGGCAGAACATGCAAGCTCCAGGCAGGTAGTGTTGTGGTTGGGATTTTAACCAGCGACCCTTTTCACTGCTAGGCGAGAGTGCTACCCACTACACCACTGTGCCGTCCACATATCCTTCAGATATACCTTCTATGTAGTGCAAGGGCTTGCCTGATTGCATACAAATTGAAAGTGTTTAGGTTTGACCTCATATTTTATGTATGGCCAGCCTGAGTGCCATTTCCCACTGGTGCGATGTAAGACATCGGATGTGATTCGCACCGAATTGCAGTGAAAATCACATGCTATCTCTGTGTGATGCAATTTCAGCCATACAGATAGCATGGCTAAATTTGCATCACATTCGGACCAAACTCGCACAGGACCCTTTTTTTGGTCCTCATCAGAATTGGATCGGTGTGAACACCCATGCAATTTGATTCCTGTCTGAATTTGCAGTTCGCCGTACGATATGCAAACTGATTTGGGGGTGTCATTAACTTTCAATTGACACTCGCAGCAGTTCACATAGGGCAGTGTGAACTGCCGCCGGGAGACATGCGATGCGGGAAACCGCAGTGGATTCGCAGGGTTTCCACATCACTGCAGTGTGAACTGAAGCTTAGTCACAAACCAATGACTCTGATTGTATTTTCACGACTGAAATTAACCTAAAAGTTGCTTGGAAACTTCTTTGCTATTTTTTACAGTGCAATGCAGCTTGGGTTTAGAGGTCCTTTAGCCATATATGGGCTTCCATACACTACAGGTGATACTCGAAAAATTAGTATATCGTGCAAAAGTTCATTTATTTCACTAATGCAACTTAAAAGGTGAAACTAATATATGAGATAGACTGATTACATGCAAAGCAAGATAGTTCAAGCCATGATTTGTCATAATTGTGATGATTATGGTTTACAGCAAACCCCAAATCCACAATCTCAGAAAATTTGAATATTGTGAAAAGGTGCAATATTCTAGGCTCAAAGTGCCCCACTCTAATCAGCTAATTAAGCCATAACACCTGCAAAGGGTTCCTGAGCCTTTAAATGGTCTCTCAGTCTGGTTCAGTAGGAATCACAATCATGGGAAAGACTGCTGACCTGACACTTGTGCAGAAAACCATCACTGACACCCTCCATAAGGAGGGAAAGGTTACCTTGTATAGAATCAATGATATGGACTGGGCTAGTAATAAAATAAATGAATGCATACACTAGCAGATCCTCTCCACCAATATTATTATTTTAGATCACATGCAACATGATACATGGGTTTAGCCCCATACAGTTGTTCTCATAAGTTTACGTACCCTGGCAGAGTTTATGATTTCTTGGACATTTTTCAGAGAATATTAATAACACAAAACACTTCTTTCACTCATGGTTAGTGTTTGGCTGAAGCCATTTATTATCGATCAACAGTGTTTACTCTTTTTTTTTTTTTTTTTTTTTTCATACTGCCAAAACAAACTACCCAAATTACCCTGATCAAAAGTTTACATACCCCAGTTCTTAATACTGTATATTGCCCCCTTTAACATCAATGACAGCTTGAAGTCTTTTGTGGTATTTGTGAATGAGCTTCTTTATCTTCTCAGATGGTAAAGCTGCCAATTCCTCTTGGCAAAAAGCCTCCCGTTCCTGTAAATTTTTGGGTTGTCTTGCATGAACTGCACTTTGAGATCTCCCCAGAGTGATACTGAGGTGGCTACTCCAGAACCTTCACTTTATTCTGCTGTAGCCAATGACAGGTCAATTTCACCTTGTGTTTGGCCTTGTGTTTTGGAACATTGTCATGTTGGAATGTCCAAGTACGTCCCACGCGCAGTTTCCTGGCTGATGAATGCAACTGTTCCTCCAGTATTTTTTGATAACATACTACATTCATCTTGCCAACAATTTTGACAAAATTTCCTGTGCCTTTGTAGCTCACCCATCACCAAAACATCAGCAATCCACCTCTGTACCTTTCATCATAGGCCTTATTTACTCCTCTCCAAACGTAGCGTTTATGGTTGTGGCCAAAAAGCTCAATTTTGGTCTTATCACTTCAAATGACTGTGCCAGAAGGTTTAAGGCTTGTCCCTGTGCGTCTGGCATATTGTAAGTGGGATACTCTGTGGCATTTGCGTAGTGATGGCTTTCTTCTGTTGACCTGACCATGCAGCCCTTCTTTCTTCAAGTGCCTCCTTATTGTGCATCTTGAAACAGTCACACCACATGTTTTCAGAGAGGCCTGTATTTCACCTGAAGTTATTTGTGGGTTTTTCTTTACATCACAACTAATTTTCCTGGCAGTTGTAGCTCAAATTATAGTTGGTCTCTACCTGACCGTGGCTTGGTTTCAACAGAACCCCTCATTTTCCACTTCTTGATTAGACTTTGAACACTGCTGTTCGGCATTCTCAATTCCTTGGATGTCTTTTTATACCCCTTTCCTGTTTTTTCCTGTTTTATACAGTTCAACTACTTTTTCCTGCAGATTCTTTGACAGTTCTTTTGATTTCCCCATGACTCATAATCCAGAACCGTCAGTGCAGCACTGGATGAAAGATGCAAGGGTCTGTCAGGAGTCCAGAAACACACTGGCTTTTTATACACACAATAATTACAATCAAACAGATCAAACAGTTAGTTTCTGTTGCCATTATGATTTAAAAAGAGTAAACACTGTTGGTTGATAATAAATAGCTTTAGCCACACACTAACCATGAGTGAAAGAAGTGTTTTGTGTTATCATTCATATTCTCTGAAAAATGGCCAGGAAATAATAAATTCTGCCAGGGTATGTAAACTTATGAGCACAGATGTATATAAGCCACTACTATTAAATGAGATGCAGAGCTAAAAACCTTTACTTAATATGAGGGAGTGGATTCTTTAAAAGAACAACGATCACAAACTTCTATCACTGCTTACTTTCTCCTAGAAGACTGTCACTTGTTGAACAACTATTTGATAATTCAATACCATTAGCAACTCAGTTGCTATGTTTTTACAATCAAAAATTTGCTGCCAGTCTGCATTTTTCTGTACAATTTTGGCAATAGTGTCTTTACTGGAAGTTATCTCTTCTCTGTCTGGGTGCGCCACATTTTTCTACAAATAATTCATCCTGCAGATATGACTCCTTTAGTGTAGATACCAAACACTTCTGCTAGGAGCTACAGAGAGCCCAACAGTATAAAGAAATGTAATACAAACACCAACAAACAGGTTACTGAGCAATATGTTGTCATCCCCTCCAGCTGCAAAACAGATTAATAACCTTATGTTAACTTTTAAGAACATATCAGAGTTCTGTCTGCAGTCCAAAAAAGTTAACCCTGCCCTCCAAGCCATTTGATTCATGTTTACATAAGCTCCCTGGAAAAACATTCATATCATTCCAAGGCTGACTAAATGTTTTCCACAGTCATACTTCACATATTTGGATTTTTTTTCTTCCCAGGGTCATTAACTGAAAAATGCAATGAAAAATATCTAATATTTAAAATGCTCAAGGGCAAACATATAACCAAGTGAATATTTCTCTTTATTTTTGTTCTAGCTCCTATATATATCATTCTCTGCTCAGGAACTATTGAAAAAAGCAGCCCAGGTGACTTGTGATATACTGCTCACCAAATCACTTGAACTCAAGATGTTGGGAAGCCTCTTTTAAGGCACTTGACTTTGGCACAATATTCTTACTCCTCATCATAGGGCTCATTTACATGGACACAGAGAGCCAGACACCATGAAAAACAAGCATTTTTCTGAGCACGGAAATGACAAGCGTTTGGGTACAGTCAGTCGCCTGTACAATTCCTCACATCTGAGTAAAAGTATGCAATTGCTGCAGCAGTCTCTGATAACTGCACATCCAAGCACTTACTTTTAAAGAGGAATACATGTTCAACCCTGGGTGCATAAAATCTGACGTTCATCTGTCCCAGTAAACAAGAAATGGCTCAGATGTGTGGTCACCAGTGTACAGTCACAACCCAACACTGATTTGCACAGGTTGCTGTGCACAAACACCTGTCATTCTCGGGCACAGAAATATGCTAATTTTTCACAGTGCACAGCTCTCTGCGCCCATGTGAATGAGCCCTTATTTAAACTTCAAGCAGAGATAAAAGGACACACATTAATGTAGCCCTGTAATCATTAATACATCATTAAATATACTTTTTCAAATGCAAGAAGTGTAAACACCTGAATTTTTCTTGGTATCCGCCTCTTGCAAACCCTTGACATCAGGGCTGCAGTGTGAAGGGTAGAAACAGTACAAGGAGCCAATCAGTTCATGTACTGACAAGAACAAAGCTGATACAGGGAAGAGGAGTAAGAGTGACAGAGAGATCAGCTCATGATTGTGCTGCATCTTCTTTTACTGTCCAGTCACAAGCTGGGGGAGGTCCAGGATGGCCTGGGCTCAGAAGTGGGCTGACTGATGTTAGCCATCAGACTGAGAACATCTAGTAGCAAAAAAAGTACTGCACAGGAAACAGACCAAAGTGGATTTAAAGTTTTCCACAATTTTTTGGAAATGAAGAAACATGCCGTTATTGAGGTGGCTATAATGCACTTGAAGTGGTTGTAAAGGCTTAGGGTTTTTTCCTTTCATTCATTCTATGCATGAAGGTAAAAAACATGTGCAGCATCTCCCCCAATACATATCTGAGCCCCATCTCGATCCAGCAATGTGCACGAGAGCCAAGGCTCTCACAGGTCTCTCCCACCTCACTGGCTAAGGCACAGCAGCAAAAGCCATTTGCTCCCGCTGCTGTCAATCACAGCCAGTGAGGAGGGAGCAGGGGGCGGGGCCGAGCCCTACTCTGTGTCTTATGGACAAACTATTTACACTTAGCATAATTTTATGTTTAAATTCCAATAGTTTTAGTGGAAGTAATATACAGTATCTCACACAATTAAATGCACCCATTACATTTTTGTAAATATTTAATTATATCTTTTCATGTGACAACACTGAAGAAATTACACTTTGCTACAATGTAAAGTAGTGAGTGTACAGCTTGTATAATAGTGTAAATTTGCTGCCCCTCAAAATAACTCAACACACAGTCATTAATGTCAGCTGGCCTCAAAAATGAGTACACCCCTAAGTGAAAATGTACAAATTGGACCCAATTAGGCATTTTCCCTCCCAGGTGTCATGCGACTCGTTAGTGTTACAAGGTCTCAGGTGTGAATGGGAAGCAGGTGTGTTAAATTTGGTGTTATCGCTCTCACTCTCTCATACTGGTCACTGGACGTTCAACATGGCACCTCATGGCAAAGAACTCCCTGAGGATCTTAAAAAAAAGAATTGTTGCTCTACATAAAGATGGCCTAGGCTATAAGAAGATTGCCAAGACCCTGAAACTGAGCTGCAGCATGGTGTCCAAGACCATACTTTAACAGGACAGGTTCCACTCAGAATAGGCCATGGTCTACCAAAGAAGTTGAGTGCACATGCTCAGCGCCATATCCAGAGGTTCTCTTTGGGAAATAGATGTATGAGTGCTGCCAGCATTGCTGCAGAGGTTGAAGGGGTGGGGGGTCAGCCTGTCAGTGCTCAGACAATACGCCGCATACTGCATCAAATTGGACTGCATGGCTGTCTTCCCAAAAGGAAACCTCTTCTAAAGATGATGCAAACAAAAGCACAGGGTTTCTGAAGACAAGCAGACTAAGGACATGGATTACTGGAACCATGTCCTGTGGTATGAGGAGACCAAGATAAACTTATTTGGTTCAGATGGTGTCAAGCGTGTGTGGCAGCAACTAGGTGTAGTGAGTAGCACTCTCGCCTAGCAGTAAGAAGGGTCGCTGGTTCAAATCCCAACCACGACACTACCTGCCTGGAGTTTGCATGTTCTCCCTGTGCCTGCGTGGGTTTCCTCCGGGTACTCCGGTTTCCTCCCACACTCCAAAGACATGCTGGTAGGTTAATTGGCTTCTGTCCAAAATTGGCCCTAGTATATGAATGTTAGGGACCTTGGATTGTGGGCTCCTTGAGGGTAGGGACAAATGTGAGTGTGCGATATATGTATGGCGCGCTGTGTGAAAAAATTGACACAGCGCTATATGGGTACCTTAAATAAAAATAGGGATAATTGTAGATACGCACCCACACTCGCTCAGGTTGAACTCGATGGACTGGTGTCTTTATTCAACCTTAGTAACTATGTAACTATGTAGGTGAGGAGTACAAAGACAAGTGTGTTTTGCCTACAGTCAAGCATGGTGGTGGGAGTGTCATTGGGGCTGCATGAGTGCTGCCGACACTGGGGAGCTACTATTCATTGAGGGAACCATGAATGTCAACATGTACTGTGACATACTGAAGCAGAGCATGATCCCCCTCCCTTTGGAGACTGCAGGGCAGTTTTCCAACATAACGACCCAAACATACCTCCAAGAAGACCACTGCCTTGCTAAAGAAGCTGAGGGTAAAGGTGATGGACTGGCCAACCATGTCTCCAGACCTAAACTCTATTGAGCATCTGTGGGGCATCCTCAAACAGAAGGTGGAGGAGTGCAAGGTCTCCAACATCCACCAGCTCCATGATGTTGTCATGGAGGAGTGGAAGAGGATTACAGTGGCAACCTGTGAACTCAATGCCCAAGAGGGTTAAGGCAGTGATTATCACATAGCTATGAAAATAAAGAAAATATATATTAATCACAAGATATAGTAAACAAACATAAATTCTTTATATGTACATATAATGGCATATTATGTAAATAAAGCGTCTGCTGTGAGTACCCCTCTAATGATCAACTGTCTTACCAGGGGCCCTGGAAAAGGTGATCCACCCCGGAGGGCATGGGAGCCCATTGAGAGGCACAGGATACAAAAGGTAATGGTCTATTTAAGAAAAAGATTACAATGGGACATACTAAGAAACAGTCTATCCAGAATGGCGAGTATGAGGTAAGGTTTTGTATATGAATATAGAGAATTAGTAGTAATAAAGTTCCATACCAGAGGGGCTATGCTTGGCTATACAGGTTCCATAGATGGTAAAGTGGTCTCTATAGGGAGGTGTATATCTATAGAGTCAAGGCAGATACATTATCATATTCAATGTTGTATATAGACAAGTGCACAAATGAAGATGTGAATATATATTCACATACGTGCATAGCCGTGCACACACATAGATCATTAGGGGGATACTCACAGCAGACACTTTATTTACATAATATGCTATCATATGTACATATAAATGATTCATGTTTGTTTACTGTATCTTGTGATTAATATATATTTTTTTATTTTCATAGTTATGTGATAACCATCCCAATGCACCTTCAGTGTCACTTACAATTCTACATCCTCCACTCCTCTTCCCTTCTCCGTTGGGGTCCCCCAAGGTTCTGCTCTTGGACCTCTTATTTTCAATCTACACCTCTTCCCTGGGTCAGCTGATAGCCTCTTACGACTTCCAATATCATTTCTACGCTAATGACACACAAATCTATCTCTCCACCCCTCAACTCACTCAGTCTCCTCACGCCTCACTAACTTACTAACAGACATATCTGTATGGATGTCACACCACTTCCTCAAACTCAACTTGTCCAAAACCGAGCTTATAATATTTCCTCCCCCATGTGCCTTTTCCCCTGACTTCTCTGTCAAGAGAAATTGCACAACCATTCACCCATCCCCACATGTCAGCGTGCTAGGTGTTATACTGGACTCTGAACTGTCCTTTTGGCCCCACATCCAATCACTTTCCAAAGCTTGCCGCCTCAACCTCCGCAACATCTTCAAACTACGTCCCTTTCTAACCAATGAAACCACAAAGCTCCTGATTCACTCCCTGGTTATCTCTCGCCTTGACTACTGCAACTCCCTTCTCATTGGCTTACCTTTAAATAGACTATCCCCCCTTCAGTCCATCATGAATGCTGCTGCGAGACTCATCCCCCTTACAAACCGCTACCCCTCTCTGCCAATCCCTCCATTGGCTGCCACTTGCCCAATGAATTAAATTCAAAATACTAACATTCAGTTACAAAGGCAATCACAACTCTGCCCCCAGCTACATCACTAGCCTAGTCTCAAAATACCAACCTAATCGCCCTTTTTGTTCCTCCCAAGATCTCCTGCTCTCTAGCTCCCTGATCATCTCCTCCCATATCCGCCTCCAGAACTTCTCCCGAGCCTCGCCCATCCTCTGGAATTTGCTACCCCAATCTGTCAGACTGTCTCCAAATGTATCCACTTTTAGGCGATCCCTGAAAACTTTCCTCTTCTGAGAAGCCTATCCTGCCTCCATCTAACAACTGCACTATTTTTCTCCATTATCTCATCCCCCACAGCTATTACCCTTTTGTATAACTTGACCCTCCCTCCTAGATTGTAAGCTCTAACGAGCAGGGCCCTCTAATTCCCCCTGTATTGAATTGTATTGTAATTGTACTGTCTGCCCTAATGTTGGAAAGCACTGCATAAATCATCATCTTTTAATCACCATCTAACTGTATAATAAAGCTCCTGAAGAAGCGGCTAATGTAAATCCACAAAACATGTAGAACAACCAATATACAGATGGTATTTAATGTTCCAGTTGTCACAATGTGGTGCGACTATAAAATTAAATGTTCTGTTCTGATTATCACTATTGGTTTTAATCTGTAAAAGTCAAATGTTTTATATATATATATATATATATATATATATATATATATATATATATATATATATATACACATACATATACCATTAAAAATTCTCTATGGGGTTTAGGTCAGGTGAGTTTGCAGGACAATCAAGCACAGTGATACCATGATCATTCAACCAGGTATTGGTACTTTTGACAGTGTGGGCCCTGGCCAAGTATTAGTATTGTGCAGGGGTCTCCAAACCCCGGCCCGCAGGCCACATCCGGCCCACTTGTGTGTTTAATCCGGCCCACCCACAGCTGGCAGGTCTTGCAAAACAAAGCAGCACACCTGCCCATGCTGCACAGCATGCTTATGATTGGCTGCTGGGACCGCCGATGTCCCAAGAACCAGTGACGTCATTGGCGGGGCACCTCCCCTCTTCCCGTCTGCTGTTGTATTAAAGATCCTTCCGCATGTGAAGCAGCGGGCAGGAGTCGGGAGCTGAAGACGGCTCGTGCGGAGGCAAGAGGTGTGTGTGTTGCTGATGGGTGGAGGGAGGGTCTCCATCAGTGGTGAACCCATCTGATAAGGACACCGCTGATGGGGATATGGATGGGGTCACTGCTGAAGGGGACACCACTGATGGGGACACTGATTATGGGGACATGGATGGGGTCACCACTGATGGGTTCACTACTGATGGAGACACCGATGATGGGGACACTGCTGATGGAGACACTGATGAGGAGACTCTGGAGGACACTGATGATGAGGAGTCTCTGATGAGGGATACAGGTGTGTGAAAGGCTCTGATGGAGACACAGAGGCTGTAGAAGGCTCTGATGGGGACACAGATGTGTGGAAGGCTCTGATGGGAACACAGATGTGTGGTAGGCTCTGATGGGGACACAATGTACAAGGAGACTCTAATGGAGGACACAGATGTGCAGAAAGGCTCTGATGGGACACTCTGATGGGGGACACCAATGCTTGGACAGGCTCTGACGGGGACACAGATGTGTGAAAGGCTCTGATGTGGACAAACATACGGAAAAGCTCTGATTGGGACACGGACATGCGGAAAGGCTCTGATGTGGACACAGGTGTGCAAGGAGTCTCTGGGGACACAGGTGTGCAAGGAGTCTCTGGGGACACAGATGTGCAAGGAGACTCTGTTGGGGACACAGATGTGCAGAAAGACTATGATGGGGACACAAATGTGGTGGAGACTCTGTTGGAGACGCAGTTGTATGGGATGACTCTGATGGGGAAACAGATGTGAGGGGAAATCTGAGATACAGATATAAAGGGGGATCTTGTGGACCACACAGACATAAGGATAGGAAGGATATAGGAAAAGAAAAGTGGACAGCAAGTGCCGCCTGTTTAATGAACAATGGAACATAAAGTACTTTTTTGTACAAACAGGCGATAAAGCCTCATGTCTCGTATGCAACATAACTGTTGCCGTTTTAAAAGAGTGCAATTTGCGTCAGCACTATGAGACAAAACATGAACAAAGTTTATTTGAAAAAAAAAAAAAAAAAAACACAAAGTTATTCCAAATTCACAGGAACACAGCATTGGGTAAAATTGTAATTGATGCAACGGAATTTGCTTTCCCAAAGAGCTCTATTTACGCAAAAGAACAGTGAAAATAAAGCTTTAACTCAGGCCAGTTATAAAGTAGCTTATGCCTTGGCTAAAAGAGGAAAACCATTCACTGACGGAGATCTTATAAAGGAGTGTATGATGGAAGCAGTGTTGGGCCCCTTTCACACGATCGGACCGTTCAGGTCTGCCTGTCAGTTTTGACGGCGGACCTGAACGGGCGCTCAATGTTAGCCTATGGAGCGACGGATGTCAGTGGAGACATGTCCGCTGACATCCGACCCGGTCCGATCCCCTAAAAGCAGACGGATGGCTCTACGTCCAGTTCCGTCGCTGGCGGATCGGGTGAGATCTGATGAAAACGGACATGCTGTCCGTTTACATCCGATTTCTCCATAGGCGGCAGCGGCGCCTGACAAGCCCCTCCCCACTCAGTGAGCAGAGAGGGACCTGTCATCCGCCAGCTCAGCGGAGATCAATGGACAGATCTCCCGCTGAGCCGGCGGACCGAGGCGAGCTCTGTAGAAACGGAGTCCGCCTCGTGTGAAAGGGGCCTTAGAGTTATGCCCGGAAAAAGAAAATTTGTTCAAAACTATAAGTCTTGCACCAAATACTGTTGCTTGTAGAATTGATGATATAGGAAGCAATATAGTTAATCAAATTGGAGAAAAAGCAAAAAAATGTTCTGGTGTATTCTCTCGCACTTGATCAGTCAACTGATGTGAGTGATACATCACAACTTTTAGTATGCATTCGTGGTGTCGACAGCAAACTTGATGTCACACAAGAGTTAGCATAAGTGCATAGCATGCACAGCACAGTAACTGGAGAAGACATCTTCAAAGAACTGCAAAAAAAACTGTGACGGAATATAACCTGGAGTGGAAAAAATTGCAATGCAGGACAATTGATGGAGGAAAAAACATGTCTGGGGCGAAGAAAGGTTTAGTTGGACAAATATCAAATACTTGCGAGGTCAGTGGATTCTCAAAGCCCATGTTCCTGTATTGCATTATCCATTAGCAAGCATTGTGTGGAAAATATCTGGATATGTGTTGTGTTCTGAAACCTGTTGTTTAAGTAGTAAATTTAATTTGCTCTCATGAGCTTAATCATCCCCAGTTTCATGATTTTCTGAAAGAAATTGACCTAAAGTACGTTGACTTGACTTCCTATACAGCAGTTTGATGGCTTAGTTGTGGAACAGTTCTATCACGCTTCTTTCAGCTCAGAGAAGAAATACATTCATTTCTAAGAGAAAAGAATCAACCTGGCCCACTTTTGTCAAACACTGACTGGCTTTGAAAATTGGCATTTTTGACAGACCAAATGAACCTGAAATTGCAAGGTGAAACCTATTTGATTTGTGACCTATTTGTGCATGTCAAGTCATTCAGGGCAAAACTCATGCTTTTTGAAGGACAGGTGAAAGTCCACAATTTGGTTCATTTCCCATGTTGTGAAAAATTTCATGAAGAAAGCAAAATAGAATTTCCTTCTTCATTTGCAACTGAAATCATTCAGGGCTTGCAAAAACAATTTCAGAAGCAATTTTTTGATTTTGATGGTAGAGTAGATGATGTAAAACTGCTTCAAACTCCATTTGACTGCAATGTTGAAACACTCCCAAGTCAGTTTCAATTGGAAATTATTGACCTTTAATCAGATGACATGTTGAAAGACAAATTTAAAGAAGGAAATTTGATCCAATTTTATGAATCTTTGCAGCCTGAGCAGTTTCCAAATTTGAAGCAATTTGCTCGTAGACTTGTGTCAGTTTTTTGGTACAACATACCTGTGTGAACAAACATTTTCAAAAATGAAGTATGACAAGTCTAAATATCGAGCAAATTTATCAGATGATCATTTGAAGTCCCTTCTAATAATTGGCTCCTCAAGCTTGAAATCTCAGTACAGTGACATTTTGAAATAAAAAAATCAGCTCCATCGTTCACATTAAATTTGTAAAAATGTTTTTTGTTTTGTGAACATGAAGCACATAAATCTTTGCATTATGTTTTGCTGTTTACACAAAATTGCCAGATCTGTGTTGAAAGTTGCAGACTGATTTTATTTTTCTTTGACTCGTATTAAAGGCCCAAGTTTATTTTGAATGTCTTTGCATTGTTTTATTAAAGTTGTTTCTCTTTTGTTCTCAGTCATATCATGCTAATTACAAAAACGATCCATGTAAAATATATACATTTATTTAAAATGTATTCATTTATTTTAGACATAACTGATTTTTTTTTTTTTTGGCCCCCAAATACTTGTAAAATCTACAATGTGGCCCTTGTGTTGAAAACTGTGGAGACCCCTGGTGTAGTGCATACTATACCGTACATAGACATACAGTGCCTTGCAAAAGTATTCACCCCCTTGGCTTTTTACCTATTTTTTATTGATTTAATACAGGTATAACAGGTACATATCTATGTGTTGACGCAGCCGCTTTAGCGAACATATACATCTATTTATATGCACAGAAATGCAACTGTGTAACAGGGCTAATACATAGCAGCATATTCATGTATTTATTTATTTTTAGCGTGGCCCTAAACCACAGGTCACTTAGGTTTTTCATTTTGTGGTGTAATGCTTCTTGTATTGTTAGGTGTAGTATCTTTTTGTGGTGGCCGCTTGTGTTAACTGCAGAGTCTCTATTTCTTCCAATCTTTTTAGAGACTGTCTGGGAAAGTTCTGTGTGCTAAGGCCTATAAATGTCAGAGTGTGGGCTTCGGAATACGAGTTGTCAGGGGTTATTCCACGAAGGTAGTGGGTAGGGATATTTAGAAGAATGGATGGGGCAGGAAACCCCTTGGTGATAACTACTAGGGAGAAAAGAGAAGAGGGAGAGAAAGAAAAGAGGGGGGGGGGTGTCTCAGGGTTCTATAGCCTTTTCCAGCTCACTTGCCTGCCGCATGTTTTGGTTGTTCTTAGTTTTGAGTTGTTTTTATTCATCTGTTGTAATGAAATGTCGCCAACAGGACCATATTTTCTCAAATTTGAAAGGGATATCTTTCACTTGGTGAATAAGTTCCTCCATGTCTGCAGTTTTGTGTATCCGTGCAAACCAATCTGCTACAGATGGTGGCTCCAGGGAGCGCCAGTTGGCTGGGATGCACATTTTGGCTGCATTCACCATGTGCATGGCTAGAGAGCACACATATGTGTTATGTGATATGGAGGAGTGGTGCAGCAGAAAGTGTGATGGGATGAAGTCTAGGTTGTAGGTGGTGATTTGATTTGTGAGTTGGTGGACTTCCTTCCAGAAGGGGAGGGGAGTGATGGAAATATTTTGTGTAGTCTAAGGGGTGTTCTATACCACCTAGAGAGTAGTTTGAACGTATTCTCTTGTGTGTAAATGGCAAAAAACAAGTACAAATTTGCAATGATCTGTAAAAAGCAAGCGGCCAGCAACGTTCGTAGATAACAAACAAAATGTCACATGCATAAAAATTATTGCGGCGCTGAAAAGTTCAAAATGAAATTGAAGAGTGGGAGGAATCCAATTACCAAATATATTGTGCAGATGTAGAAAGAGTCACTCGTCACCACGTGGTAATGTAGTCTGCTTACCAGAAGGTGTTAAGGATTAGGCCTAGATGATAAATTCTCAATAGCATCCAGCAAATCCAGCCCACTGGAACCCCTCATCAGACCACAACATCTGTGGGATTTCCTTCACATATAAACATCTCCCAATGGTCACTTCAGAATTAGGCATGTAGTCATCATATATCCGAGAAAAGAAAATGAAGGACCCATAGTGAAGCCCGTAATGATAGATAAAAAAAACTTTTATTGTAGTAACTTACAGTTGAAGCTTAAAACAGCATGCATCAATGATAGGAACAAACAGTTGCAGCAATCAGCGTACGGATGTCAGCCTGCCTGACATGTTTCATCATAACAGATGTCTTCAGAGGCATGGCTACAGCAAAAACTGCACGCTATATGTATGGTTAGTGGATAGATCAGAGGGGATTTAATCAAACTGATCACTAACAGCTGGGTAAGATGTGTGTCTTGTGCAGCGTGCCCTGGTAGTGACAGGATAAACCTGGTTAGCAACTGATGACGCGACAGTGCATGGCCAATCAGAAAAAAGAGGATAGGAACAAAAAATGGGTGGCAACAGATGACTCAGTGCCACCTCATTGGTTAACCTATCTCTCAGACGAACAGAAAAATTGAAAAATGCCAGATAAGCATAAACAGGAGACGAAGAAGAACGCCGGCTGTGCGGTCCGGCTCAGGGTCATGAAAAAGGCTAAAAATGTATTTTTTATTGATCAGACAAAAAGCTGATATCATATAACTCAATATACAAAATAAAAAAAATGGAAAAGAATTAACATCCGCACAGGTAAGCTATGAAATTAACGCCTGTCATGCAGTATAGATCAAAGGCATAGAAAAAAACGCTAGACTTTGTATAACAAATCAGTGCCTGCATGGGAAAAAAACACTAACCTATGTGTAACAAACCAGCGCCTCACATGCAACTAAGCAATAGACATTGTGAATGCGATTAATCGCACACAATTCAATAAAAATACATGCATGCAATATACATTAATACATGTGTTAAAATCAATACAGATGATTGTAAACATCATTTAAAAAATATTGTTTTTTAAAAAAACTGACCTAGACCCAAGATTTGCAAATAAATAAAGGAGAAAAAAAAAAAAATAAAACCAATAAAGGAGTGTATCGATGCTAACTGTTATTAATGAAGCTATTAACATCCCACTCTACGTTTAACCCGTATGGCGTATAGCATTTGAGGGTGTGTATCCATCGCGTTTCCAACCTCGAGATTTCTCTCTTGGTGTAACTACCTCTCCAATGGGGTGTGAAACGATCGATGGCGATAATCAGAGTCCCTACTGGATTTCTGTTATGACATTCTAAATAGTGACGTGAGACTGTGTGCTTAGGAAAACCTTTCTTTATGTTTTTTATATGTTCCTTTATTCGCACATTCATGGCTCTCATAGTGCGGCCTACATACTGTAGACCGCATGGACAAGTCAATAAGTACACACCATTTTTTGAGGTGCAGGTGATGAAAGTATCTATATCATAGACCTTTGTGGTGGAGTTAGATTTAAATTGACAAATTTTCCTATTTTTATCGCCATTTATGCAACACACTTTACATTTGCGACATGGGGAAAAAACCTTTTGAGTTCTGAAAAAAGGGGACCCTATTGGGGGCATCAAGAACATAAGGGGCAACCTGCAGCCTTAGGGGGGGTACTCCCCTATAGATAACTTGTGGGCGTTCAGGTAAGGATGGGCCCAACACTTTATCGTTTTTTAACACGGCCCAATGTTTTCTAAGAATTTTCTTTTATGTCGTAATGTTGTCGAGAGTAGGTGGTTACTAAAGAAAACTCATGAATGTTATTATTCTTAGTGATTCTATCTGTGCCCTTTATCATATTGGCCCTATCCAAGCAGGCAACCTCATTTATGGTTTTGTCCAAGTCTGCACCAGAGTACCCCTTCTCCACAAATTTGGTTTTTAAGTCAGAGGCCTGCATCAAAAAGTCGTGTTTAAAGGTACAATTACGCCTTAGGCGAATAAACTGGCTTTAAGGAACCACTTTTAACCAGGAGGGATGGTGACAACTCCCCTGACTAATATAGCCATTACGATCTGTCTCCTTGAAAAAAGTGGTGGTTGTAAATTTATTGTCACAGATCCGTATATTCAAATCCAAAAAATGGATAGCAACCTTGCTCATTTTGAATTGCAGAGAGATACCAAGGGTGTTCTGATTCAGCTCCTGCATGTAATTGGTCAAAGATGTTTCATCTCCATCCCATAGGAGAAAGATGTCGTCTATATACCTGCCCCAGTACACCAATTCTGGCCGTCTGTCAGCATAGACAAAAAAATGTGCTGAAAAATTTGACTTATACTCGAGTATATACGGTAATTCTTTTCCATTTTTTTTTTATTTTGTATATTGAATTATATGATATCAGGTTTTTGTCTGATTAAAAATACATTTTTAGCCTTTTTCATGTCCCTGAGCCGGACCGCACAGCCGGCGTTCTTCCTCGTCGCCTGTTCATGCTTATCTGGCATTTTTCAATTTTTCTGTTCACTGAGAGATAGGTTAACCAATGAGGTGGCACTGAGTCATCTGTTGCCACCCTTTTTTTGTTCCTATCCTCTCTTTTTTCTGATTGGCCGTGCGCTGTCGCGTCATCAGTTGCTAACCAGGTTTATCCTGTCAGCACCAGGGCGCGCTGCACAAGACACACATCTTACCCAGCTGTTAGTGATGAGTTTGATTATATCCCCTCTGATCTATCCACTAACCATACAATATATATAGCGTGTGGTTGTAGCTGTAGCCATGCCTCTGAAGACATCTATTATGATGAAACATGTCAGGCAGGCTGACATCCGTACGCTGATTGCTGCAACCGTTTGTTCCTATCATTGATGCATGCTGTTTTAAGCTTTAACTAAGTTACTACAATAAAAGTTTTTTTATCTATCATTACGGGCTTCACTATGGGTCCTTCATTTTCTTTTCTCGGATATATGATGACTACATGCCTGAATGCCTAATTCTGAAGTGACCATTGGGAGATGTTTATATGTGAAGGAAATCCCACGAATGTTGTGGTCTGATGAGGGGTTCCAGTGGGCTGGATTTGCTGGATGCTATTGAGAATTTATCATCTATGCCTAATCCTTAACACCTTCTGGTAAGCAGACTACATTACCACGTGGTGACGAGTGACTCTTTCTACATCTGCACAATATATTTGGTGATTGGATTCCTCCCACTCTTCAATTTCATTTTGAACTTTTCAGCGCCGCAATAATTTTTATGCATGTGACTTTTTGTTTGTTATCTACGAACTTTGCTGGCCGCTTGCTTTTTACAGATCAGCGCAAATTTTTACTTGATTTTTGCCATTTACACACAAGACAATACGTTCAAACTACTCTCTAGGTGGTATAGAACACCCCTTAGACTACACAAAATATTTCCATCACTCCCTTCCCCTTCTGGAAGGAAGTCCACCAACTCACAAATCAAATCACCACCTACAACCTAGACTTCACCCCATCACACTTTCTGCTGCACCACTCCTCCATAACGCATATGTGCGCTCTCTAGCCATGCACATGGTGAATGCAGCCAAAATGTGCATCCCAGCCAACTGGCGCTCCCTGGAGCCACCACCTGTAGCAGATTGGTTTGCACGGATACACAAAACTGCAGACATGGAGGAACTTATTCACCAAGCGAAAGATATCCCTTCCAAATTTGAGAAAATATGGTCCTGTTGGCGACATTTCATTACAACAGATGAATAAAAACAACTCAAAACTAAGAACAACCAAAACATGCGGCAGGCAAGTGAGCTGGGAAAGGCTATAGAACCCTGAGACACCCCCCCCCCTCTTTTCTTTCTCTCCCTCTTCTCTTTTCTTTCTCTCCCTCTTCTCTTTTCTCCCTAGTAGTTATCACCAAGAGGTTTCCTGCCCCATCCATTCTTCTAAATATCCCTACCCACTACCTTCATGGAATAACCCCTGACAACTCGTATTCCGAAGCCCACACTCTGACATTTATAGGCCTTAGCACACAGAACTTTCCCAGACAGTCTCTAAAAAGATTGGAAGAAATAGAGACTCTGCAGTTAACACAAGCGGCCACCACAAAAAGATACTACACCTAACAATACAAGAAGCATTACACCACAAAATGAAAAACCTAAGTGACCTGTGGTTTAGGGCCACGCTAAAAATAAATAAATACATGAATATGCTGCTATGTATTACCCCTGTTACACAGTTGCATTTCTGTGCATATATATATATATATATATATATATATATATATATATATATATATATATATATATATTATATATATATATATATAGATGTTTATGTTCGCTAAAGCGGCTGCATCCACACATATATATGTACCTGTTATACCTGTATTCAATCAATAAAAAATTCACTGTTCACTGAGAGATAGGTTAACCAATGAGGTGGCACTGAGTCATCTGTTGCCACACTTTTTTTGTTCCTATCCTCTCTTTTTTCTGATTGGCCGTGCGCTGTCGCGTCATCAGTTGCTAACCAGGTTTATCCTGTCAGCACCAGGGTGCGCTGCACAAGACACACATCTTACCCAGCTGTTAGTGATGAGTTTGATTATAGCGTGCGGTTGTAGCTGTGGCCGTGCCTCTGAAGACATCTGTTATGATGAAACATGTCAGGCAGGCTGACATCCGTATGCTGATTGCTGCAACCGTTTGTTCCTATCATTGATGCATGCTGTTTTAAGCTTCAACTGTAAGTTACTACAATAAAACTTTTTTTTTATCTATCATTACGGGCTTCACTATGGGTCCTTCATTTTCTTTTCTCGGATATATGATGACTACATACCTGAATGCCCAATTCTGAAGTGACCATTGGGAGATGTTTATATGTGAAGGAAATCCCACGGATGTTGTGGTCTGATGAGGGGTTCCAGTGGGCTGGATTTGCTGGATGCTATTGAGAATTTATCATCAATGCCTAATCCTTAACATCTTGTGTGTAAATGTTTACTGTTCCTTTGTGAATGCATGTATAGATTTTTCCCAATCGTGTTCCGAAAGATCTATGGCAAGATCTTTTTCCCATTGGCGGCAAGTTAAGTTGGATTTGGGGCTGTGTTTGTTGAAAAGTAGGGTGTATATGTAAGAGATTAGGTGAGCTTGGGGTTCTTGTTTCAGGTAAAGTGCTTCAAAGAGGGTCGTCTGTTGGGACCAGTCAGGTTTGGGGTTGGGTTTTTCGAGGAAGTGTCTGATCTGTATGTATGTCCAGAATGGTAATGTTTGGTTCTTCATCCGGGTGGCAAGCTGAGCTTGTGTAAGAAGATGACCTCTCTCATAAAATTGCTCTGCTCAGATAGTGGTGTGCAGCCATGCGTCTATGAGGAAGGTAGTGTGGGTTCCTGGAGAGAAGTCCGGGTTGTGGCGTAGTGGGGGTCATTGGGCCTAGGATCGAGGAGATTTCATAGGCTTTTTACCTATTTTGTTACATTACAGCCTTTAGTTCATTGTTTTTTTTAATCTGAATTATATGTGATGGATCAGAACACAACAGTATAAGTTGGTGAAGTAAAATTAGAAAAATATATACATAAAACTATTTTTCAGAAATAAAAAACTGATAATTGGCATGTGCGTATGTATTCACCCCCTTTGTTATGAAGCCCATAAAAAGCTCTGGTACAACCAATTACCTTCAGAAGTCACACAATTAGTGAAATGATGTCACATGATCTGTCATTACATATACACACCTTTATGAAAGCCCCCATAGGCTTCAACACCTAAACAAGAGGCACCACTAACCAAACACTGCCATGAAGACCAAGGAACTCTCCAAACAAGGGACAATGTTGTTGAGAAGTACAAGTCAGGGTTAGGTTATAAAAAAAAAAATATCCAAATCTTTGATGATCCCTAGGAGCACCATCAAATCTATCATAACCAAATGGAAAGAACATGGCACAACAGCAAACCTGCCAAGAGACGGCCACACACCAAAACTCACGGACTGGGTAAGGAGGGCATTAATCAGAGAGGCAGCACAGAGACCTAAGGTAACCCTGGAGGAGCTGCAGAGTTCCACAGCAGAGACTGGAGTATCTGTACATAGGACGACAATAAGCCGTATGCTCCATAGAGTTGGGCTTTATGGCCAGAAGAAAGCCATTACTTTCAGCAAAAAACAAAATGGCACGTTTTGATTTTGCGAAAAGGCATGTGGGAGACTCCCAAAATGTATGGAGGAAGGTGTTCTGGTCTGATGATACTAAAATTAAACTTTTTGGCCATCAAAGAAAACGCTATGTCTGACGCAAACCCAACACATCACCCAAAGAACATCATCCCCACAGTGAAACATCATGCTGTGGGGATGTTTTTCAGCAGTCGGGACTGGGAAACTTGTCAGGGTTGAGGGAAAGATGGATGGTGCTTAATACAGGGATATTCTTGAGCAAAACTTGTACCACTCTGTGTGTGTGCTAGGACAATGACCCCAAACACACTGCTAAAGCAACACTTGAGTGGTTTAAGGGGAAACATGTAAATGTGTTGGAATGGCCTAGTCAAAGCCCAGACTTCAATCCAATAGAAAATATGTGGCCAGACTTAAAGATTGCTGTTCACAAGTGCAAACCATCCAACTTGAAGGAGCTGAAGCAGTTTTACAAGGAGGAATGGGCAAAAATCCCAGCGGTAGGATGTGGCAAGCTCATAGAGACTTATCCAAAGCGACTTGGAGCTGTGATAGCTGCAAAAGGTGGCTCTACAAAGTATTGACTTTAGGGGGGGTGAATGGTTACGCACATTAACTTTTTCTGTTATTTTGTCCTATTTGTTGTTTGCTTCACAATAAAAAAAAAATCTTCAAAGTTGTGGGCATGTTCTATAAATTAAATTATGCAAATCCTCAAACAATCCATGGTAATTCCAGTTTGTGAGGCAACAAAACACGAAAAATGCCAAGGGGGGTGAATACTTTTGCAAGGCACTATACTTTTTAGTAAGCCAACATTTCTGTATTCATTTTTTTATTGGTCTTATGTAATATTCACATTTTTTGAGATACTGCATTTCATCAAAAAAAAAAAAAAAAGAAATTCTTGAAATATATCACTCTGTGTCTAACACATCTATATATGAGTTTCACTTATTGAATTAAAATTACTGAAATAAATTAACTTTTTGATAATATTGTAATATTTTGAGATGCACCTGTACATACAGTAAATGAGAAATGAGCACAGATAAATTGCATATAAAACATTCAAATAAACCATACAACCAATAATGGTGTGTGCAATTCATACAAGATCGACAAACTTTAATACAACCGCAATGTACAGTACATATCCCAAGCGGTACAGTGGGCAAAGTGCATGTCATTCGCCTAGGTGCACAGGGAGGCGGGCCAGAGCTTTTTATATACAGAAATATATATATACACACACACACACACACACACAGAGGAGGGGAGCAGGCAGCATCAAATTGAGGGTGAAGAATCCACTTTAAGTAGCATCCTTCCGGAGTTGGAGGAGAGAGTTTAATCGTGACTTGTCACCTTTGTCATATCAAATACCAGCACAGAGAGTTTATGAGTTTGTAGCCTTTCTGAGATGATCAAATAGGAGAGTCATGGAGCGCATAAAGAAGTTGAGGGGCCCATATCATCTTAAGAAGATTAATTTACTGACATTTTCCCTAAGTCTGTGGCTTAGGGGTGGCAAATTATGGTCCAAATATTCCGGAGTATAGGGGATAACACACATGGCAAGTTCCACTAGCTAGAAGATCATATGTCAATACTTAAATAGGGGTTGTCAGAAAAAAAGCATATAGGGGACTGACTGGCAGCACCTGTCAGGGGTGGTGGGGGTTCAATTATATAATTTGTAGGGTTTCTTAAATTTGTACACACTGAACTAGCAACAATGGAGTCAAGATTACTCAGTCTGCATATTGGGCATGGATGTTCACTAAGAACATCAGTGAACATCAGGGTGAAGGTTGCAAAAAATTGGGATAATATGGAAGGGTGTGGTATATTTTAGCAATGATACAAAACAAGCAATTAATTAGCAGCTCCCAAACAATAAGGTCTGGTTCACACCTATGAATTTTTTTTTTAGTGCATTTTCGGTTTTTCAGAAGCACACTACAGTCCATTTACCATGGTTTCCTATGGGTCACGTTCACATCTGTGCATTTTATGGAAAGGGCCACGGACCAGCAGGTTGTGTTTTCAATGGATCAAAAGCGTGTATTGAAAAACGCAAATGCAAAATGCACTTGGAGTATGAACCAACTGCAACCTGCCAGGCCTCAAAATTCAAACCATGTTATGCAGAGTTTGCCCAAATCCATAATGACCATACATTAACTGGTATTGTCTAAAAATGCATGGATTTGAAAAACAATAACATAGCAAATCATTCCAATGCAGGTAAGCAACTGCTGCTCAGCTCAATGAACTATAGGCTTAGATCCCACACCAAAATCCTTACATAGACTCTGTGTTTCGTCTAAATGCTATGCACAAGTATTTGTCTACATCTTGACATTTTACATGTTCGGGGATCATGCATTTCCTTGGCAGTTTGCTAGTATAAATCCTTAGAAAAAAAAATGACTGAGTTTAGATCTAAGCAAGAGCTTTTAAAGTCATAAAACAAT
Source organism: Lithobates clamitans (assembly GCA_037952925.1). Classification (NCBI taxonomy): domain Eukaryota; kingdom Metazoa; phylum Chordata; class Amphibia; order Anura; family Ranidae; genus Lithobates; species Lithobates clamitans. Next base: position 3,749,719 of record JBBGZY010000375.1, read on the forward strand.
CTATCAAAACAGCCTTAACCACTTCCCACTCGGCCTATAGCATATTGACGGCCGGGAAGTCGTTGCGTTATCCTGTCTGGGCGTCATATGACAGCTAGCAGGATAACCCCCTAGGGGGGGGGGGGGCGTGCAATGCGGCGATTTGGGACGGCGTGTGTCCCTCGGACACATCACTTCCCCGATCACGGTAAACAGCCAAAGAATTTGGCTGTTTACCACATGATCGGCTGTGTCAAAGCCACAGCCAATCACATGTCATAACAGACTCGGCGGAGCGCTCCGTGCACGCCGCCGGAGGCGTGCAGAGCAGGGATCGAGGAAGGCGCGTGTCCCCTGGACACAGCGCTTCACCGATCAGAGTAAACAGCCAATGAAGTTGGCTGTTTACCACGTGACTGGCTGTGTCCAATCACAGCGGTCACAAATGTAAACACTGAGGAGCAGTTACTATCTGATCTCTGCTCTCTCCTCACACACCAATCGTGTGAGGAGAGAGCAGAGATCAGTCAGTGAGCCGTCAGTGTATATTGTCTATTGTCTGTATACTGTGCACAACACGCCCCCCCAATAAAGAGGACCTGTCACACAGCCCAGCTCATCAATTAGCCCATCAATCAGCCCATCAGCCCATCTGTCAATCAGCCCATCTGTCACAGGCCCACTGCCATCGGTACCACCACACAGGTTACCAGTACTGCCATCGGTACCACCGCCAGTTCCGCCATCAGGCCCGCCACTAGTACCGCCATCAGGCCCAACTTCTTTACCACCAAACAGGCCACTTATCAGTATCGCCATCGGTACCACCACCTGTACTGCCATCGGTACCTTCACCACCACCCGTATAACCACCTGTACCGCCATCGGTACCGCCACACATGCCCGCCACTAATACCACATCAGTACCACCAGCAGTACCATTACATAGGCCCGCCAATAAGCACTACCATAATGTCGCAAAGGGTTTACACACCTGAGGAGGCATATGCAATTCTTACCATGTCAGATGATGAGAGCAGCGGGGAGCTCCCATCATCCGATTCTGGTTCGGAATATGAGCCAGTGGAGGATAGTGCATCAGAGTCCGAGTCCGCGAAGGAAACCATCCCTCCCAAAAGAATGAGATCAGGACCAAGATTAGGAGATTTGCCCACCACAAGTACTGGAATCACAAGCCCAACCCGAAGAACCCAGTCCCAGTCCTACCTTCTCGATACCCTGGCAAACCCCTTATAGTTGCCTGCCAACTCAGGATCCGCTATCATCCCCCCTTTCACTGCACAGTTAGGTGTGCAGCCCGACACTAAGAATTGTTCTCAATTTGATTATTTTTGTTTATTTTTCCCAAAGGATTTGCTGCAGAATATGGTGGATCAAACTAATCTGTATGAATCCCAATTTATTGCTGCCAACCCCAATTCTTCCTACGCCCGCATGTTCCAGTGGCGACACCTAACACTGGACAAATTTAAATTGTTTTTGGGCCTTACATTTAATATGGGGCTTACAAAAAAAGAACAAAGTCAATGCATATTGGTCCACCAACCCCATCCACCACATGCCCATATATTCCACTGTCATGTCCAGGACAAGATACAACATGATTATGCATTTGCACTTCAATGACAATTCAAAGTGACCTCCCTGAAATCATCCCAACCATGACAAATTGTACAAGATATGCCCCCTAATCAATTCCTTTTCCCAGCGATTTAGAAACGTTTTTAACCCAGATCAAAAACTTTGTGTGGACAAGTCCCTCATACATTTCACTGGCCAACTGCACTTCAAGCAGTATATACCAAGCAAGAGAGCCAGGTATGGGCTGAAATTAAATAAATTATGTGATTGAGCCACTGGGTACGTCTTTACATTCTGGATCTACGAAAGCAAAAGACTCCAGAGCTCCAGCCCCGTGATTGCCCCACATATATTGGAACCAGTGGGAAAATTGTCTGGGAGCTAGCATACCCCCTGTTCGAAAAAGGATACCATTTATATGTCGACAACTATTATATCAGCCTGCCCCATTTTCGTCAAGTTTACAGTTAAAAAAACCCCGGCCTGCAGTACTTTAAAAAAAAAAAAAAAAAACGGAAGGGATTGTCACAATCTGTTGACAAAAAAAATTGCAAAACAGAGAAACGGCATTCATGAGGGACAAGAAAGATGTCCATATCCTCTCTATGACACCGTGGTGGAGATCCAAAGAAGATGCAGCCCCATTGTAAAGCCCGAATGTGTCCACGACTACAATATGTACCTGGGGGGGTGGATTTAAACGATCAGATGCTACAGCCCTATTTACCAACAAGAAAGCCCAGTTATTGGTACAAGAAAGTTGTGTTTCACCTGTTTCACATGGCCCTTTTTAATTTGTTTGTCTGCTACCAAAAAGCAACTCAAAACCAACAAATCACCTACCTCAAGTATATTGAAGATATCGTCACTGCCCTCATTTTCCAACAAGGTCCCGCCCCAGGAAGCATTCACTCTGATAGTGCGAGTTGACTTCACAAACAACACTTTACCTATAACATTCCCCCAACAGAATCTAGAAGAAGACACCAAAATAAATGCCGTGCATGCAGCAGAGGAGTAAGAAGAGATACCAGCTATTATTGTCCCCAATGTCCCTTCCAACCTGACCTGTGCATCGGAGATTGCTTCAAAAATTATCATACATCCATCCAATATTAGTTCCCTATATTATTAACAGACTGCCATTTCCCGATTTGCCTGCTACCATGTTACTACCTTCCATGTTAATTAACTGACCCGGGCCTGTTTACCGACAGTGTCTTTGCTTGCCAATTTAAACCACATTTCTGACTTCCACGTGCACCAACCTCAGCCTGTTTACCGAGGATGCCTCTGCCTGCCAATTTCAACCAAATTTCTGACTTCCACGTGCACTGACCTTGGCCTGTTAATTGACCATGTTTTTGCCTGCCACTTAGACTGATCTTTTGGCCATCTACTTTAGTACACAGGGGTCTCACATATGTGAGGAGCTTCAGAATAGCGTTCTGAGTAGAGAAAAACAGATTTTCGATTTCTGTGCTCCCAGAACAGGGTCTGGTTGCCCGGAGGCTTCAAAGCAATTTGGGTGGAAGAAGCCTCTACCCCTGTCCCCCTGGCCCTAAGCTTGATGGTCCTGCCTGCTGCCTGGACCAATACTTTGGCTGTGCTGACCAATTTTGCTGCCTGTAATGACCCATGACATTATGGACCATGCTTCTTCCTGCTGCTTGGACCAATACTTTGGCTGTGTTGACCATATATTTGCCTGCTGCCGCTACTGACTTTGGACAGTATTTATGCCGGGACACCTCTGCCTGCTACCTGGACCTGTGCTTTGGCTGTGCTCTGGCTGCACTGACAATATCTCTGACTGTATGAACTATGGACAGTAATCCTGCCTGCTGCCTGGATGATTGCTTTTGCTGTCGCTGACCTCATTCCTGCCTGCTGCCTGGACCGATGCTCTCCTCTATGGACCACTGCACTTCTAAAACCACAGGTAATCTTTTGTTATTTGGTATGTACCTGCTATGTGTTTGAAATCTGAAGAGCCTTCAAAAATGTGATCAGTAGTCAGAAAATTACCGTATTTATCGGCGTATAACACGCACAGGCGTATAACACGCACATTCATTTTAAGAGGGAAGTTTCAGGAAAAAAAACTTAAATTATAAATAAGGAACTTTGAAGCAAAATAAGGGTCAGTGCCCATCTGCAGCCTCACCATTGCCATCAATGCAGCCTGATCAATGCCCATCTGCAGCCTCACAAGTGCCATTAATGCAGCCTCATCAGTCCACATCAATGCAGCCTCACTATTGCCATCAATGCAGCAGCCTCACCATTGCCATCACTGCAACCTGATCGATGCCCATCTGCAGCCTAGAGGGGACAGGGAGGGGGTGAGATGAGCACCGACAGATTACATACAGTGAGAATCTCATATGATAGATAGAACAGTGGTCCAATGGCGGCCCAGGAGACAGGACTTCCTATTACAGAGGCCACCAAGTAAACAGGAGATTCTCACTGTATGTAATCTGACGGCGCTCGTCCCGCCCCCCTCCCTGTCCCCTCCGAGGCAGCTAAAATTGAAGTATTGGCGTATAACACGCACACGCTATTTACACCCGATTTTCATGGTGAAAAAGTGAGTGTTATACGCCAATAAATACAGTATATGTGTAATTAATGCTGCTAGAATGCCTGGGAGGTGCTACTTGCATGTTGGGCCTTTGTATGTGGCCAGGCTGTGTAAAAGTCTCACACGTGGTATCACCATACTCAGGAGGAGTAGCAAAATGCATTTTGGGGTGTTATTTTTGCTATGTACATGCTATGTGTTAGAAATATCTTATAAATGGACAACTTTGCATTTTCATTTTTTTCCCACATTTTCCAAAACCTTATGGAAAAAAATGAACTGTTCAAAAGACTCATTATGCCTTTTAGGATTATCTGTTGGGGTGTGTGCTTTCCAAAATGGGGTCTTTTTGTGGACAATTCCCAACAGTAAGGTCCCATTCACACCATGTCCCGAGAATGGGTGTGTTCATGAAAATGTGCCAAATCACTCATGTTTTCAGGGGCATTATTTCCTAACAACACCCCAAACACGGCTAGCAGATATGTGCTTTGTCACGTGACAAATGCACCAAAATGCACACTACAAAAATGTCAAAAAGGTGCAGTAGCTAATTTGGCACGTTTGTTGCACGTAGGGCAGCCTATTCGCTTATGTTGCCTCGCAACATAACATCTCCTTTCACATTATACAAATAAAAATTGGGCTAACTTTACGGTTTAGTTTTTTTTTAAATTCATTAAAGTGTTTTTTTTTTTTTTTAATAATTGCGTTTGAAAAACCGCTGCGCAAATGCGGTGTGACATAAAATATTGCAACAATCACCATTTTATTCTCTAGGGTCTCTGCTAATATAAATATATATATTGTATATTGTAAGCAACAAATGTATACAAATAAATATATATATATATATATATATATATATATATATATATCACCGTCAATTTACACATCAGTCCCTACCCTCGAGGAGCTTACAAGCTAAGGTCCCTAATTCACATTCATACATACTGTGGTCAATTTAGACAGGATCCAATTAACCTACCAACATGTCTTTGGAGTGTGGGAGGAAACTGGAGTACCCGGAGCAAACCCACGCAGCCACAGGGAGAACATGCAAACTCCAGGCAGGTGGTGTCATGATTGGGATTTGAACCAGTGCACCTTTTTACTGCTAGGCGAAGGTGCTAACCACTACACCACTGTGCTGCCCTGTACCATACTATACAGGTATGGAAATTATATTAAACAATATTTTGAGAAGAAAGTATGAGACTTTTATGCAAAAGGTGAACTTAGCCTTTAAAAAGGCACTTGCTCACTGACCACAAGGTAAGGAAGCACGTCTCAATGTAAGGAGGCAAGACCACCATTGTGCACATCTGCACTGATCACCAATAAGAGGGAGGAAAAGACTCACCAGACTATGCATAATGCATACTCTAGGTATTCATTTCAATGCTGAAACCAGCAAGATGTGCATTACACCATATACTCCTGACCTTTCCACTCTGTAAGTTGTCCTGTACAATGGATACTCCTGACCAATCTGTCATTGTCTTAACAGCTGTTGGTTTCCAAGCAGGCCAATAATTACTCCGCCACAGGCGAAAGTCTAGCAGATGCACATAAATAACTATTTTAAAGATCTTAAAATAGTCAATTACGTATGTCTGTGAGACTTTTGTTTATAGCACAGTATTAAAGCATATTTGTGGGCACAAGGACTGTGGCATATATGTACAGTGTACACAGTAAGTAGGCTTCAGGTCCTATTTAACAATGTCCCTTAGGCCAACGCCACTGCTTAGCATGATGTGTAAATGTACAGCACAGCATAGAGTTTCTCTACTCAAGGTTAAAAGTAAATGAGACATCATGGGGAAACAAAAGAGATGAATAAAGATAGAATGATCAAAATGGGAGGGGAAACAGCTGGGATATGGAAATAGTAGTGGAAAAAGAGGTAAAATTAATGAAATTTAGAAATTTGCATGAGTCAGAGAATGAGGAAGGTAGTTTACCGGATTTGTCAAGCATTAACCACTTAAGGACCGCCTCACGCCGATGTACGTCGGCAAGGCGGCACGGGCAGGCAAAATCACGTACATGTACGTGATTTGCCTCCCGCGGGTGGGGGGTCCGATCGGACCCCCCCCCCGGTGCCCGAGGCGGTCCCGTTTTGTTTCCCGGCGATCGGAGACGAGGGGGAGGCCATCCGTTCGTGGCCCCCCCCTCGCGATCGCCGCCGGCCAATGGGAACACTCCTTTGCTGCTGTATGCTAAACAGCAGCAAAGGAAGTGATGTCATCTCTCCTCGGCTCGGTAGTTTCCATTCCGGCCCGAGGAGAGAAGACAGGTATGTGAGTGCACCAACACACACACACACACACATTAGAACATGCCAGGCATACAAAACACCCCGATCGCCCCCCGACCCCCCCCCCCCCCCCCCGATGTCACAAACTGACACCAGCAGTTTTTTTTTTTTTTCTGATTACTGCTAGGTGTCAGTTTGTGACAGTTACTGTGTTAGCACAGTTACTGTTACCCCCCTGTAGGTCTAGGGTACCCCCCTAACCCCCCCTAATAACGTTTTAACCCCTTGATCACCCCCCGTCACCAGTGTCGCTAAGCGATCATTTTTCTGATCGCTGTATTAGTGTCGCTGGTGACGCTAGTTAGTGAGGTAAATATTTAGGTTCGCCGTCAGCATTTTATAGCGTCAGGGACCCCCATATACTATCTGATAAATGTTTTAACCCCTTGATTGCCCCCTAGTTAACCCTTTCACCACTGATCACCGTATAACCGTTACGGTTGACGCTGGTTAGTTTGTTTATTTTTTATAGTGTCAGGGCACCCGCCGTTTATTACCGAATAAAGGTTTAGCCCCCTAATCGCCCGGCGGTGATATGCGTCGCCCCAGGCAGCGTCAGATTAGCGCCAGTACCGCTAACGCCCACGCACGCAGCATGCACCTCCCTTAGTGGTATAGTATCTGATTGGATCAATATCTGATCCGATCAGATCTATACTAGCGTCCCCAGCAGTTTAGGGTTCCCAAAAACGCAGTGTTAGCGGGATCAGCCCAGATACCCGCTAGCACCTGCGTTTTGCGTGTCCGCCCAGCCCACCCAAGTGCAGTATCGATCGATCACTGTCACTTACAAAACACTAAACGCATAACTGCAGCGTTTGCAGAGTCAGGCCTGATCCCTGCGATTGCTAACAGTTTTTTTGGTAGCATTTTGGTGAACTGGCAAGCACCAGCCCCAGGCAGCGTCAGGTTAGCGCCAGTACCGCTAACACCCACGCACGCACCGTACACCTCCCTTAGTGGTATAGTATCTGATCGCATAGATATCTGATCCGATCAGATCTATACTAGCGTCACCAGCAGTTTAGGGTTCCCAAAAACGCAGTGTTAGCGGGATCAGCCCAGATACCTGCTAGCACCTGCGTTTTGCCCCTCCGCCGGGCCGGGCCCAGCCCACCCAAGTGGAGTATCGATCGATCACTGTCACTTACAAAACTCTAAACGCATAACTGCAGCGTTCGCAGAGTCAGGCCTGATCCCTGCGATCGCTAACAGTTTTTTTGGTAGCGTTTTGGGGAACTGGCAAGCACCAGCGGCGTAGTACACCCCGGTCATAGTCAAACCAGCACTGCAGTAACACTTGGTGACGTGGCAAGTCCCATAAGTGCAGTTCAAGCTGGTGAGGTGGCAAGCACAAGTAGTGTCCCGCTGCCACCAAAAAGACAAACACAGGCCCGTCGTGCCCATAATGCCCTTCCTGCTGCATTCGCCAATCCTAATTGGGAACCCACCGCTTCTGCAGCGCCCGTACTTCCCCCATTCACATCCCCAACCAAATGCAGTCGGCTGCATGAGAGGCATTTTTATGTCCTCCCGAGTACCCCTACCCAGCGAACCCCCCAAAAAAGATGTGTCTGCAGCAAGTGCAGATATAGGCGTGACACCCGCTATTATTGTCCCTCCTGTCCTGACAATCCTGGTTTTTGCATTGGTGAATGTTTTGAACGCTACCATTCACTAGTTGAGTATTAGCGTAGGGTACAGCATTCCACAGACTAGGCACACTTTCACAGGGTCTCCCAAGATGCCATCGCATTTTGAGAGACCCGAACCTGGAACCGGTTACATTTATAAAAGTTAGTTACCAAAAAAGTGTAAAAAAAAAAATAATATATAAAAAAAAAAAAAAATAGTTGTCGTTTTATTGTTCTCTCTCTCTCTATTCTCTCTCTCTATTGTTCTGCTCTTTTTTACTGTATTCTATTCTGCAATGTTTTATTGTTGTTATGTTTTATCATGTTTGCTTTTCAGGTATGTAATTATTTATACTTTACCGTTTACTGTGCTTTATTGTTAACCATTTTTTTTGTCTTCAGGTACGCCATTCACGACTTTGAGTGGTTATACCAGAATGATGCCTGCAGGTTTAGGTATCATCTTGGTATCATTCTTTTGAGCCAGCGGTCGGCTTTCATGTAAAAGCAATACTAGCGGCTAATTAGCCTCTAGACTGCTTTTACAAGCCGTGGGAGGGAATGCCCCCCCCCACCATCTTCCGTGTTTTTCTCTGGCTCTCCTGTCTCAACAGGGAACCTGAGAATGCAGCCGGTGATTCAGCCAGCTGACCATAGAGCTGATCAGAGACCAGAGTGGCTCCAAACATCTCTATGGCCTAAGAAACCGGAAGCTACGAGCATTTCATTACTTAGATTTCGCCGGATGTAAATAGCGCCATTGGGAAATTGGGGAAGCATTTTATCACACCGATCTTGGTGTGGTCAGATGCTTTGAGGGCAGAGGAGAGATCTAGGGTCTAATAGACCCCAATTTTTTCAAAAAAGAGTACCTGTCACTACCTATTGCTATCATAGGGGATATTTACATTCCCCGAGATAACAATAAAAATGATTAAAAAAAAAAAAAAATATGAAAGGAACAGTTTAAAAATAAGATAAAAAAAGCAAAAAAATAATAAAGAAAAAAAAAAAAAAAAAAAAAGCACCCCTGTCGCCCCCTGCTCTCGCGCTAAGGCGAACGCAAGCGGCGGTCTGTTGTCAAATGTAAACAGCAATTGCACCATGCATGTGAGGTATCACCGCGAAGGCCAGATCGAGGGCAGTAATTTTTCCAGTAGACCTCCTCTGTAAATCTAAAGTGGTAACCTGTAAAGGCTTTTAAAGGCTTTTAAACATGTATGTATTTTGTTGCCACTGCACGTTTGTGCGCAATTTTAAAGCATGTCATGTTTGGTATCCATGTACTCGGCCTAAGATCATCTTTTTTATTTCATCAAACATTTGGGCAATATAGTGTGTTTTAGTGCATTAAAATTTAAAAAAGTGTGTTTTTTCCCCAAAAAATGCGTTTGAAAAATCGCTGCGCAAATACTGTGTGAAAAAAAAAAAATGAAACACCCACCATTTTAATCTGTAGGGCATTTGCTTTAAATAAATATATAATTTTTGGGGGTTCAAAGTAATTTTTTTGCAAAAAAAAAATAACTTTTTCATGTAAACAATAAGTGTCAGAAAGGGCTTTGTCTTCAAGTGGTTAGAAGAGTGGGTGATGTGTGACATAAGCTTCTAAATGTTGTGCATAAAATGCCAGGACAGTTCAAAACCCCCCCAAATGACCCCATTTTGGAAAGTAGACACCCCAAGCTATTTGCTGAGAGGCATGTCGAGTCCATGGAATATTTTATATTGCAACACAAGTTGCGGGAAAGAGACAAATTTTTTTTTTTTTTGCACAAAGTTGTCACTAAATGATGTATTGCTCAAACATGCCATGGGAATATGTGAAATTACACCCAAAAATACATTCTGCTGCTTCTCCTGAGTACGGGAATACCACATGTGTGAGACTTTTTGGGAGCCTAGCCGCGTACGGGACCCCGAAAACCAAGCACCGCCTTCAGGCTTTCTAAGGGCGTGAATTTTTGATTTCACTCTTCACTGCCTATCACAGTTTCGGAGGCCATGGAATGCCCAGGTGGCACAAACCCCCCCCCCCCCCCAAATGACCCCATTTTGGAAAGTAGACACCCCAAGCTATTTGCTGAGAGGTATAGTGAGTATTTTGCAGACCTCACTTTTTGTCACAAAGTTTTGAAAATTGAAAAAAGAAAAAAAAAAAGTTTTTTCTTGTCTTTCTTCATTTTCAAAAACAAATGAGAGCTGCAAAATACTCACCATGACTCTCAGCAAATAGCTTGGGGTGTCTACTTTCCAAAATGGGGTCATTTGCGGGGGTTTTGTGCCACCTGGGCATTCCATGGCCTCCGAAACTGTGATAGGCAGTGAAGAGTGAAATAAAAAATTTACACCCTTAGAAATCCTGAAGGCGGTGATTGGTTTTGGGGCCCCGTACGCGGCTAGGCTCCCAAAAAGTCCCACACATGTGGTATCCCCATACTCAGGAGAAGCAGCTGAATGTATTTTGGGGTGCAATTCCACATAGGCCCATGGCCTGTGTGAGCAATATATCATTTAGTGACAACTTTTTGTAAATATTTTTTTTTTTTTGTCATTATTCAATCACTTGGGACAAAAAAAAAAAATATTCAATGGGTTCAACATGCCTCTCAGCAATTTCCTTGGGGCGTCTACTTTCCAAAATGGGGTCATTTGGGGGGGGTTTGTACTGCCCTGCCATTTTAGCACCTCAAGAAATGACATAGGCAGTCATAAACTAAAAGCTGTGTAAATTACAGAAAATGTACCCTAGTTTGTAGACGCTATAACTTTTGCGCAAACCAATAAATATACGCTTATTGACATTTTTTTTTACCAAAGACATGTGGCCGAATACATTTTGGCCTAAATGTATGACTAAAATTTAGTTTATTGGATTTTTTTTATAACAAAAAGTAGAAAATATCATTTTTTTTCAAAATTTTCGGTCTTTTTCTGTTTATAGCGCAAAAAATAAAAACCGCAGAGGTGATCAAATACCATCAAAAGAAAGCTCTATTTATGGGAAGAAAAGGACGCAAATTTCGTTTGGGTACAGCATTGCATGACCGCGCAATTAGCAGTTAAAGCGACGCAGTGCCAAATTGGAAAAAGACCTCTGGTCCTTAGGCAGCATAATGGTCCGGGGCTCAAGTGGTTAAAAAGGTTGTTTACAGAAACCCAGAAAAAAAATATGGGGGGGTTAAACGTACAAAAGGAAAGGGAGTTACCTGGGGACAGGAAGCACAAATAAAAATATCCAGCCCACTACATAAGGTATGGTGGCTACACAAAATGAGGAGAGTGTGGAGCACATTCGAGAGGAGGATACAGTTACACAGATTTTGGTGTGAATAGTGAATGAGAAGTAAGAATGTAAAAGGAGAGAAATGTAGATGCAATACACAAATTGGGTTGGATCAGTTTCTGTGTAAAATTAGGAGTTGAATATTAGTTTATATTCAAAAAGACTCAAGTTAAATTTTAAAGTGGAACTTCAGTCATTTTTTCATCTTTCCATCTATTAAATCTTCTGCTCTTGTGGTTTTAACTTTGGATAGTAAAACATTTTTTTCCCTGCCAGTAAATAACTCATACAGCCCACTTCTTGTTTCTAGTCTGGTAAAAAGCTTAGGCTTATGACATCATGCACAGCGCTCTCTCTCACTCTCGTGAGAGTTTGCCAGGAAAGGAGGTGGGGTGAATCATAAGAGGGCCAATGAGAGCTGCAGAGCTGGAGGTATGCCTGTGTAAATCAAGGAAGTGAACAGGCAACAGCTTCAGTTGCCCAAAGTTAAAATGGTTGCAGCCAGACACAGTGGAGGGAGATTTCTGCAGCCTATTTGGCAAGTACAGAATCACAGTATATACATACAAAATAATATTCAAAGTGTTTGGAGGGAAGCTTCAGAATGGCAAAGATGTGTTTATTACAGATTATGTGAGCAGACTGCAGTTCCTCTTTAAGGTAAAGGGTTATCTTTTTGCCCAAATAATAATGTTGATATATTTGAGTTGATCAAAGATATCCAGCTGTTCACACATAAAATCCTGCTAGACCAACCACATAATTATAAGGCATGTAAACATGAAAGAGAATTACTGTAAAAAAAAAAAAAAAACTATAGGTGACTGGTGTTCATTAACAAAGAAGCGTATATGAAGATACTGTAAGATTTGTAGGAAGGAGGATAGATGCTTTGGAGGGAGATAATTTTGAAAGGATAATGGTGAGTTAGTTAATATTAAATGAAAGAAAAGAATAGACAGATTAAATAGAATAAGTTGTCAAAAAAACACTGCATACTTCAGTCTACATTTATTTGTAAAAATATTAACAAAATATATTGATGGGGAGAGAAAACATAAGATTAATAAATAAATTTTAACAGCACAAGAGGGAGAAGCACTTGTGATAATAAAAAGAGATGAGTTTTTTTTTTTTTATACAAATATCAAATAAAGAGTTAAATGGCATTGTGATGGACTGTAAAGAGTATGAACATTTGTGCACCAAAAAGTAAAAAAAAAATCCAGGTAGTATAAGAACATTGAAAGGTTACAGTTGTAAACAAGATAAGGGATATTACAGTAGAAGAAACATAAAAAATGAACAATTGATGGTCATACAAGACAGCTAAAAACAGAAACAAACCTAGAAGTATGAGGGAAGAAAAAAAGACCAAGTGGTCCATCGAGTGTGGCCTATTTTTTTTTTTCATACATCTTTTTTATAAACTTGTTTGTGTAAGTATAGATCCATGTTTGTCCCAAGTATGTTTGAATCTACTTGCTATTGATTGACTTACTACTTCTGCTGGAAGTCTATTCCAAGCATCATCTAGACTTTCCGTAAAATAATACTTTTTAGTTTTGAGCTTTCCTCCTGCTAGTTTGAGGTCATGTCCCTTTTTTTTTTTTTATCTTGGCCTCCTGAAACTAATTCACACCCTTGATGCATGTAAAGTGATTCTAAGGGCTGGGGGTTTCTTACCTTAATGCATTCCATGCATTAAGGTAAAAAACAAAACAAAACAAAACCCCCAAAACACCCTATTTCCCTTTCTTAATACTTACCGGCTGCACTCTTCTCTGCACTCTTATTCTTCTCACAGTTCTCAGCCAATGGTTCCTGCTGCTGTCAACCAAATACTGTGAGGGACAGGGGTGGGGCTGAGCCCCACTGTGTGTGTCTGTGGACACAGGCAGCGCACCTCAGAAGGGAGCCTGCAGGTGTGCCCCCATAGATGGGGGCACACAGAGAAAAGGAAAAGCCTGGAGCACCAGCTGGGGACTCCAGAAGAGGTGGTTTGTGGCTGTACTGTGCAAAATCATTGCATGGAGCAGGTAAGTATAACATGTTAGTTATTTTAATAAAAATAGAAAATTCTAGAATTTAAAATCAATTTCTTCTTCCCTCCAGATTGTACATACTAAATTCTTGAAGTCTCTCTTGATGTGTCTTATCCCTCAGACTTGTCTATTGAGGGTTGATTTGGGGATTTTGGGGAGGAATCTTTGTTATGTAATTTTATAGGGAAATAAATGATAATGACAAGAATTAAAATTCACCTACAGTACAACCAATATAACATTATTTTATCTAGCCTAGGATAAATGATGAAACCGTTCAACAAAAAAACGGTTTCAGAAGGAGACAGCAAGATATTTGGACAGACAGACAGCCAGCCAGCACCAGTAGCATGTTCTAAGTGGCTCAGTATTTAAGTGATAATGGAAATTGCTCAGTTGAAGCAGATTTTGAAATGAGGCAACAAGTTTAAAGAAGATTAAGTAAAAGGGGATGCATTAAGGATGAACATGGGTGTGGTCTGAACTTAGGTTCAGACTGAACTCAGAAAGGATCTTTCATTTCCATCAGGTGCCGCCCAACAAACAGCTAGACATTGCCCACCCAGCAGCTGCACGTACACCAAGGGGTGCAAAGCCCTTAAAATACTGTATATACTCAAGTATAAGCCAAGTTTTTCAGCACATTTTTTTGTGCTGAAAGTGCCCCCCTCGGCTTATACTCGAGTCAAGCACTTTTCTGGTGCAAAGAATGACATTTTCCGAACCAACTTTGGGGCCCCATATCTCAGGACCACTTGGTGTCCTTAACCCTTAACTACCAAGTTTGAAGTTCAGGGGATCTATGGCTGCAAATGGGCACAGTGAGGCATGCAAATGGGCACAGTGAGGCTGCAAATGGGCATTGTTGACATTCTTTTCCACTTACAGTAGCTGCACATTTTTCACCCTAGGCTTATACTCGAGTCAATACGTTTTACCAGTTTTTTGTGGTAAAATTAGGTGCCTTGGCCTATATTCGGGTCAACTTATACTCGAGTATATACGGTATATATTGGTACCAAGCCATTCTAAAAAAAAAGGGAAAAGATACTTGCACTATGGTGAATATTTCAAATATATTTAAGTGGGAATTCACCAAGCTATGGGAAAACAAATCCAGCAGCTAAAAAAAGAAAATGTGATTGCGTAACAGGTGGTGAGGCTTTTGGGGTTTGGGGAACAGAATGATGCTGGCTGACATTTCCGGGTTAAGGTCTGCTTTCAGGAAGGAGGGGAAAAATGATTCCACATATTGCATACTAATGCCATGAAACTTATTGTGCAAGTGAATTATTTGAAATCTTTAAAGGAGAAGTATGGGAATGCAAAAATAGGTAGTACATAATACGCTCATACCTGCATTGCATTTCTTTCCCCAGTCCTTTTGTTTTTGCAGAATAGGCTTTTGAAGATCTTTCTCAGTTCAAAAGTTTCCAGGGGGTGGAAACAGCTCCACAATCTAGCCCCTCCTCTGGAGGACATGTGGGTGTGCCTGGTAAAGAGGTGCACACCCAGGCTGCTATCTAGAATGCTCTTCACGTGCCTCTGTTTCCATGCTAAAACCCGGAAGCAGAGACCGTGTTATACAACAGTGAATTCTCCTCACCTTTCTCTGGCTGTTATCTTCAAGTTCTCTCCTGGGCTTTGGTTTTCCTTCCTGTGTCCTCCAAATTCCCCCCCCCCTCTCCCCTCACTTATTCAAAGTCTGTATCAGCATCTCCTCCAAACGATGGGGGGAGGGGGAGAGTCACTTTTCATGTTCAGCAATGAACCCAGGTATTCTCTCTACTCACAGCAGTGTGTTATATCAGAAGAGGAGACATTGTGAGGAGCATAGTGACCTGTGCCCTGTGTCTGTTCTCTGAAATGTACACAGTGCTATGTGTAGAGAGCATACCTGTGTACAGTACATATGAAAGGGAGACTGACTATGGCGTGTGATGACTCTGTGCGGCATGTGATGGCACTGTACGGCATGTGATGGCACTGTACGGCATGTGATGGCACTGTACAACATGTGATGGCACTGTACAACATGTGATGGCACTGTACAACATGTGATGGCACTGTACAACATGCAATGTCTCTGTACAACATGCGCTCCTGTAATACTCTTTTTACAATGAAGGGGACATTATTAATAAAGGGGTACTAGGTAATACACCAATTATGGGGGAGCAAAGCGCTGTCCATGTCTGAGGAGCTCTGGGCTTCAGTATGAAAATACAAGTAGATGTGAATAGAAGGTTTCATTGTCTCATAACAATCCAGATAGTCAATAAAATGATTCATTCACAATGTTCGATCTGATTTTATTTCATTTTACTATACCAGTAATGCATGAAATGTCTTTGTGCTGTCACATTCATCTGTGTTTTCTGCTTTACAAATATATGTTTTTTTTCACTCTGGTAGATAGAAATATGTAGAGGAGATTTGCATACACAACACTATCAGTGACTTCTCCTACCTTAGTCACTGACTGATGTGCCATTATCTCTGCCAACTCTTCTGACTATTGAAACATGCTGAGGGGGAGAAGGGAGGGGGGGGGGAGAAAAGAGGGAGAGCAGCTACATTCTGTGATGTCTCGGGAGTGAGCACAGAGCAAAGAGATGACATCAATCAATCAAGCAAGATGACAGGGAAGTGGGTGGATCCAGACTCCAGAGCCAGACCATTGTCGGCATTACACTGTATGAAAGTCTGTAGCCCCTCCCACGGGTAATTAGCTCAATTTTAACAGAATGGGGGCACTTCTGAGAGGGCTGGAAATATTTTTTTTAGATATCAGCAGCTCACATAGAATAGATGTAAGAAAAAAAGGAAATCCATGCTTTTTTAAAAGGTAGTATTTTCTTAATGCTGTATATAGGAAAACACTGTGGTCTTTGAGAAAGAGGAAGTACAAATATTCCAAATTACAAGGGTGTTTTTTTGTGTATGCATTAATTGCTGTGAGATGTGACTGGTGAGGAAATGTACTTAATGACCAAGGTGATTTTTAAAAAAAGGCCAAACTATCGACACAATGGAAGGGATATGCTGTGATTCTATCCCCCTGGTTTGCTTTGTTATACTACTGGACACTTTCTTTGTTAGGTCATTCTTCATCAAACAGATTTCCAAAAGAAGCTAATTTTATGGGATCATTGTCCCTACAGACGTCTCCAAGACCAGATGCAGGAGACAAGGAACACTCCCATTACAAGAGGTGCTTTACTCAACATTCCATGTTGGAGGAGAGATTCCTTACCCCCAGTACTGAGAGACACAGGGAAGCTAAGCTAGTTTGGAGGACTGAAAGAGTTGAGGCGACTAGACAAGTCCAGGGGACTGAGAAAGTCTGTAAGTCTAAGAGGAGTGTGAGAACCTGGGGTGCCTGGAGATCCCCTATTGACAGACCGGGGAGTGGGCCTGTACACCAGTGGGGCTGTAACTACAGGCTGAGAGAGCCAGGAGAGCTCAGAGAGCTGGGTAAAACTGTCTGAGAGACCAGTAAAAAGAGCAGCAGTGCTGCTGAAAGAGTCAGGTGGCTTGCAATTTTCTGTTATATTTTTTTGCTGAAAATACCCTGTGTGAGCAACTGCCCTGTTTCAAACTTTTAAGTTTGTTTAACCGCTTCAGCCCCGGAAGATTTTACCCCCTTCCTGACCAGAGTACTTTTTGCGATTCGGCACTGCGACGCTTTAACTGACAATTGCGCGGTCGTGCGACGTTGCACCTAAACAAAATGGATGTCCTTTTTTTCCCACAAATAGAGCTTTCTTTTGGTGGTATTTGATCACCTCTGCAGTTTTTATTTTTTGCGCTATAAACAAAAAAAGAGCGACAATTTTGAAAAAAACACATTCTTTTTTACTATAATAAATATCCCCCAAAAATATATAAAAAAAACAAACAATTTTTTCCCTCAATTTAGACCAAAATGTATTCTTCTATGTATTTTGGGTAAAAAAAAATATTGCAATAAGCACACTGATTGGTTTGCCCAAAAGTTATAGCGTCTACAAAATAGGGGATAGTTATATGGCATTTTTATTTTTAATTTTTTTTTTTAGTAGTAATGGTGGCAATCTTATCAGGATTGCAACATTATGGCCAACACATTGGACACTTTTGACACTATTTTGGGACCATTGTCATTTATACAGCGATTTGAAAAAACACATTCTTTTTTACATTTTGCTATAATAAATATCCCCCAAAAATATATAAAAAAAACATTTTTTTTCCTCAGTTTAGGCCGATCATATTCTTCTACATATTTTTGGTAAAAAAAAAAAATCGCAATAAGCGTTTATTGATTGGTTTGCGCAAAAGTTATAGCGTTTACAAAATAGGGGATAGTTTTATGGCATTTTTATTAATAATTTTGTTTTACTAGTAATGGCGGCGATCAGTCATTTATACAGCGATCAGTGCGATTAAAAATGCACTGATTACGGTGTATATGACACTGGCAGTGAAGGGGTTAACCACTAGGGGACAATGAAGGGGTTAAGTGTGTCCTAGGGAGTGATTCTAACTGCGATGGGCTTCAAGTCACATGACAGCGATCACAGCTCCCGATGACAGGGAGTGGTTTGTTTGCATAGGCACTTCCCCGTTCTGAGGCTCTTAGTAGATTACAACTGGGGTCTGGTTCATTGCTAATGAATACATATAGTATATGCTTTCATTTCTCAAGTTATTATACATAGAGCCCCCATGATTCACATGGAATAAGTAGTAATTCCAATGCTGCAAGCTACAGTAATGTAAAGAGTAAAGTAAAGACTTTTGCAGATTATATACAAGGTAAACTATATAATCTCAGAGTCAGTGGAAATATGCTTCAGTATCATTAAACACATGCCATTCTGATTTGCAGCTAGAGGTTTAGCTCTAACCTTGAGAAGAACTTGTCAAATTTCCATATTTTCAATAAATCGTGTCAGCTATATGAAAGACCATAATTTTAAAGGAAAAGTCCACATAACTTTTTTTATCTACTCATCTTTTTCTCTCTAGATATTTCAATATCAGATCTATGTCACAAGGTTGCATTGCTCATTATGCTCCCATCAGTTTTCCACCAGTTGTCAACAAAATCCCAGAACACAGGAGTAGACATAACATATTCTTATTTACCAATATAATTCCATTTGCAATGAGAAATGCTGTTATAAAAATGCAGAATACACACTCTTGGGTTACTTGTGTTATTTTTCTCTCCAATCGTAAGCAAGGTGTTGGAAATTTGGCAATCAAAATGATTGTTGTTTTATAATAAATTATATCAGATTGTTTGCATTTCACTATTCCTAGCAATACATTTATACAGAGCAGGGCAAATACCACAAATGAACAAAAGGTAAATAAAGTAATCAACCACCAACATATTAACCACTTCAATACAGAGCACTTTTACCCCTTCCTGCCCAGGCCAATTTTCAGCTTTCAGCACAGTCACAATTTGAATGACAATTGTGCGGTCATGTGACACTGTACCACTGGCTTTTTTAATTTTTGTACTACAAATAAAAAAAGACCCAAAATTTTGATATAAAAAAATTCTGTTATAAAATTTTGTAAATAACAAGCTTTCTCCTTCACTGACAGGCACTGATGAGGAAGCACTGATAAGAAAGTACTAATATGCAGCACTGATGGGCAGAACTGATATGCAACACTGATGGGCACTCATATGTGGCACTGTTGGGCACTGATAGGTGGCACTGATGAGGAGGTATTGACAGACATTACTGATGGCCAATGATTAGCATCCCATGTTGTACAGGTGGGCACTGATTGGCATTACTGGCAAGCACTGGTGGACATCTCTGGTGGGGCACTGATGGGCATCACTGACGGGTATGCACTGATAATAAATGCGCTGATTATCAGCTCAGACCCCCCTGTCAGGAGAGCCACTGATTGGCTCTCCTCTACTTGCGCCTTGTCAGCACGAATGGAAGAAATCCAATAAAAGTCACTTCTACCATGTGATCAGTTGTGATTGGACACAGCTGATCACGTGGTAAATAGCCTACGTCAAAGGCGTCATATCCTCCAAGGTATTTAGTAAGAGGCATAGCAAGTTTTTTGCCGTTGTAATTTTTGCCAGAATGTGTTGGATGAAGATGAAGCAAGTAAATAACATTTAATTTTTATTTTTCACAAAGTTGTCATCTTAACAAATTCTTTCCCACACAGCCTAAGCATACTTACAATTACACACCCAAACCATGTTCTACTTCTCCCAAATATAAGAATATCAAATGCATGATACTTTTTTTGCAGCCTGGACACAGAGATGCCAAAAACCCAAGAAGCTTCAGGCTTTCAAGGGGCATAAAATAAACATCTGATTTCCTGACTATTATATTTGTGGTGGTCTTGAAGTGTGAGCAGAAACACCCACAAAGGACCACATTTTTGAATGCATACCCTTTTAACATATTTACTAAGAGACATGGAGGTTGATTTACTAAAGACAAATATACTGTGCACTGCAAGGACACTTGGAAGTGCACTGCAAGTGCAGTTGCTCTAGATTTGAGGGGAAGCTCTGAAATGAGGGGAAGCTCTGCCGATTTCTATCATCCAATCATGTGCAAGCAAAAATATATTTTCTTAAATTTTTCTTGCATCACCTGCAATGAACAGTATACTTGCCTTTAGTTAATTAACCCCCAAGGAGTCTGTTGAATATCACTTTTTTTTTTGCTTAAAACTTTCTCTGCTAAAAGGTACAGGCCGACTTTGCTGCAATGAGGGAACAATGGACAGGGCCTTGTAGAGTATAAATATATATATAATATATATATATATATATATATATATATATATATATATATATATATATATATATATATATATAGTTTGGGGGTTCTAAGTAATTTTCTAGCAAAAAAAAAAAAATATTTTAGCTTGAAACACACCAGGTGTATTCCTTTGCTCTAAAGGACAAATCATTACATTGTTTATACTTAAGTTCCACTGCTAAAGAATGTTGTGGAATTTTTTCTTTCCTTTATTTTGACGGCTGTCAGCTTCAGCAGAGCAGAGAGAATTTTCTGCATAGAAAGAATCGGGAAATACTTTGTCAAGATCGCAAGGGGGAAAAAATTGCGATAACGATTAATCGTGTAGCTCTACTTCAATGGAAACACAGCGGAAACACATAAAAAAAAATGCAGTGCTTGTGTCTTGGATATGTTTCCGCCGTGTTTTTGCTTCTTTGTCCTGCATGACAACAGACACCTCCTCAACAGGCATCAAAATGCATTAAACACTCATTAAAAAAAAAAAAAATGTGTGTGGAAAAAACGCAAAATGCATCGGGAAAACACACCAATTCCATCCTGCATAGGTGTGAACCTAGCCTTAAAGAGCATGTTATGTCTGCCAAGTAAAGATGGCACAGAGAATAAATTGATGTTCCACATATATTTTTACCCACTTTTCTCTGTGAAATTTCTGGTTGACAAAGTTAACTTTTAAAATGCATTGGTTGCTTCTAAACAAACAACAAAAATCTTACTACTTGAAAAGATCTCAATTTTACAGTGTAGAAAACTGATCATGTCAAGGTGATCTAAGGTAAATGAGTACAAGTGACTCAATATATTATCCTCACTTGGTACACTGCAAGGAAACACATTCAAGCAGACGGTGTGATGTATCTTTCAGCCATCATACAGTCTAAGTCAAAGATATAAATAGCTCTCAGCAACTTGTACCATCTTCAATCACTGTTAAATGACTCTTCGAGCACTTGATATTTTTCAGATCTTTCAGTAAGATTTGAGGAACTCTAAGCAGTTTAAAAACACTAATATTTTAGCATATTGTATTGTCATCTTAAGCATGTTTGATTAATGCTGTACGCCTCTACAGAAGCCATTAAACTCTAACAGATATGCCATCACACTCCAGCTAAAGTGTTCTGAGGGTCCTACTCACACGAAATATCTTTCAGATATTAAACTAAACTAAAACAAATATCTGTAATTAAATCCCGGGGGGGGGGGGGGGTTAACTTTAAAGTGGACCTATTGTTGTAACACAACTCATTAAAATTCATGTCTGTACACCTGTAGTCAAATTATTTAATCTGTATAGCTCACTACACTTACTGTGCGACTAAGGCGATAAATAGTAATTAGACCAGGGGTTGGCAACCTTTTCCACAATAGGTGCTATTTTACAAGCATCAAACTACGGCAAGCTGGTGAACAATAAGGCACGATAACGCACTGTAGTCTTAAACCGGCCAGACATGGATAGAAATTTGGGCAGTTCAGCAGCGACCGGCCACATTTTGATCCATGTATGGGTATACTTGCCTGTTCTGTGCAGTGGTTTGCACAGAGCAGCCCAGATTCTCCTCTTCTCGGGTTCCTCGTCAGAGGCCCCTCCCTTCTGCCGAGTGCCCCCACAACAAGCAGCTTGCTATGGGGACACGTGAGCCGAGGCTCGACCCCACCCCGTCCCCTCTTTCTCATTGACTGACAGCAGCGGGAACCAATGGCACCCCACTGCGGTCTCAGCCAATGAGGAGAAGGAGTCCCAGCCAGCCAAGATTCTCGTGCAACATCACTGGATCGAGATGGGGGTCTGGTATTGGGGGGGGGGGCTGCTGCACACAGAAAGTTTTTTATCTTAATGCATAGAATGCATTAATATAAAAAAAAAATCTGACTTTAGAACCACTTTAAGTTTAGGTAAAACTTAAAAAAAAATTAAAAAAAAAATTGCACAAATACTTATGGCCAGTACTTATTAAATGTGAAGTGTCCCTTGTACTGGTGCAGGCCGTCATAGTTGAAATCCTCTGCACTCTAACCACCTCCAATACCCAATAAGCTGTAATCTGCTGCTGCGGGGGCTAATAGAGCAGAGGGGCCTGTCACAGGGACATACATATCTCAAGAGTGTCAATTATTCCCACCATTTCTGGTGTATGTATTCACCCCCTTTGTTATGAAGCCCATAAAAAGCTCTGGTGCAACCAATTACTTTTAGAAGTCACATAATTAGTGAAATTATGTCCACCTGTGTGCAATCTGTCACATGATCTGTTATTACATATACACGCCTCTTTTTGAAAGGCCCCAGAGGCTGCAACACCTAAGCAAGAGGCACCACTAACCAAACACTGCCATGAAGACCAAGGAACTCTCCGAACAAGTAAGGGACAATGTTGTTGAGAAGTAAAAGTCAGGGTTAGGTTTTAAAAAAATATCCAAATTTTTGATGATCCCTAGGAGCACCATCAAATCTATCATAACCATATTGAAAGAAAATGACACAACAGCAAACATGCCAAGAGATGGCCACACACCAAAACTCACGGACCGGGCAAGGAGGGCATTAATCCGAGAGACAGCACAGAGACCTAAGGTAACCCTGGAGGAGCTGCAGAGTTCCACAGCAGAGACTGGAGTATATGTACATAGGATGACAATAAGCCATACGCTTGAAAGAGTTGGGCTTTATGGCAGAGTGGCCAGAAGAAAGCCATTACTTTTAGAAAAAACTAAATGGCACATTTTAAGTTTGCGAAAAGACATGTGGGAGACTCCCAAAATGTATGGAGTAAAGTGCTTTGGTCTGATGAAACTAAAATTGAACTTTTTGTTCAAAGAAAACGCTATGTCTTTCACAAACCCAGCACATCACATCACCCAAAGAACACCCCATCCATTCCCCATTTTTTAGCAGTCAGGAATAGGAAACTGGTCAGAGTTGAGGGAAGGATGGATGGTGCTAAATACAGGGGTATTCTTGAGCAAAACCTGTACCACTGTGTGTGTGATTTGAGGCTAGGACGGAGGTTCACCTTCCAGCAGGACAATGACCCCAAACACACTGCTAAAGCAACACTTGAGTGGTTTAAGGGGAAACATGTAAATGTGTTGGAATGGCCTAATCAAAGCCCAGACCTCAATCCAATAGAAAATCTGTGGTCAGACTTAAAGATTACTGTTCACAAGTGCAAACAATCCAACTTGAGGGAGCTAGAACAGTTTTGCAAGGAGGAATGGGCAAAAATCCCAGTGGTAAGATGTGGCAAGCTCATAGAGACTTGATGACGTGACATGATAGCCGCAAAAGGTGGCTCTACAAAGTATTGACTTTAGGGGGGTGAATAGCTATGCACATTGACTTTTTCTGTTATTTTGTCCTATTCGTTGTTTGCATCACAATAAAAAAAAAAAAAATCCTCAAACAACCCATGTTAATTCCAGGTTGTGAGGCAACAAAACACAAAAAATTCCAAGGGGGGTGAATACTATTGCAAGGCACTGTAAATACTTCAGACTTTGAGCTGGTCTCAAGGCAGACTTTTCGGTATTTATAACCCAGCCTAAGCTTTCCAAACACTGCACTGTGCAGGTTATGCTCTGTTCTAGAGCCTGTAGTGAGTGATCTCTGAGCAGGAGGTCATCCAGATACCCGTGCACCAAGATCCTTTGGGCCCATAGAAGACCCAGTACTGGTGCTAGGACCTTTGTTAACACCCGAGGAGCTGTGGCAAGCCCAAAGGGTAGAGCCACAAACTGAAAATGACGTTCCTCTAACGCAAATCGCAGGAACCTCTGATAAGGCTGAAAGATTGGTACGTGTAAATACGCATCCTTTATATCGATGGAGGCTGGAAAGTCTCCCATCTGAAGCAAGGCTACAACTGAGTGGACAGGCTCCATCTGAAAAGACTGGATTAGTAGATACTGGTTCAGGGGGATCTTAGATCCAAAAAGGGCCTCGTGTCCCTGTTTGGGTTTTGAATTGTAAACAGCCAAATGGCTTTTTCTGCCCCTGGCTCCTGCACCCTGTTGGCAGCAAAACCGCCTTGGCGCAGAGACACCTGGGGAAGCAGTCCCTGAGGTTTTAAACGAGGGGAAGCTTGGTGCTTCTCTTCACCAGAAGTAGAGAACTCTTACCTCCGGAAATACCTTGGATATGTTTGTCCAAATAATCACCAAACGTTCCCCATGAAAGGGAGACCTGCCAATAACTTCTTACAAGGAAGCTCGGCTGACCAGTTCTTAAGCCACAAAAGTCTGCACATATGGACAGACAAGAGAGCCAAAGGAGAAACCTGCTGCATTGAATCCTTTAAGGCATTAACAGCAAAACACAGTTCTCGAGGAATATCTGTCTTATTTTCAACAAGATCATCCTCCTGGTTAGGCCTGTCAGGCCGTCTGACCTGAACCTTTATGGACTTGGCAGATACCAATTGCTGCAACAGCTGGCTGAATAGCTAAACTGGCCAAAGAAAAGGAAGCCTTTAATAATGACTCCAGTTTACTGTCAACAGGGTCTTTCAAGCCCTGTGCATTATCCACCGGACAAGTTAAGTTCTTGTTCAAGGAAGAGACTGCTGCATCTATGGCTGGCATGCTCCACTTTTTAATAAACTTTTCAGCCATGGGATATAAAAGGGAAAACCTCGTAGGAGGAACAGAAATCCTGTCAGGATGTTCCCAATCAGCATACACTGCCTTTTCCAACAGTGGGTGTAAGGGGAAAGCCTGTGCGGCCCGAAGAGGCCTCAGGGACCCGAAAGAGGAGCAGGGGGGCTCAGTAACCTCCGCAAGAGGCAAGTTAAAGGCAGAAAAAACCATCTCAGTAAGAGTCTGGATCAAAAGCCTCTGCGACTTAGAGGCAGACACCAACTGGATATCTTCTTTTCCAGAATGCTCAGAAGCAGACTCACCCGCCAGGCCCTCCACAAAAGCCTGAGCTTTTAGCTCTTCCCCATGTTCAACCCATTCCTGCTCCAAACTAGGAGGCTCAGGGGAGGAGGATCTGTCACGCTTCTTTCCACCCTACGTGATGGTGGCAATCATGCCAGCAATCCTGTGCTCTAACCCGGCTAGGGCCAAGGACAGTTCATCAGTTCAGTTCCCAGATCTGAGGAAAAAGCGGAAGCTTTGAAACGCATCATCTAACACGTCCGAACGTCACTTCCGGTTCATGGACTCCTCCGAGCTTGCGCTCCACGCTGGTACGTACGCCGTCCAGCAGACACCAGGCCGGTTCTACACGCCACTCTGTTGATCCATCTTCTGCAGCTTGCTGGGATGCCGCTCTAGATGTTACCCTGGACCGTGCAGTGACTACGGACTTCACCATTACCAGTATCATTTGCATGATTCTCACTTATACTGTATGAGTAGCCATTTGGCTTTTTGTTTTTAAATAAATTGTTCCCTATATGCTGCACTTAGTCTGGCGCACCTTGTCCTTTTTACCAAGGACAGTTCATCCTTGGTGATAAAGGGTGACGCAGCAGCATTGACTGTAGGCACAATACCAGATAGGCACTGTGGCTCAGATTGCCTGGAAGCCTCTGGTCTTTCAGGGGATACAACACTAGGGATACAACTAGGTTCCTCAGGAGCTACTGACGACATAGGTGTGCCCTTATGTATCTAAGCCATAAACATGTACTTCTAGTTTTGGATGGAGTGGGAGACAATCCAAATTCCTGTCTGGTGATGTGTTGTCCCTGGACACATCGTAGTATTCAACAGGTCCCAGGACGACGTCAGGTGTCACGAAATGCACAGGGGGGAGTGACATGCTGACGTCACAGGATTCACGCAGGTCCCAGAGTGACGGGCTGCTATCGAGAGCCGGCAGGCTCGTTTATACTGCAATCTCTTATTATTTTAACTGTAAGTGCAATACTTTCTTATTTAAATAAAGTAACCTAGAAGTTTACACTATGAAAGCTTTTATGTCTTTTTGGGGATCAATGGGCAACCTTAAAGATTACATTCTGTGAAGACGCTGGGATCACCGTTCTATCATTGAAAAGGCCCGGGCTGGGTATTAAGTCACAAGCGAGTGTGATCTCCTGTAATAGGAGATCATTTGGAGTCGGTATGTGGCAGTGAGTGCAGAGGTGGAGGTCTTTATCTCATTTAACCACGACTCTTGGGTGTATCGTATGTTAATTTCACATTTGAAAAACACCTTAAAACAGTGGACATTTGAAAATCACCTTAAAACAGTGGACTATTTAAAACATGATCTAATCAATTAATCAATCAGATTTTATTTTTGTACGGAGTCACTTTATATATATAATTTAGCATTATTAAGGTTTATTGCTAGTATTCACTCACATTAGAGCATAGCACAACTTAATATATATAGGTGTGCCCTTCCCTGTAGTGTTAGTCCCGCTCCTCTTTTTTTAAGACATTTACAAGCCACAACAAGGGAGTTCCTGGGTGTAGTGTTAACACACCTCAGAAGGGAGACCCTTTAAAAATCCTGCTAATCACTGGGACACCCCACAATAAGTAAATAAGGGGGTTTCACTTACCCATCCAGGGCAGCTTAGAAACTTATGCCCCGTACACACGAGCAGAAATTCCACCAGCAAAAGTCCAATGAGAGCTTTTGGTCCGAAAATGTGACCGTGTGTATGCTCCATCGGACTTTTGCTGGCGAAATTACAGCCAGCAAAAGATTGAGAGCATGTTCTCAATTTTTCGGTTGGAAAACGTTCTGATCGGAAATTCTGATCATCTGTACCAATTCTGATGTGCAAAATTCCAAAGCATGCTCGGAAACAATTTGACGTATGCTCGGAAGCACTGAACTTCATTTTCTCGGCTCGTCGTAGTGTTGTACGTCACCGCGTTCTTGACGGTCGAAAGTTCCACAAACTTTTGTGTGACCGTGTGTATGCAAGCCAAGCTTGAGCGGAATTTCGTCGGAAAAACCATCCAAGATTTTTCCCGATAGAAATTCCGCTTGTGTGTACGCGGCATAAGAGCCCAATCTTCCCCCATCACAGCGGGTTCCTGTCACGTGAGGACCTTCAAGGACTGGGTACCCTTTTCATGTTTAGTTCCACTCCCTTGGACCTGTACAGCACCCTGCAGGAATGCTTTAGCGCTGTGGTGTCCAGGATTCCACTTTGCAGGTCCAGCGCCTGAAGTCTGCATTACAGGCAAAACCTCACAGGATCTTGTGTCTTCTTTGCGAGGCTTGGGTACCATTTATCTAAGCATATAGAGCTTGTGTCAAATAGATCTGATCGGTCAATCCCTTGATTCATTTAAGAACCATTTGTGGGACTAGAGACCTGGAGCTCGGAGAACTCAAACAAACGTGCCCATCCACCTTGCAGACACTGGTAAAAAACTGATGTACTTCCAGTATGGGAGGGGTTATATAGGGGATCACTTCCTTTCTAAGACTGTCTACCAGTGTCCATTCAACTAGAGATGACATATAACCCAGTAGGTAATGAATATAAGCCTAACTCTCATGATGTATGAAAAAGAAAAAAGGTTTTATATGAATAAATAAAAGCTGACAGACAAGTGCCCCAGCCAATTGTTATTGTACTTTCCATTCCCAGTGTGGAGACCCTCAGCTTTGTACCTTCAAAGAAGCTTTTGATACTGGGATACTTACACGTCTGATAAGTCTCTGATAATACGAATAATGTGAATCCTATCGACCCATTTAACTAATCAATACGGATGCCAAAATCCTAGCTCTGGCTTTGAGATTTATTCAATTTATAGGAAGCTTGATAGGTTCAGAGCAGGCAGGATTCATGTCTAATAGATCCACTTGCATGAACATATAAAAACGATACACTGACTTGCAATACTCTCACTTACACATCAAAAGCCAAGCAAGTATATCCCTAGATACCCAAAAGAACTTTAATTATGTTGAGTGGCCCCACCTCCATTTTATCCTCTGAAAATTCGGAATTAGCCCCAACTTCCTATTGATGGGACCAAATTAATTCTACACTGCCTCTCAAGCATGAATCAGGATCAATACCACTGTTTAGGGACCATTTAATATTTCCTAGAGTACATGGCAGGGCTGTCCTCTATCACCTACACTATTTGCTTTTGCTATGAAAAAGCTTGCCTGGTTACTCTGCAGTTTAGTGGGTATAGGAGGTCTCAAAATAAATTCAGCAGAGGAACGCAAATCTCTTTATGCAGAAGATAACCTCATCTATTTTTAACATGATCAATCCCTACGTCAGCTCTCAAACTTTTTAGGGAAGTTTGGGGGTTTCTCAGGTCTCAAGGTCATTTGGGAGAAATTCCGGTGTAACCACTAGATATGGAGGCTGTTCTCAATATACACCCTAGCTTCTGACTGAAAGTTTTACACCAATTGAAAAACTTGGGCATTATTGTTTAAACCCCTATCTCTCATTATGTTGAGAGCAATCTCCTGCCTCTCATTTACTTCTTCCGAGAAAAACGTAAACTATGAATGTCTTTGCCCTTGGATCTCATCTGTAGGGTCCACCTAATAAAGATGCACTTTTTACCCAAATTTCTTTATGTTCTAGAGAATTCACTGTGTACTATTGCACCAAAGTACTAAAAGAAAAATGAATGCCATCTGCTCCTCATTGATATGGAATAATGCAAATCCCAGAATCTACCTCACGGCTCTCCAATTACCTTTTGGACAGGCAGGCCTGGGTCTTCCTAGTTTCAATTTATGCCATCTTGCAGCTCAACTAATTCCAATTCATGACTGGCGCAAACCTAGCCAGGATAATGCCTGTATAGCAACAGAGGTAGACATTATGTTCTCATTTGAATCCCTGCATAACTCTATTTCTATTGCCAACCTACTGGGCACCACCATAATACATTTCACTCTTAAGACCCTAGAAAATATAAATTGATTTATTTTACAAACTACACTGCTTCCTATCTGGGGTAAGGACCCATGCACACCACATGCAATGCTTTTTTTCTGCATGGAAAGTAGGCTTTATAAGTTCTAATGGCATAGTTCACACCAGCACAGTGCATTCCAGTGCTTTTTAGTTCCAGAAAAAAAAAAAAACGCTCTGCTTTTTTCCTGCACAGAACTGTACTGGAATGCAGCAAAACACACAAATATGTCATTTTCTTGAGTCAGCCCTTGGTCTTTTGAATGTTGTGTGTCTTGTGTTATGCCTGTAAGGGTTGGTGACGGACCTCTCAGTCAGTTACCATGCTAAAAAAACTGTTGAGAAAACTTTACTTCAAAAAATGATCATGGTTACCTAGAAGCGGTCCTTCCCAGCAATACTCAGAGTGGAAACAGCTGATTAATACAGCTCTTCCATTATTCCAAATTACATATACTACTAGGGGCTCTCTGAAAAGCTTTGAAAACATTTGGGTTCTTTAGACTCAATCCATTCTTACTGTCTGGACTCCTTGTAGATCACTGTTTCTTACTGTAATACGTTATTCTTGTACCCTACAAACCCAATTTAGGTAACATGATTTAATCCTCTGACAAGTGTATGGCCGGTGCTATTCAGGACACAGGCTCTGTTAGTGGTTTATTTACTTTACTGGAATTGTAGATGGTCTGGAATTGGTAAGTTGCAATAAAATCAATATTTGTTTTGGGGTTTAATACCGCTTCAACTCAAAGTGTGGAAAGAGAGAAGCAATACAACAAAGACCACAGGAACAATAAATGCTACATTTCAGACACCGTGGTGTTTATTTACTAAAGATAAAATAGGCTGCTCACTTTGCAAAGCTAGTTGCACTTTTGAAGAAAATTGGCACCAGAGTTTAGCGAACACGGGAAAGTTTCACTTTGCGAAGAATACACAATTACACGCAAGGAAATAAAAAAACAACATTGTTGCTTACGCACATGATGAGGGAAGTCAGCAGAGCTTTATATCTTTGCAGTGTATAAATAAAAACAATAAAAAAAAACTCCTCTGCTCCAGGCAAAGTTGCCCCTATTCTGGTCTCTGCTTTGGGTGCAGGTAAACCAGGGAGCCATCTTGCGCTCCAACATGTGAACAAACCCAAAGAAACTCTCAGTACTCCAATAGCATCACATGAATCCTGATTTATTGAAGCAATCACCGTGAAGTCCCTGCCTTTGGAACCTCCCATCTAACACATTTCACCCAAAAGAGCTGTGACCAGCCTATTTGACTTTAGTAAATCACTCCCCATGGGCAAGAATTCAGTCTACAAATCTAGAAAGACTCATGTAACAATAACAGATTAGTTGATTTGTCCGCTGAAAAGAAGGTGAGCCTGAATGGCAACTATAATCCAGGGTAGTTCCAAGACAATTCTAGCATTTTAGTAGTTTATATACTTTAGTGACATAACACATTCATTTTAACTCTTATTCTATTACAGTGTTAAATTTGTTAATAGCATACCTTCACACACTGGACAGCACTCTCCCGGCACTTTTACTGGTTTTAGACAGCTCTGTCCACATGCGGTGGCCACACAGTGGGGCTCTCCATTAATGCACTGACAGAAAGTGCAGTCATCTTCTCTCCAGCGGTCACCATGGCTTCTTATCTGTCCATTAGCATAGCAACCAGCAGGATCATGCACTGGGAACACAGGATCTGCGGGATACCAAAAACACTAAAGTCAAAAGAAATACTACTTCTACCATCATAACAAATACTTCACAACATTTATATTCTACCATTTAGTGTTCTGCATTCACCAAGGGTGTATAAAGAGCTAGTGCTACTTTAAGCGAACATACCATGAACACATGCTATATAAAAATTATAAGAAAAATAAACTGAAATGTACTGTTTGGGACAACATGCTGTCAACTTATGTATGTAGGAAACTACCATAGAGTATAAATATATTTTTCACTCTTTGTTATGTTGCAGCCATTTGCTAAAATCATTTAAGTTCATTTTTGTCCTCATTAATGTACACACAGCACCCCATATTGACAGAAAAACACAGAATTGTTGACATTTTTGCAGATTTATTAAAAAAGAAAAATTGAAATATCACATGGTCCTAAAGATTCAGACCCTTTGCTGTGACACTCATATATTTAACTCAGGTGCTGTCCATTTCTTCTGATCATCCTTGATCTACACCTTCATTTGAGTCCAGCTGTGTTTGATTATACTGATTGGACTTGATTAGAAAAGCCACACACCGGCCTATATAAGACCTTACAGCTCACAGTGCATGTCAGAGCAAATGAGAACCATGAGGTCAAAAGAACTGCCTGAGGAGCTCAGAGACAGAATCGTGGCAAGGCACAGTTCTGGCCATGGCTACAAAAAAATTTCTGCTGCACTTAAGGTTCCTAAGAGCACAGTGGCCTCCATAATCCTTAAATGGAAGACATTTGGGACGACCAGAACCCTTCCTAGAGCTGGCCGTCAGGCTAAAGTGAGCTATGGGGGAGAAGAGCCTTGGTGAGAGAGGTAAATTAGAACCCAAAGATAACTGTGGCTGAGCTCCAGAGATGTAGTCGAGAGATGGGAGAAAGTTGTAGAAAGTCAACCATCACCGCAGCACTCCACCAGTCGGGGCTTTATGGCAGAGTGGCCCGACAGAAGACTCTCCTCAGCGTAAGACACATGAAAGCCCACATGGAGTTTGCTAAAAAACACCTGAAGGACTCCAAGATGGTGAGAAATAAGATTCTCTGGTCTGATGAGACCAAGATAGAACTTTTTGGCCTTAATTCTAAGCGGTATGTGTGGAGAAAACCAGGCACTGCTCATCACCTGTCCAATACAGTCCCAACAGTGAAGCATGGTGATGGAAGCATCATGCTGTGGGGGTGTTTTTCAGCTGCAGGGACAGGACGACTGGTTGCAATCAAGGGAAAGATGAATGCGGCCAAGTACAGGGGATATCCTGGACAAAAACCTTCCCCAGAGTGCTCAGGACCTCAGTCTGGGTCCACCAACGTTTACCATCCAACCTGACAGAACTGGAGAGGATCTGAAAGGAGGAATGGCAGAGGATCCCCAAATCCAGGTGTGAAAAACTTTTTGTATCTTTCCCAAAAAGACTCTTTCCCAGAGGGTCTGAATACTTAGGACCATGTGATATTTCAGTTTTTCTTTTTTAATAAATCTGCAAAAATGTCAACAATTCTGTGTTTTTCTGTCAATATGAGGTGCTGTGGCATTCAGACCTCCTTTCTCCCTCTCCTACAAGCTTATGGTCACTTCAATGACCATAAGCTTAGATCAGAATTATTCAGCAGACTCTGCTGAACAATTCTATAACTCTGATCAGCGGATTACAACCCGCTGATCAGCATTATTAACCCCTAATGTGACACCTCCCACTCATGCCTCCGCTTGCCTGCCCCCTGCCTCTCCAGCCCTGCTGCACCCTTTCATCTAAAATTGCCCTCCACTCTCCTCTCCCCTTCACCCCCCTTCTCTCCCCCAGCATCGATTACCCCACTTCCACCCGATCCGACCCCCCCTACAAATCCGCTCCCTGCAGCCACCATCATTAGTCGGCATCCCTCCTCTTCCACTCCCGCCGGCTGCAGGTGCTGCATGGGGCTTGGGGGGGGTCCAGATGTGTCCCCCGCCAGTCAGATCACTCCCCAAATGCCCCCAATCCATGGCCGCTCCAAGCGGCATCTCTTCTTCCCCTCCCTCCAACTGCAGCTTCTCCCTGCATAGATCTTCTATGATCTGTCAGGCTGGGGATCGTGGGGGGGGGAGCGGTGCAGGTGGGGGGTGAAGTAGGGGCTGGGGGGGCTTAGTAAACAGCTGTTTACTAAACTCCTCCCTGTAGAAGAGAGGTTGCATGCAGCAATAACTACTGATCACTGCTATGTGCCCACTGACAGCTGATATATTGTACCTTGAGTGTTACAATGTATCAGACTGTCATTTTCTGAATGAACGGAATCTCTATACAGATTCCTCATTCATTTAAGTAAAGTGAGGCAGAGAAAAAAAGACTGTCTTCGGTCCCTTTCTCTGTCTCAAAAAAAGAGAGATATGGGAGGTCTGTTTAGACCTCTGATATCTCACCAAAGACCCCTCCCCCAAAAAA
The DNA here is from genome assembly GCA_037952925.1 of Lithobates clamitans. Lineage (NCBI taxonomy): Eukaryota > Metazoa > Chordata > Amphibia > Anura > Ranidae > Lithobates > Lithobates clamitans. Next base: position 3,783,013 of record JBBGZY010000375.1, read on the forward strand.
AAAAAAAAAAAAAAAACATAGTAAGACCCACCAGGTCTGCCCGCACTCACCCCTCCACGGATAACTCAGCTTCTCCCCTCAGCCAACCCGATCCGTCCTGATTGGCCAGGAGAAGCCGGAAGACAATAGTGAATATTAATTTGCTATTGTCACAAGTGGGAGGGTTCGGGGTGCAATGCTCTGCATCCCGAACACAACCTTTTTCAAGCCAATTAGAGCCTCAGGCTCTAATCATGTGGTTTGGGAAAAAAACCTCATACAAACGTATGAGTCCAGTGCCCCTAATGGATCGGCCGCTCCTGGTAAGATCCCTTTCACATGGAGCAGACTCTGTCAAGCAGATCCACCTGCTCAGAGGGGGATCTGTCTGCTGATCCCCGCTGAGCAGGCAGATGACAGGTCTGTGTCCACTCCGCTGATGCAGAGCAGACACAGCTCGCTATTTTCTATGGGATGGTCGGATGGAAACGGACTACCTGTCCATTTCCATCAGATACCATGCGATCCAATCTGCTAGATGGATGGGGAATAGAATCCCCATCTGTCTGTTTTTAGAGCACTGGATCGGATGCAGACGGGTATAAACAGAAACATGTTTATTTACATCAGCCTCTTCATAGAGAACAATGGGTGGTCCGATTGGGCCTGCCTGAAAAACGGACAGGCAAACCCAATCGGTGTGCTTGTGTGAAAGGGGCCTAGGGCCTTGTTCACACAGGACAAACACAGCATAACTGTACAGGGATGCACAGGTGTTCCGTGCATCTCTGTGCAGGCAGTCCCATTGATGATTTAGGATGTAGCACCTGCACCAAGAGAGCCGTTGCTCCCAATTCTACATCCATGTAGATCCACATGCATGTCCCTGAGCTCACACTGTCTGTGTTCAGGGTCATGTACCCACACAGATGTCAGATTCGGAACAGCAGCCATTGCATTACAATTGACATAAATGGGATTGCTTGTATGGGGATGCACAGAACACCTATGCATCCCTGTGCAGGTAAACATGGCACCCCATGGGCGTACACTTTAGTATGCCACATGTGAACGATACTTTAGTACTAATTTAGCAGGGATTTTATAAGTTACATTGTGTTTATGTGTAATATTAATGATTTTAGTGTATTTTTAGTGAAACTAGTGATATGAGGAACATTTGCACAATTATTGCGGGGCCCAAAAAATCAGTAGCACTTTTTTATTCTACAGGTCATGTGCTTTTAGAAAATGTCTAGTTTGAGGGGTCTTTTCAAATTCTGAAAGCTGTAAGTGAAAAATGAAAACCTCCAGATTTTTTTTAAACCTTTTTGGATACGTTCGATTTCCACCATTTTGCAAAAAGGCACAATTTAAAATATTTGTTATTTATTAATCCTATACAGATTAAGCTTTTATATTAGGGATTTAGCAGGAATTTTGTAAAATTAGCTGTGTTTTTATCTACTAATAATGGTTTTAGTGTATTTTTTGCCAATATATTGGTTCAATAAACATTTGTGCAAATACTGTGGGGTCTAAAAAAGCAGTAGCACATTCTTTTTATTCTAGAGGTCATATGCTTTCAGAAAATATATGGTTTTGGGGGCCTTTCACAAATTCTGTAGCTGTAAGGGAAAAATAAAAACCTTCAGATTGTTTGAGAAATTTGGATATTTACACTTTTGCGTCTGTTCAATTTTCACCATTTTGCAAAAAGGCGCAATTTAAAACTTACAAATATGTGTTATTTATCAACAATACAGGTTAAGCTTTTATATTTAGTAGGGATTTTGTAAAATTTGCTGTGTTTTTATCTGCCAATAATAGTTTGTGTATTTTTTGCAAATATATTGGTTTGATAAACATTTGCGCAAATACTGTTGGGTCTAAAACATCAGTAGCACCTTCTTTTTATTCTACTCATCATGTGCTTTCAGAAAATATATGGTTTGGGGGGTCTTTCATAAATTCTGAAAGCTATAAGTGAAAAATAAAAAAGCAAAAGGAAAAACTGCAAAAATGGCCTGGCAGTGAAAGGGTTACCATCTAAACCACTGGCAACAAAAGTGAGTACACTCCTAAGTGAAAATGTCAAAATTGGGCCTAATTAGCCAATTTCCCTCCCCGGTGTCATGTGACTCGTTTGTGTTACAAGGTCTCAGGTGTGAATGGGGAGCAGGTGTGTTAAATTTGGTGTCATCACTCTCACTCATACTGGTCACTGGAAGTTCAACATGGCACCTCATGGCAAAGAACTCTGAGGAGCTGAAAAAATGTATGTTGCTCTACATTAAGATGGCCTAGGCTATAAGAAGATTACCAAGACCCCGAAACTGAGCTGCAAGACGGTGGCCAAGACCATACAACAATTTAACAGGACAAATTCCACTCAGAACAGGCCTCGCCATGGTCGACCAAAGAAGTTGAGTGCACATGCTCAGCGGCATAACTAAAGATTGTCTTTGGCAAATAGCCATATGAGTGCTGCCAGCATTGCTGCAGAGGTTGAAGGGGTGGGGGTCAGCCTGCCAGTGCTAAGAACATATGCCACACACTGCATCAAATTGGTCTGCAGGGCTGTCATCCCAGAAGGAACGCACAAGAAAGATGATGCACAAGAAAGCCACAAACAGTTTGCTGAAGACAAGCAGACTAAGGACATGGGTTACTGGAACCATGTCCTGTGGTCTGATGAGACCAAGAAAAACGTATTCGGTTCAGATGGTGTTAAGCGTGTGTGGCGGCAACCAGCAAAGGAGCGCAACAACAAGTGTGTCTTGCCTACAGTCAAGCATGTTGGTGGGAGTGTCATGGTCTGGGGCTGCATGAGTGCTGCCAGGAAATGGGGATCTACAGTTCACTGAGGGAACCATGAATGCCAACATGTATTGTGACATACTGAAGTAGAGCATGATCCCCTACCTTCAGAGACTGGGCCGCAGGGCAGTATTCCCACATGATAACAACCCCAAACACACCTCCAAGACGACCACTGCCTTGCTAAAAAAGCTGAGGGTAAAGGTGATGGACTGGCCAAGCATGTCTCCAGACCTAAACCCTATTGAGCATCTGTGGGGCATCCTCAAATGGAAGGTGGAGGAGCGCAAGGTCTCTAACATCCACCAGTTCTGTGATGTCGTCATAGAGGAGTGACAGAGGACTCCAGTGGCAACCTGTGAATCTCTGGTAAAACCCCATGTTCAAGAGGGTTAAGGCAGTGCTGAAAAATAATGGTGGACAAACAAAATATTGACACTTTGGACCCAATTTGGACATTTCCACTTAGGGGTGATCTCACTTTTATTGCCAGCGGTTTAGCCATTAATGACTGTGTGTTGAGTTATTTTGAGGGGGCAGCAAATTTACACACTGTTAGGCTCCTTTCACATGGAGCGGATCAGCTCAGCGGAGTACGCCAGCTCAGCGGGAGATCTCTCCGTTGATCTCCGCTGAGCCTGCAGACGACAAGTCAGTCTCTGCTCACTGAGCACGGAGGGACCTGTCAGAGCCCCGCTGATCTGAATGGGGAGATTGGACGAAGACGGACAGCATGTCTGTTTTCATCAGATCTCGTCCGATCCGCCAAGATGGATGGCAGACATATCGCCATACGTCTGCCTTTATCGGATGGCAGGCGGGTGTTAGCGGAAACATCTCTGCTGACATCCTCCTGCCCATAGGAATCAATGGATGGCCCGCTCGGATCCACCTGAAAAACGGACAGGCGGATCTGAGCGGGCTTATCGTGTGAAAAGGGCCTTATACAAGCTGTAACTCACTACTTTACATTGTAGCAAAGTGTCATTTCTTCAGTGTTGTATATTTTATTATAATATATATATATATATATATATATATATATATATATATATATATATATATATATATATATATATATTTATTTTTTTTTTTTTTTTCATGGACACATGAATGTATCGTATTTATCGGCGTATAACACGCACTTTTTTCCCCTTAAAATCAGGGGAAAGTTGCAGGTGCGTGTTATACGCCGATCCCCCTGCGATCCGAGCTGTCACTTGTTCAAAATCGCGGACCGCGATTTGAAAATGGCGCCGCCGGCGCCGAAGTACACAGAGCCGGTCCTCGGCTCTTTCCGGCGGCTCTCGTTTACTTTCGGTTTCACTCGTAGTCCGGAGCGGAGCTATCCGAGTAGGTTCGGATAGCTCCGCTCGGGACTACGAGTGGAGCCGAAAGTAAACGAGAGCCGCCGGAAAGAGCCGAGGACCGGCTCTGTGTACTTCGGCGCCGGCGGCGCCATTTTCAAATCGCGGTCCGCGATTTTGAAGATGTGACAGCAGGGACAGGGGATCCCAGGCTGCACTGGGGCAAGGCTGCACTGGGGAAGGCTCCACTGGGGAAGGCTCCACTGGGGAAGGCTGCACTGGAGAAGGCTGCACTGACAAGGCTGCACTGGGGAAGGCTGCACTGACAAGGCTGCACTGACATGGCTGCACTGACAAGGCTCCACTGGGTAAAGCTGCACTGGGGAAGGCTGCACTGGGGAAGGCTGCACTGGGGAAGGCTGCACTGACAAGGCTGCACTGACATGGCTGCACTGACATGGCTGCACTGACAAGGCTGCACTGACAAGGCTGCACTGACATGGCTGCACTGACATGGCTGCACTGACAAGGCTGCACTGACAAGGCTGCACTGGGGAAGGCTGCACTGACAAGGCTGCACTGACAAGGCTGCAATGAAGGACATTTAAATGTAAGTTTTTTTCCCTTCAACTTCCCTCCTAAAAGTTTTTTTTCCTTAAAATTCCCTCCTAAATTGGGGTGCGTGTTATACGCCGGTGCGTGTTATACGCCGATAAATACGGTATTTAATACATCCCTTTAATTTGTTACCTTGTGTTCTTGAATCCTTTTTCTACACAATGCCAAACTAACCTGCATGTTTGTAAAGATTCACATTTATCCAGACCAGTACAGCTTGTTGCAGTTAGGCCCCTTTTACACTTATACGACTTGTCCCACGATTTTGTACTGCAAAATCGTATGACAAGTCATTCTCTATGATTTTCAATGACTACCATTCATATTGGCACGACTAAGTCGTGCCGACTTGAAAGTAGTCCCTGCACTACTTTGGTCCAACTTCTATGCGAGTTGTACTCCATAGACCTCAATGTTAAACCCTGAAGTAGCATGCAAATCGTGCCTGAATAATATAGACACAACTTCAGTACGACTTTGTAAGTACAAGCCTGGCTCGCTGATTGGGAAAGGTAAACTTTTTTTCCTTTCGCGATGAGCGACAGGCAGTGCTGACAGCTGTCTGGTATGAATCCTGAGGGGGAACGCCGTGCCAAGTTTTAAATGTAAAAAACGGCGTGGGTTCCCCCCCAGGGGCATACCAGGCCCTTAGGTCTGGTATGGATCCTGGACCGTACCAGGCCGCATGCCCTCAACATGGGGGGGTGGGTGCTTTGGGCATGGGGGGCACCCTGTGGGGCCCCCCCACCCCAAAGCACCTTGTCTCCATGTTGATGAGGACAAGGACCTCTTCCTGACAACCCTGGCCGTTGGTTGTCGGAGTCTGCGGGCGGGGGGCTTATCAGAATCCTTAAGCCCCCTTTAATAAGGGGGCCCCCAGATCCCGGCCCCCCACCCTATGTGAATGAGTATGGGGTACATGGTACCCCTACCCATTCACCTAGGCAAAAAAGTGTCAATAAAAACACAGTACACAGGTTTTTAAAGTAATTTATTAGGCAGCTCCGGGGTCTTCTTGCGACTTCGGGGGTCCTTTTCTGACTTCGGGGGTCTCTCCGGCGTCCTCCCGGTGTCCTGATCTTCTGCCGGCTCCTCCGCTATCTTCTGCAGCTCAATTGCTAGTGGTGGCCCGGACTTCTGCCTTCTGCCTTCTTCTTTTCTTCCAGAGATGTTGACACAATGCTCTCTCCAGCTGCAATGGTCTCTGAACTCTCCGCAATGGACTTATATAGGCGGTGACCATGTCCCTTTATGAGGTCACTGTCCCGGGGCATGCTGGGACTGTGCCGTCATAAGGGGGCGTGGTCATCACCCGGTGACCACGCCTCCTAAAACGTCACAGTCCCAGCATGCCCAGGGACTGTGACGGCATAAGGGGGCGGGGTCACCACCTATATAAGTCCGTTGCGGAGCGTTCAGAGACCATTGCAGCTGGAGAGAGCGTTGTGTCAACATCTCTGGAAGAGAAGAGGGAAGGAGAAGAGGGAAGAAGACGATCCAGAAGTCTAGACCACCGCTGGCAAAAGAGCGGCAGAAGATAGCGGTGGAGCCGGCAGAAGATGCGGACACCGGGAGAAGACGCCGGAGAGACCCCCGAAGTCGGAAGACAACCCCCGAAGTCGGAAGAAGACCCCGGAGCTGCCTAATAAATTACTTTAAAAACCTGTGTACTGTGTTTTTTATTGACTCTTTTTTGCCTAGGTGACCGCCCACAGACCAACGGCCAGGGTTGTCGGGAAAACAACCAACGGCCAGGGTTGTCGGGAAGAGGCCCTAGTCCTCATAAACATGGGGACAAGGTGCTTTGGGGTGGGAGGGCCGCAGGGCGCCCCCCCATGCCCCAAAGCACCCACCCCCCATGTTGAGGGCATGCGGCCTGGTATGGTCCAGGGGGGGGGTGCTCGCTCATCCCCACCCCCATTCCTGACCGGCCGGGCTGCGTGCTCGGATAAGGATCTGGTATGGATTTTGGGGGGATCCCATGCCGGCGTAGGGGGTTCCCCTTACAATCCATACCAGACCTAAGGGCCTGGTATGCCCCTGGGGGGGAACCCACGCCAGTTTTTTTATTTAAAACTTGGCGTGGAGTTCCCCCTTATGATTCATACCAACTACTGTATGTTTTCATTTGTTAATGCCAAAAATGTGGCAAAGTCGTACAAAGTAGTACTGCTCCCAAATCGCGGTAAAATCTCGGCAAAATCGCGCAACTTTGAAGTCGTATAAGTGTGAAAGGGGCCTTAGTCAATTTTACATGAACCTGCTCTGTATTGTTGAAGACATTTTGCTACGTATTCAAGCAGCATCTTAAGCTAAAGAAATGTCTTTAACATTACAGAAGGAGACCAGTTGAATGTACCTAACTATTACTAGCTATGGCTAATCTGCAATTTGTCAAACTGAACTGTGAGACCTCTACTGGACAACATTCAATAACATATCAAATTCCCTTTAAATTAAGGAGTATGTCTACCCTAATTAGATCTCAGTTTTTGTTGGATGCGGCAGATCATTTACACATGCATCCATTGTGTTTAAGCTGAGTTAAAGCAGTGTTTTTAAAGCCTTTTAACCACCCTTCAATGCCTGCCATGAATAGGACAATGGGCACCACATAGTCCAGTGCACACAGGAGCGGTAGCATTGTGTTGTATCAAAAATAAGCAGCACGTAATTTTCATGAAGCATCACCGTTTGTCTACCGCTTCCATTGATTTCAATAGTATTTCTCTGTAAACGCACCTTAACACCACCTATATCATTTATGACTTTATAGTGAAGCATTTAAAAGGGTTGGATGGATACTAGAGGAGAGGAAGTAGAGGTTATTGTATCCCAGAATACACTGGGAAACAGAAAACTAGGAGAGAGCAGCTCCAGTCACTTTTACCTGATTGTACAGAGCAGCCATGTGGTTACACCATTTGCTTCTGCGTGCAGGCAAAAGCATCAAGCCAGCTAGCAATACTGAATGCAAGGCAAGAACAGAGGAACTGAGCATTAGTGAGAGTGGCAAAGCTTTTTGTGTCAGCAAAATGTCAGTGCCAGCAAGTGACCTCGCCAGCAAGTGTCAGTGCAAGCAACTGTGGCAATCTTTTTATGGTCATCTTGAAGTGGACCAAGCCAAGAGAACAAAGTATATGTATCTATAACTGTAAGAGCCCATTCACACAGGGACGACTTGTCAGGCGACCTAGTCGCCTGACAAGTCGCCTCCCGTTCTGTGCTATGGAACCGTTTTAAGGGGAGCGACGCAAGTCGCTCCGACTTAGAAAAAGGTTCCTGTACGACTTCGGGGGCGACTTGCATAGACTTCTATACAGAAGTCGTTTTGCAAGTCGCCCGGGCAGTCGTGTGCAGGTCGCCTCGGTGAGGCGACCTGCAAGTCGTGTTGCCCCTGTGTGAATGGGGTCTAAGGAATTAAAAAAAATGTCTGCTATCACACCACAACCTACCACATAGATAATTTTCTCTACACCGCTCCTTTAAGCACTTTGTCCTAGAAGAACAACCATTACATGGGCATTTGACATCCTTTCCTGATGCTTCAAAAATGCAACAAAAACCATCATAAACACTATAGGAGTGTTAATGAGAACTACTTAATGTTCATAGCAATCAACAAATGTGTTAATGAGCCCTTAAACTTCCTGACAATGTGTTCTCTCTCTCTCTCTATGACTAATTTAATTACATACACCTGATGCTGGCATTATGAGGGGTTCTACCACTCTCCCTGCTTTTTGTTCCCATTATGGAGAAAGCAACAGATGCTTGCAAATGCGAAGGGGAGGTGGGATTCTCAAAACTCCCAGGTGGGAAGGAAAAGAATCAGAAATTATGGCAGGGTGCTCTCACTATATCCATGACATATGCATAGCCAGAGATTCACCAGCCAGGCTCCCCTATATCTAAGATAAAAGTTATGAAAGAACTGGCTTTTTTTTTTTTTTTGTAATCTAAAGAGAAACTTTATTTGAAAAGTAATAAACAAAGCAGTACAAAAACCCAGAGCATTACATAATAAGTATAATCACTTTTTGTTTGTTTGAATTTGCTTGAATATTGTCACCACATAGTCTCACGTCGAGAACTGGCAAATTTAGGATAACTAGTGCTCAACGCTGCCCACGGGCTATTGGGCACAATAGAGATGCAGCAGTGAGCCAGGTACCAGAATATGCTCATTGTTTTAACACCCGCCACTGAAAGACACTACTGTGGGTGGAGTTAACTCCTGGTCCTAGGCTGGGGAGGGAGAAAGAGAGAAACACTGCCAGTGGCCACCAAATGTGTGTGTGTGGGAGATTATTTATTGCATATTATAGGCGTTCACTGCCACCAATGTTGGGGGTTATTTTTTCATCCACTGCCTCCAATGTTGAGGGTTGTTATTGCTTTCACTGACACCAATGTTGGGGTTGTTATGCTTTCACTGACACCAATGTTGGGGGTTATTATTGATTCCACTGACTCCAATGTTGGGGGTTATTATTGATTCCACTGACTATTGTTGCATTCACCAATTCCAATATTGGGGGGTAATCATTGCGTCCACTAACACTGGGGGTTATTATTGCACTTAGTGACAACAATGCTGGAGGTTACAGTACTCCAACTTCATGTGCTGCAAAAAATGAAGGATTTAAATTTGGAGGTGGAAAAATGTGCTGCTAATGTGCAGCCCTCTGGAAGCGGTGGGGGCCACAATATGATTTGGCCATCACAGATTTAAGGTAATACCAATTTTTCATTTTGTCTCCAGTGAAAAGGTGGTGGTACCAAGACCCATTTTTCAGCCAAAGGCTTTGCACAGTCTGGTTCTTTTAGTAAATATCACTGCTTTTGAATCCAGGTTTGACTAAGGGTTGAACAATGATGGCAAGCAATTGGTGTTATGAAATCACTGTCCAGCTGTGCTACTATATTATTATGTAACTAATATAATATCCAGTCATTTAACTTGTCAGTGGAAATCTGCATCTTTTAGTTTTGGCAAGCAGGCAAATGTCTGCCCTTGTAATCATTTAGATGGGTGGCCTATGTGTAGCCGGTCTGAAATATGAGTTTACATAGCACTGGATAACAAATCACATTTACACATGTTGCAGTATAAGCTAAGCTATTCTGAGAATCATTTTATTAAGTCAACCTTATACATTCTATGTTACAAATTATACTATTAATATTAGAAAAGTATGCAATTTAGGACAATCTTTCCTGACACACAAACTATTCAATTCACCTCTCTTTATGCATACAAATTAGAACTATGACCATTCGGAGCTAATTGTCTGTGTGAAGCTTCTGTGAATCAGTGAACATGCTCTGTGCTAGTAAAGACCATGGGGTTAATTTACTAAAGGCAAATCCACTCTGCACTACAAGTGCACTTGGAAGTGCAGTCACTGTAAATCTGAGGGGAAGATCTGAAAACAGGAGAGAAGCTCTGCTGATTTTATCATCCAATCATGTACAAACAATTTTTTTTTTTCCTTGCATGTCCCCCTCAAATCTACAGCAACTACACTTGCAGTACACTTGTAGTGCAAAGTGGATTTGCCTTTAGTAAATAAACCCTGCATGTCTCCCCACCTAAATTCATCAATACTGTCCAAGGGATGTCAAGTTATTGTAAAGTATACAAACATGCAAACAAAAAGCACAAACTATCTAGAACACAAAACATGTTAAGTTACATGCTCTGTATGGTTAATGATAGGGTTAATGAGCAGGTTGTGTAGGTAGCGGGGACACGGCCGCATCATTTTATCCAGGGCTACAACCTTGAAACCAGGGATAGCTTCTTACAATTTGGTAGGTTAAGCAGCTATGCATTTAAAGTGGACACTACAGGTTTCTCAGCGTGTGCACAAACTTGGACTAAAGGCTTAGAGATTACTAAATAGTCTGCAGGTGATTCTATACTTCTTTTTCTTCAGCTAGACAGACATATTCTGACATATGGTATTACCCTGTACACATTGTTTATATATACACACACAATCGTGCTCAAAAGTTTGCATACTTTTTAATATTGAAAATATGACTGGTCATGCCAAAAAACTGTCTTTTATTTAAGGATATAAATCACACAAAGGCATTTATTTTCACATAGTTTTTGGATCCTTTTTAAATCATAATAACAGAAATCACCCAAATGGCCCTGATAAAAAGTTTACATACCCTGGTATGTTTGGCCTTGGTACAGACACAGAAGGTGGCACACATAGGTTAAAATGGCCAACAATGGTTAATTTCCCACATCTGTGGCTTTTTAAATCACAATTAGTGTCTGCGTATAAATAATCAACAAGCTTGTTAGCTCTCACATGGATGCACCAAACAGGCTAAACACTGAGCCATGGGGAGATAATAAAGAACAGGACCTGCGTAACAAGGTAATGAAACTTTACAAAGATGGAAAATGATATAAAAAAAGATATCTAAAGCCTTGAATATGCCAGTCAGTACTGTTTAATCAGTTTAATGGTTATTGAACAGTACTTACTGGCAAATTCAAAGCTTTTGATATATTTTTATATCCATTTCCATCTTTGTAAAGTTTCATTACCTTGTTACGCCGCAGGTCTTTTGACTGTTCTTTTCTACCTCCTCACAGCTCAGTGAGAGCTAACCAACTCATTGACTATTTATACACAAACACTAATTGTGATTTAAAAAGCCACAAATGTTGGAAATTAACCTTTAAATACCATTTTAACTTGTGTGCGCCACCTTCTGTCTCTGTACCAAGGCCAAACATTCCAAGGTGTGTAAACTTCTTATCAGGGCTATTTGGTCGATTTCTGTTATTATGATTTAACCACTTAAGCCCCAGACCATTTGGCTGCCCAAAGACCAGAGCACTTTTTGCGATTCGGCACTGCACTGCTTTAACTGACAATTGCGCGGTCATGCAATGTGGCTCCCAAACAAAATTGACGTCCTTTTTTCCCCACAAATAGAGCTTTCTTTTGGTGGTATTTGATCCCCTCTGCGGTTATTTTTTGCGCTATAAACAAAAGAAAGTGACAATTTTGAAAAAAAAAAACACTTTTTTTATTTTTTGCTATAATAAATATTCCCAAAAAATATATTAAAAAAAAAAAAATTTCCTCAGTTTAGGCCGATACGTATTCTACATATTGTTGGCAAAAAAAAATTGTAATAAGCGTTTATTGATTGGTTTGCAAAAGTTATAGCATCTACAAAATAGGGGATAGTTTTATATCATTTTTATTAATATTTTTTTTTTTTACTAGTAATGGCGGGTATCAGCAATTTTTGTCATGACTGCAACATTATGGCAGACAGATCGGACACTTTTGGCACAATTTTTGGACCATTCACATTTATACAGCGATCAGTGCAATTAAAAATGCATTGATTACTGTGTAAATGTAACTGGCAGTGAAGGGGTTAACCACTAGGTGGTGCCGTAGGGGTCAAGTATGCCCTAGGGAGTGATTCTAACTGGGGGGGGGGGGGGCTGTGTGTAACACAACACTGATCACCGCTCCTGATTACAGGGAGGCATTATAGAGCTTTCTTTTGGAGGCATTTGATCACCTCTGCAGTTTTTACTTTTTGTTAAAAAAATTTAAAAACTGAATTAAAAAAAAAAAAAAAAATACTATTTTGTTATAAAAAAAATTAAAACAGGTCATTTTTCTCCTTCATTGATGTACGCTGATAAGGCGGCAGTGATGGGCACTGATAGGCGGCAGTGATGGGCACTGATGGGTGGCAGTGATGGGCACTGATCAGTTACACTGATAGGCAGCTCTGCTAGGTGGCACTGATTGGCACTATAGGTGGGCATTGATAGCTGGCACTTGTGGGCATTGATAGGTGGCACTTGTGGGCATTGATAGGTGGCACTTGTGGGCACTGTCAGGTGGCACTGTGGGCACTGTTAGGTGGCACTATTAGGTGGCGCTGATGAGGCAGATGTGCCTCTTCCACTTCAGGACCAATGTCCCTCACATCCGAGCCGGTGATCGGCTTTTTTTTCTACTCACGCTGTCAGCGTGAGTAGAAAAAAAAACGATTACCGATCTTTTGTTTACATCATGTGATCAGCTGTCATTGGCTGACAGCTGATCACATGGTATAGGGGCCGGGACCGGCCCCTTACTTGGATCGGTAATCACCCAAGTCTCAGTGACTCGGTGATCACAGCGCGCAGGGCGCGTGCACAGGGGAGGCCGTCATATGACGGCCTCCCGGGAATTCAGATCCGCGCTCTGGCCGTCATTCGGCCATAGCGCGGATGTGAAGTGGTTAAAGGACATAATCTGCCTGTACGTGCCCTTCTGCCGACGTATATCGGCGTGAGCCAGTCGGCAAGCGGTTAAAAAGGATCCAAAAAACTATGTAATAATAAATGGCTTCATGTGAATGCTATCATTAAATAAAAGACAGTTTTTTGGCATGATCAGTTATTTTTTTCAATTCTGCCAGGGTATGCAAACTTTTGAGCACAACTGTGTATATGTATATATATATATATATATATATATATATATATATATATATATATATATATATATATATATATATATATATATATATATATATATATATATCTCTATATATATATATATCTATATATATATATCTATATATCTCTCTCTCTATATATATATATATATATATATATATATATATATATATATATATATATATATATATATATATATATATATATATATATATATATATATATATATCGATATATCTATATATCTATATATATATATCTCGATATATCTATATATCTATATCTATTCATGAAGCAGCAACTTATATTGATGTTTGTACTTGTATCTTCTAATTTTTGACCTCCTGGAAACTGGCAAGATCTGACAAATTCTCACTATGTAAAAAAAACCATATAAAGGTTTGGATGCTCATAGAGGCAGACTCTGTCTTTGTGTGATGACCCTGCACAGGGCTGCTACTTTTCTCTTTGAATGGATGAATGGTTCAGTAAACAGCACCGGGTCCATCAGATGTCTGAAGCAGATGTTTGGAGCAGATGTGCAGTATCTTAAGCATTACTGGGGAAGTGAGCAGAGTGAGCAGCAATGTAATCAGACAACAATATAATCACACATGCATACTAAAGACATACATTCAAGGTGATAGAGCAGTGGAGATCATGCCATTTCCCTTGCGCTAAAGAATACCGAAGAGGAATGTGAATTTTGTGTCTTATATGTATATACACTATATTACCAAAAATATTGGGGCACCTGCCTTCACACACATAAGCTTTAATGGAATCCCAGCCTTAGTCCACAGGGTTCAATATTGAGCTATAACGGCTTCAACTCTTCTGTGAAGGTTATCCACAAGGTTTAGGAGAGAGTCTATGGGAATGTTTGACCATTCTTCCAGAAGCGCTTTTGTGAGGTCAGACACTGATGTTGGACAAGAAGGCCTGACTTACAGTCTCTGCTCTAATTCATCGCAAAGGTGTTCTATTGGGATGTGGTCAGGAATCTGTGCAGGCCAGTCAAGTTCCTCCACCCAAAACTTGCTCATCCATGTCTTTATAGACCTCAAATCATTTGGTGGGGGGGGGGATTATTATTTTGGACAATTTCACGCTCCCAACTTTGTGGAAACAGTTTGGGGGTGGCCCCTTCCTGTTCCAACATGACTGAGAACCAGTGCACAAAGCAAGGTCCATAAAGACATGGATGAGCACGTTTGGGGTTGGGGAACTTGACTGGCCTGCACAGAGTTCTGACCTCAACCCAATAAAACACCTTTGGGATGAATTTGAGTGGAGACTGCGAGTCAGGCCTTTTCATTCACATCAGTGCCCAACCTCAGAAATGTGCTTCTGGAAAAATGGTCAAACATTCCCATAGACACACTCTTAAAACTTGTGGACAGACTTCCCAGAAGAGTTGAAGCTGTTATAGTTGCAAAGGGTGGGCCAATTCAATATTGAACCCTATGGACTAAGACTGGGATGCCATTAAAGTTCATGTGCGTGTAAAGTCAGGTGTCTCAATACTTTTGGTAATATAGTGTAAGCATATATTACACACAAATTAAAAAAAAAAAGTTGAGTCACTGTGTCTAATATCTAAAATCTACATAAAAACAGACTGCAATGATTTGCAAATCTCATCTCAACCCATTTTTTTTTTTTTTTTAATATTTTATAGAAAAATAAATAAATACATAAATAAATAAATAAAATGTTTAACCCTTTTACTGCCAGCGCCATTTTTGCTGTTTTTTTTTTTTTTTTTTTAGACCTGTGAATTGCATTAACCCCCCCCCAAAAAAAAAAAAAAATAAAAAAAAAAAAATAAAACAAAAAACAAAAAAAAACATTATATATTTTCTAAAATCCTAGAGAATAAAACAGTGGTAGTTCCAATTTTTTATGTTACATAATATTATGGCAAAAGTCTAAGAAATGCAAAATGTCAGTTAAAAATGCACTACATTTAATTTTAGGGCACACAAATGCAAAAGGTTACCCAATTTTTTTGGTAAAATATAAACGATGAGGCTGCACCCAATATGTCAGACCTTAAATTTGCGTGCACCTGTAAAATGGTGACAAACTTCAACACCCTATATTTTCTATAGGCAACACATTAAAAGCTGCCTACAGGTCATCAGTTTAGTGTTATGGAGAAGGTCTGGTCCTAGAATTATTCCCCTCACTCCGGCATGTGTACTGCAATTGACATTTCCGTGCATAGGCACCTCTGACCTATACATTTTTGTTTGTATGTGTGTGTATGTGGTGTGCCTCATTATTTATTTATTTTTTATATGGGGGGGGGGGGGACTTAAATGTTTTATGCAGAATTAAGTTACAAAAATAAATATTAACAACAACTTTATCATCGCTGGTCAATACAGTGTGAACTGTGCCCGCCAGTACAGTCTCGCCCGTGCCCGCCAGTACAGCCTCGCCCGTGCCCGCCAGTACAGCCTCGCCCGTGCCCGCCAGTACAGCCTCGCCCGTGCCCGCCAGTACAGCCTCGCCCGTGCCCGCCAGTACAGCCTCGCCCGTGCCCGCCAGTACAGCCGCGCCCGTGCCCGCCAGTACAGCCTCGGCCGTGCCCGCCAGTACAGCCTCACCTCTGCTCATCAGTACAGCCTCACCTCTGCCCGTCAGTACAGTCTCACCTGTGTCTGTCAGTAGTCTTACCTGTGCAGAGAAGAGTCGAGCTGGCCAATCATAAGAGAGCAGGGGTTGCCCACTGTAACAACTTTCATTTGAATTGCTGGGTTCCTGACACTGCTCACGTCACAGTCCTGCCTCCTCACCCTGCACTGCTCACGTCACACAGTCCTGCCTCCTCGCCCTGCGCCGCTCGCGTCACACAGTCCTGCCTCCTCGCTCAGTGCCTCCCGGCATTGGACCAGTGTTCTGTTTATCAAATGCACCGAACGAGGAGGCGGGACTATGACATGAGCGACACAGGGCGAGGAGTCGGGGCTGTGTGAGGGTGAGTGGCGCCGGGAACCCAGTAATTCAAATGAAAGCTGTTATAGGGGGCAATCCCCACACTCTGGGAAATTTTGAGGGCTGTGTATAAATTATATATATACAGTCAGGTCCATAAATATTGGGCCATCAACACAATTCTAATCTTTTTGACTTTATACATCACAAATGGATTTGAAATGAACCAAACAAGATGTGCTTTAACTGCAGACTTTCAGCTTTATTTCGACAATATTCACATCCAAATCTGGTGAATGGTGTAGGAATTACAACAGTTTGTATATGTGCCTTCCACTTTTTAAGGGACCAAAAGTAATGGGACAAATTAACAATCATCCATCAAACTTTCACTTTTTTTTTTTTTTTTTTTTTGTTTAAACTTTGTTTATTGTGTTCCGTCACAGCTTTATAAACATAGTACAGTATGTGCTTAATAGTGACAGTCATTTTCACATTTCAACAGTAGTAATAGTAACGAAAACAAGTAGAAAATAAGGAATATCGTGAAACTAAGAAGGCAATGCATGCATTAAGAATTTGTGGCCTTAGTGTTTCGTTGACCAGCTATGGTTGACATTAGGCCTCAGCCGCCATTAAAGTGGCGGCTAGCCGAGCCTACTATTTCTGTGGGGTCCATCACCTGAGCTGTGTCGGTCCCCCTCGCTGGGGGAAAGAAATCCGGGGAGCACGAGACCGCCCCCGCCCAGGATTCATGCCAGAAGAGGGGGGCAACCATGGCCTCCTACTGTCCTCCCCTAGTGCATCCCCCGGACCCCAGGCGTGCCCCAGCCCCCCCAGCAGGGGGCACAGCCCCACTCCTCTCTCACCTTGTAACAGAGTGATAGTCAACCTGGTTGTCATTAATTGTCTACAGAAGTAGATAAATTGCAGCGCTTAAAGCAGAACAAGATAAACACCATATGTGATATTATCTGAATGTCTCTACAAACATATGTGTGTACCCCACTAAAGGGGCTTACTCAAAAAATAAAGAAAACGTCTGTGACAAAAAAAATAATGAAGTGAAGTCAGGACTGGGGTTCCATCAACATTCCAGATATCCAATCAGAGGTCATCAAAACAGTAGGTGTGAGTACGCTTACCGGAACTGTTGGACTCTACTGCCATCAGCACAGAGTCAATTAAGCAGTGTGCCACCACGGGCAGATGTACGGATAGCCAAGGACCGATGGAACACTTGCAGATCGAGATGTCACCGCTGAATCACCAGGATAGAAGTGAGGAACAATTCCAAGGTTCAAACATTTTCTCATATCCAGGAAGTATGTGGAAAAAAAGGGGAATGCCTCCACATAGTGCAAATCAGGGTTGTTTATTGCTAAAAAACCATTGTACATAAAAGTGATCACAAATATAAAAACAGAGTGGCAATATAGAGAGTTATAGCCGCCCTCACCCCAACAGGCTAGTGGTCTAGTGGTCAGAGCTTCTACCTTGAAAGACTTGGGTCTTGAAGGACTCATGGGTTCAAATCCCATAGGGGGTGACATCTCAGTCTGCAAGTGTTCCATCAGTCCTTGGCTATCCGTACATCTGCCCGTGGTGGCACACTGCTCGATTGACTCTGTGCTGATGGCAGTAGAGTCAAACAGTTCCGGTAAGCGTACTCACACCTACTTACTGTTTTGATGACCTCTGATTGGATATCTGGAATGTTGATGGAACCCCAGTCCTGACTTCACTTCATTATTTTTTTGTCAGAGACTTTTCCTCTATTTTTTGAGTACGCCCCTTTAGTGGGGTACTCATATATGTTTGTAGAGACATTCACATAATATCACATATGGTGTTTATGTTGTTCTCCTTTAAGCGCTGCAATTTATCTACTTCATTTGTTTATGTTTGTCACATTGTTTGTAGCAGCTCCTTTCTTGAACTAGTTGAGGGTAGCGCATTAATCACCTTTATCACTGTATTAATTGCCTACATTCTGGTTATTCAACATTTAAATCTTCCAGTTACGATAACTAATTGAGACAGGAAATGGTAGAGAGAGGGGAGAGAGAAAAAGAAGGGGGGAAGGGGGGGTAGGCAGGGAGGGGAAAACGGGATAGTGGGGTGGGAAAAAGGACAGGATTGCACCTTAAATCCGTATAAGTCTCATGTGGCCTGCTCCGGACAGTCCGCCGCCAGGCAGCCGCCTCTTCTTGGTAAGAACAGATGTGCTATGTACGTGGTCTGTGCATTGGTCTAGGGGATTACAGTAGTGGTTATCACTTAGGAAGGTCATGTTGGCCCAATGTTGGGTCTGTTAGCTTTAATAAGGACACATCCAGAATGGAGGACACATGGGTAGTGTCAGGGAAGTGTTCCGTCCATATTGACCATATGGCTGTATGTTTGTCCGTAGTACCCTTATTTTCGCTACCCATTCCTCTGCTTCTCTAATCCCATTTACCCTACGTATCCACTCCTCTTTGCTCAGTATCTGTGCAATCTTCCAGAAGATTGGAAGTAGCCGCTTAGCAGCGTTTAGAAAGTGGGGCAATGCGCACATCTTGTAGCAACTGACTGACATGGGAGGGATATGTAAGAGGAAATGATCTGGGGAGAAGGGAACATCTATCCCAAGGATATCTTTAATCTGGTCTCTAATATCACGCCAATATGCCTCTATTCGAGGGCATTTCCACCACAGATGCAGTAGGGTACCTCGGCCTCCGCATCCCAGCCAGCACACATCCGACCTGGCTGGGTATATCCGCGCTAAGTCTGAGGGGACTCTGTATCAGCATGTCAGTAACTTATAATTTGTCCCCTGCATCTTAGAGTCTACTGAGCTGGAGAGAGTAAGTTGGTATAAATGTGTTAACTGAGATCCAGAGAACACTTTTCCTAGGTCCCTTTCCCAGGCACGTATACATATGGGTTTGGATGCCGAAGCCGAGGACCCTATCAGTAGGTAGAGCTCTGAAATAATGCGTGCGATCGGGTCTTCCGCTATGAACAGTTTCTCAAAAGGTGTGAGCAATGCAATATCTCTTATAGAGCTACTGTGTACCTCAAAGAAATGGTGCAACTGCCTGTACTTCCAGAAGTTTAGCTGCGGTCTACCAGGCCTGTCCCCCAGGGATTCAAAGGGTAATATTTTGACATTTCTCAGCAATTTACCACAGGTGGCATTCTTATCTTCCACCCAGGCTCCAACGAAGCCCGCATGTTCCCCCATTGGGATCCAGAGGAATCCTCCAGAGGCATCAGTGGGGTCCAAGCTTAGTGCTCGGTTAATTTGGTCCCATGTTTTAAGTGTAGATATCGTTAACGGGGACATAGTTTCTGACAACCTCCTATGTTCCCACGAAAGCCACGGGGCATAGGACAGGTTTCTGCCTGCCATGTATTTTTCCATGGTCACCCATAGTTTGGTCTGATCATGGAAGCGCCAATTCAGAATCCTCTGTAGGGCAATGGCCTGGCAGTACCGTTGCAAGTCTGGGACACCCAAACCTCCATGGTGCTTAGGGCGCTGTAGTACCTTCATAGCTATTTGTGGCTTCCGCGAGTTCCATATGAAAGTAGTAAGAATGTTAGACACTTGTGTAAAAAGGTCTTGGGTAGGAGTATGGGGAGCATGTGCATACAGAACAATATTCTAGGGAGGATATTCATTTTTATTATGTTTACTCTTCCCAACCATGTGAAAGCGATTTTCGTCCAGCGTACTAGGTCTTGTCGGATTTCAGTCATTAATCTGGGGTAGCTTGTTGTGTATAAAGTGTTGAAGCTGTCTGTCAGTTGTATGCCTAGGTAGCGAAAGGAAGTTCTAGTCCATGTGAAAGGGAATGAGTCTTTTAAGCTATTTGTCATAGGTGTAGATAGGCAGATGGGCAGGATTTCTGATTTATTATAATTAATCTTAAAGTTGGAGAGTGTTCCTGAAATATTGAAGTTCCCGCATCAGGACCGGCAGCGAGATCAGGGGGTTGGATAAGTGGAACAGTACATCGTCCGCGTAAGCTGAAAGTTTATGTTCCACAGCTCCCACTGTCAGGCCTTTGATATCAGTATTTGCTCTTACTCTGTGTAATAGCGGCTCAAGAGCCAGGGCAAAGAGGAAGGGGGAGAGTGGGCACCCCTGTCTTGTGCCGTTCCTGATCAGGAACCTGGTTGAGAAAACGCCATTGACTTTTACCTGTGCACTAGGTTCTGAGTAGAGGGCTAGTATCCAGGTTAACATGTTCGGGCCCAACCCTAGTGTGGTTAGGACTTCTCTCAGGTAGGACTAGTCAATGCGGTCGAATGCCTTCTTGGCAACAGTAGAAAGTATTAAGTAGGGGAGGGGATCTTCTCTGTTTTTGGCCCAGTGTATAAGTTGGATCAGTGGTATGGAGTTGTCTTGGGCTTCACGTCCTTTGATAAAACCAGTTTGGTCTGGGTGTACTACATAGGGTATAAGATATTTCAGTCGGTTTGCTAGGATTTTCGCCAGTATTTTTATATCAGTGTTCAGGAGGGATATGGGGCGGTAACTCTGTGGGACTGTAGGGTCTTTACCCTCTTTCGGTATAACCAATATGTGTGCAAGGAGAGCCTCTGGGGGGGGATATTGCGTCCTTTCCCTAGGGAGTTAAAGTACCTACACATATGGTTTGCGAGTGTTGGGGAGAATTTAGCATAATACACTTTGGTGAACACGTCGGGGCCTGGGCTTTTCCCATTGGGTAGTGATTTGATGGTGGACTCGATCGCTGCAGTGGTGATAGGGGAGTCCAGGTCAGATTGTTGGTCCTCAGTTAGGGTGGGCAGTCCATTAACGGATAGGTAGTCACAAATTTTTGTCAGTCTGGTTACTTTGGCGTCTGGGGTTATGTTTGCGTCTAAGTTGTAGAGGTCGGCGTAATAGTCTCTAAACCCCGCTGCTATCTTGGAGGATTGAAATGTCATGTCCCCTGTGGAGGAGCGGAGCTTCTGTACTTGCATTTGGGCTCGCTTTGTGCGTAGGGCTCTTGCCAGCATGCGGCCGCACTTATTACTGTGTTCATAGTACTTATGTGATAAATACCGCAATTGTCTTTGCGCCTGGCGTTCTAGTAAATGCGAGAATAGATTCCTTAGCTCTGTTAGTTCCCATAGGGCTTCGGGGGACACCCCCAGTTTTGTGCTTAAGTTCCGCTTGCTGGAGTGTGGTAAAGACTCTGTGATAGTCTGCCTGCCGATCTCTTTTCAGTTTGGCGCCCTGGGCGATAAGCTCACCCCTTATCACTGCTTTGTGACATTCCCAGATTGTGCCCTCACTTAAATTCGCAGCGGTATTCTCCCGAAAGTAATTCTTTAATGTGTCTGAGATCTTGGTCTCCACTACAGGGTCGTCTAACAGGTTTTCGTTGAGACGCCAGTTCCAAGCTCTATGGGAGCCCACTGGTAGGGTGAAGGTAACGGTGACCGGAGCATGGTCCGAAATAGTAATGTGTCCTAAGGATGAGCTCTGGAGGAGCTCTAGGATTGGGCGGTCAACATAGAGCAAGTCTATGCGCGTGTATACATTGTGTACCGTTGAATAATAGTTGTAGTCTCTTTCTGTGGTGTGCAAGACCCTCCAGCTGCGACCAAGCCTATGGTCTGGAGGGACCTCCGGAAGTGTCTAAAGAAGGCATGTGAGTGTGTAGGTCGACTGTGTGAGGTGTCCAGTGACGGGTCTGGGCTTACATTAAAGTCGCCTCCTAGAACTAGGGACCCCTCCCTGAACTTCTCTAGGTGCTCTATGGTTGTGTCAAGGAAGGTCAGTTGATTTGAGTTAGTGGAGTAGATATTAGCGAAGGTATATTTTGCACCTGCGATGGTCACCTTCAGGAAGACATATCTCCCCAGGGGATCAACCAAGTCACCTGTATGTTGGAAGGGGCAGTTTTTGTGGACGGCTATTGCAGTACCTCTGGACCTATTGACCGGGGAGGTGCTGACGTACCATTGACTATATATGTGGGTCGGTAACTTGGGTATGGATTAATGGGTAAATTGCATCTCCTGCAGGAAGACTACCTGCGCTTTCAATTTTTTCAGTTCCCACCATAATTTACTATGCTTGCAGGGGGGAGCATAGACCACGGACATAATATGAGATTACCTTGATGGCTGTCATTTAGGCATGGTGGTGTGGGCTGGCCTTGATCCTGGTGGTGAGGTCCGGAACGGGCAACGATTAAAAAAGGAAGGGGGTGGAGAAAGACCGAGAGGGGAAAAGAGGATGGGGAGAAAAGAGTAAAGACGAGAGAGAAACAATCATTAACATCAATATAAGCATTGGCAATGTAAACTTTCAAAAAGAACCTAACAGTGGTTTGAAATAACTGCAGGTTGGGCCCGAGGAGCCCCATCTCAGGGGGCTCATCTTGTCCAGACCTGGCGTCCCAAATGGGATTAATACCCCTATGTGGGTGGCCTACTGGGGGGTCGTGGGCCAACATGAAGGAGGGTAGGAGGAGAGGGTCAGCCCCGCCTCCACTTCATAGGAGCCTCTCTGGGACTCCGGGTGTCAGGGGGGAGGGGATGACGGGACTCGGGGGGGTTGCATGAACGTGGATGAGTCCTGGAGAGATAGATCTATATGGGGGAGGGGTCTGGGAGCAAAGCTAAAATGTGGCTAGTTTGGTCTCAGGGCAAAGTCTTGTCCGTCTCTTGGGCTATTAAAGTTCCCCATCAAAGCTGAATCAGATAATATACATATCGGTCCAGGGTAGGTGTTAAGCCGCCAGTCTTCGGGCGGTCTGGTAGTAATGTTTGCTTCCGTGTTGAGGGACAGGGGCGAAGTTTGGGATCCAGGTATGGCCATCAGTCCCTCGGCAAAGAGGGGCCAGGAGAGGCATCCACATCCTGATGGTGGCGGCTGCGTCTACGGCTGCGGCGTTGAGGCATCTGTGTTACCATCTTTGGTAGCCTGTAAGTAAAAGGGGAAGCCCCAGCGATATGTGAGGCCCGCTTCCTGGAGGAAGTAGTAGTAGTAGTAGTAGCTAACACAGGTTTCAGGACCCAACGCTGCATGTGTCTAGAGATGTCTTGAAAAAAACAGAGGTGAGCACCATCGAAATCAAAGAAGGGCCTGTAGCGCATATTCTGCATTATCCGTTCTTTAATGGTATATTTATGCAGCTTGCATATTATGTCCCTGGGGTTGTCGACATACTGAGATGGTGGTCTCAGGGCCCGGTGGGCTCGGTCAATCTCGATGGGTGCTGTGTCTGGGAGTTCCAAGATTTCCCGGAATATCCCTTGCAATGAGGGGATGATATCCTTGGGTGCTGTAGCTTCTGGCATGCCTCGGATACGGATATTTGCCCGCCTGCTACGGTTCTCAAAATCATCAAGCTGTGATAATAGTGAGTCCAGCTTTTGGTCTTAGGCTGCACACCTCATCTGCAGGGCTGACATAAAAGGGAGGGCCTCATCTAGCCTTTGTTCTAGCATCTCCACCCTTGTGCCCAGGTGTGTAGTGTCCTCCTTAAGCTGTGCTATGTCTTCCTTGAATGCCTTTTCCACCCTTGCTGTAAATCTCTCTAGATCCTCTCTAGTGGGGAGGGACCATATATGCCTCTTAATGTCTCCATCCTCCATGAGATCTGCAACGTCGGATCCCTATGCCGGGAAACACTTTTTAATACTTGGTTGCAAATCCTTTGCAGTCAATTACAGCCTGAAGTCTGGAATGCATAGACATCACCAGACGCTGGGTTTCATCCCAGGTGATGCTCTGCCAGGCCTCTACTGGAACTGTCTTCAGTTCCTGCTTGTCCTTGGGGCATTTTCCCTTCAGTTTTGTCTTCAGCAAGTGAAATGCATGCTCACTCAGATTCAAGTCAGGTGATTGACTTGGCCATTGCATAACATTCCATTTCTTTAACTTAAACTCTTTGGTTGCTTTCACAGTATGCTTCGGGTCATTGTCCATCTGCACTGTGAAGCGCCGGCCAACGAGTTCTGAAGCATTTTGCTGAATATGAGCAGATAATATTGCCCAAAACACTTCAGAATTCATCCTACTGCTTTTGTCAGCAGTCACATCATCAATAAATACAAGAGAACCAATTCCATTGGCAGCCATACATGCCCACGCCATGACACTACCACCACCATGCTTCACTGATGAGGTGGTAAGCTTTGGATCATGAGCAGTTCCTTTCCTTCTCCATACTCTTCTCTTCCCATCACTCTGGTACAAGTTGATCTTGGTCTCATCTGTCCATAGGATGTTTTTCTAGAACTGTTAAGGCTTTTTTAGATGTTGTTTGGCAAACTCTAATCTGGCCTTCCTGTTTTTGAGGCTCACCAATGGTTTACATCTTGTGGTGAACCCTCTATATTCACTCTAGTGAAGTCTCCTCTTGATTGTTGACTTTGACACACATACACCTACCTCCTGGAGAGTGTTCTTGATCTGGCCAACTGTTGTGAAGGGTGTTTTCTTCACTAGGGAAAGAATTCTTCGGTCATCCACCACAGTTGTTTTTTGTGGTCTTCCGGGTCTTTCGGTGTTGCTGAGCTCACCAGTGCATTCTTTTTTAAGAATGTTCCAAACAGTTGATTTGGCCACACCTAATGTTTTTGCTATCTCTTTGATGGGTTTGTTTTTTTGGTTTTTTTAGCCTAATGATGGCTTGCTTCACTGATAGTGACAGCTCTTTGGATCTCATATTGAGAGTTGACAGCAACAGATTCCAAATGCAAATAGCACACTTGAAATGAACTCTGGACCTTTTATTTGCTCCCTGTAAATAGGATAATGAGAGAATAACACACACCTGGCCATGGAACAGCTGAGCAGCCAATTGTCCCATTACTTTTGGTCCCTTAAAAAGTGGGAGGCACATATACAAACTGTTGTAATTCATACACTGTTCACCTGATTTGGATGTAAATACCCTCAAATTAAAGCTGAAATTCTGCAGTTAAAGCACATCTTGTTCGTTTTAATTTCAAATCCATTGTGGTGGTGTATAGAGCCAAAAAGATTAGAATTGTGTCAATGTCCCAATATTTATGGACCTGACATATACACACACATATACACATACATATACACAGTGGATATAAAAAGTCTACACACCCATGGTAAAATGTCAGGTTTCTGTGATGTAAAAACAGGAGACACAGATAAATAATTGCAGAACTTTTTCCACCTTTAATGTGACCTATAAACAAGGCGAACAACAAACTTAAATCTTTTAGGTGGAGGGAAGTAAAAATAAAAAAAAATATAAAATAATATGGTTGCATAAGTGTGCACATCCTTGAACTAATACTTTGTTGAAGCAACATTTGATTTTATTACAGCACCCAGTCTTTTTGGGGTATGAATCAGCATGGCACATCTTGAGTTGGCAACATTCGCCCACTCTTCTTTGCAAAAACATTCCAAATCTGTCAGATTGTGAAGGCATCTCCTGTGCACAGCCCTCTTCAGATCACCCCACAGATTTTCAATCAGATTCAGGTCTGGGCTCTGGCTGGACATACCTTTGTTGATTTGGATGTATGCTTTGGACCTTTGTCAAGCGGAAAGGTGAAGTTCCCCTTCATGTTCAGCTTTCTAGCAGAGGCCTGAAGGTTTTGTGCCAATATTGACTGGTATTTGGAGTTGTTCATAATTTCCTCTACCTTGACTACCCTGTTCCAGCTGAAGAAAAACATCCAAAGCATGATACTGCCACCACCATGCTTCACTGTGGGTATGGTGTTCTTTTGGTGATGTGCAGTGTTGTTTTTGCGCCAAACATATCTTTTGGAATTATGGCCAAAAAGTTCAACCTTGGTTTCATGAGACCATAACACATTTTCCCACATGCTTTTAGAAGGCTTCAGATGTGTTTTTGCCAGGCTTGGATGTTTTTCTTCGTAAGAAAAGGCTTCAGTCTTCCCACTCTATCCCATAGCCCAGACATATCAAGAATACGGGAGATTGTTATCACATGTACCACACAGCCAGTACTTGCCAGATATTCCTGCAGCTCCTTTAAGCACTTAAGCCCTGGACCATTTGGCTGCCCAAAGACCAGAGCACTTTTTGCGATTCAGCACTGCATCGCTTTAACTGATAATTGCGCGGTCGTGCG
Organism: Lithobates clamitans; assembly: GCA_037952925.1. Lineage (NCBI taxonomy): Eukaryota > Metazoa > Chordata > Amphibia > Anura > Ranidae > Lithobates > Lithobates clamitans. The sequence goes on from JBBGZY010000375.1 coordinate 3,809,292, forward strand.
ACGTGGCACCCAAACAAAATTGACGTCCCTTTTGCCCCACAAGTAGAGCTTTCTTTTGGTGATATATTCACCTCTGCGGTTTTTATTTTTTGCGCTATAAACAAAAAAAATAGCATCAATTTTGAAAAAAAAATGCATTATTTTTTTTACTTTTTGCTATAATAAATATCCCCAAAAAATATATAAAAAAACATTTTTTTCTTCAGTTTAGGCTGATACGTATTCTTCTACATATTTTTGGTATAAAAAAAATAAAATCGCAATAAGCATTTGGTTGGTTTGCACAAAAGTTGTAGCGTCTACAAAATAGGGGATAGTTTTATATCATTTTTATTAATATTTTTTTTTTTTTACTAGTAATGGCAGCAATCGGCAATTTTTGTCATGACTGCTACTTTATGGCGGACAGATCTGACACATTTGGCACAATTTTTGGACAATTCACATTTATACAGCGATCAGTGCAATTAAAAATGCATTGATTACTATGTAAATGTGACTGGCAGTGAAGGGGTTAACCACTAGGTGGCACTGTAGGTGTTAAGTTTGTCCTAGGGAGTGATTCTAACTGTGGGGGGGGCACTATGTGTGACACAACACTGATCACCGCTCCCGATTACAGGGAGCTGTGATCAGTGTCCTGTCACTAGGCAGAACAGGGAAATGCTTGTTTACATCAACATTTCACTGTTTTTCCTCTCCGTGAGACGATTGTGGGTATCCCCGCAGACTTTGAGTCAGTGGGACCCGCAATCACACTCACGGAGGAGGCGGCGGTGCACGCCCGCAAACCGCTTCTCAAAGGGTAATGTACAGATACGTTAATCTGCCGGTACGTGCCCTTCTGCTGATGTATAACGGCGTGAGCCGTCAAGCAAGCGGTTAATGTTGCTGAAGGCCTCTTGGCAGCCTCCCTGACCAGTTTTCTTCTTGTCAATTATGGAGGGACGTCCAGTTCTTGGTAATTTCACGCTTGTGCCATATTTTCTCAACTTGATGACTGTCTTCACTGTGTTCCATGGTATATCTAATGCCTTGGAAATTTTATTGTACCCTTTTCCTGTCTGATACCTTTTAACAATGAGATCCCTCTGATGTTTTGGAAGCTCTCTGTGGACCATGGCTTTTGCTGTAGGATGTGACTGAGAAAGTGTCAGAAAAGACCTACTAGAACAGTTGAACTTTATTTGGGGTTATTCAGAGACACTTTAAATGATGGCAGGTGTGTACTGACTTCTTTTCAATTAATTTTTATTGAACAGTGTTGCAGATTACAATGGTTCAGTCTTTAAATCAACATTTGCAATAAAAAAATTGTTCCATTATAACAAGTGATCTTTAACAACATGAGCATTTAACATACAAACATAGATTATCAACATAGCTTTTACTTGTGTTATTATTTCGTTTCCCCAAATGGGAGACTGTTCTTTCATAAAAGATACAGATTGTACAGGTAGAGGAAGGGTAGGGGAACAAAAGGGGAACAAGGGGGGAAAAGGGGTAAGTATAGCCAATTTAAACAGAAGGGAAAATGAAACATAACCAAACTAAGCAGGGGACACCATCATTTACCAAGGTTTGAGGATCTTCAAGAGGTTAGTTTTTATGCAATCAACAGTCTATGAATCTTTTATCGGATATTCATAGAGCCAACTGTTCCAATTGTTATGAAATCTTTGTACAGAGTCCACATTGTATACCATTATTCTTTCACACTGAGGAGAGTTTTGCACTTTGAGAACAGTATCTGACACATTGGGAGTAGTATTTGTTTTCCAAAGGGATGCTATTGTTATATGAGCTGCCGTGAGTATTTGAATAAGCAAAGAGTGGAATTGTTTTGGAATTTTGTCTAGGCTTTGAAGTAGCAGGGCCATCTCAGGTGTTGCGGAAATGGAGAAACCTGTGACCTTAGATTTAAGGGAGAATATGTTATTCCAGAAGTTGCGAAGACATATGCACCCCCAAAATATATAGTAAGGTCCCTACATCTCCGCATCCCCTCCAACACTCAGTTTTGGAACTAGGGAATTTTTTTGCTAGTTTATGTGGGACCAGATAGCTTCTATTGATCATTTTTAAGAAATTATCCCAGTGGTTGACACATTTTGAGGCCTTGAACGTTGATGCTCTTGCCCATTTCCATTCTAAATAATTGAAAGTAATACCTGTTTTTTTTTCCCACGCTAGCATGGGAGTTGTTTTAGTGCCGCTGTTGGAGATGGGTAAATAGTCGTGAAATGCCTCCCTTTTTGTATGTTTTGGAGCTCCTGCCATATCGCTCTATTCACCTCAATGTATCTTACATCATTTTTAGTAAGTAGGCGTTTTACCTGAAGGGTTTCATACTGGCTATAATCCGGGTTTACTACCCGAGTGTCCTTAATGTATTTTATCTCATGGGGAAGCCAGGGTTCAGTATTTATAGAGGGTATGGGGTATTCTAAAACTGAGATAGGAGCAATGATTTGTATTCCAGGCGTACACAAACGCCTGAATAGAAGGGATATTGGGTATATTCACTGGGAGACCTGTTCTAGAAGCTAGCAGTAAGGTGGTAAGGTCCGGGGAGTCTGTTAGGGCTCTTTCTATTGTCGATCGGAAAAATGATCGAACCAAGCATGAAGTTGTTCTAGTAGTACAGCTTTGTGATAGGTTTTCAGTGCTGGGAGACTCAACCCCATTGTGTTTAGATTTCATTAGTGTCGAGAAGGCTATTTTTGGGATTTTTCCTAGCCAGATAAATTGTTTAAGAAGTGCATTAACCTTTTGGAAAAAACTGATCGGTAGTATGATGGGGATCGTCCTAAACAGGTAAAGGATTTTATAGAGAACCATCATTTTAAATGCCGCAATACGGCCTAACCAATTTAGTTCAAATTTTGCAATATTTAGGGTGTCTTGAGTAATTGTTTGAAGGAGCGGTAGAACGTTTGCTTTGTACACATTAGCTGAAGGAGATGTTAGAAGTATCCCTAAGTATGGTAAACTGGCATGTATCCAGGTGTAGGAAAATAGTTGTTTTAATGAGTCTAGGAGTAGTTTAGGAACATTTATTGGCCGGGTTGTTGATTTGGTGGTGTTTAATTTGTAGTATGGGATTTTACTAAAGTCATTAATAATATTGGACTGCTAATATAGAGGACTTAGGGTTAGCAAGGGTAATGTCCACATCATTGGCTAATAGTCTGATTTTGTTTTGTTGGCCTGCTACTGTGATTCCCTGGACGTCTGGGCTGTTTCTAGCCTGTAGCCTGTAGCATTTCTGGGGGAAGGAGGCGGTAGATGCTGACATTAAAAAGCTTGTTCGTATGAGGCGTTAGTATATCTAGTATACATCTAGAATCTCATCTCTAATAGGGGAAGCTCCTCTTTAGTTACCTTTGGCAGTGATACTGAGTTCAAAAAGGTAGATATTAGAGAGTCAGATGGTTGAGGGGTCGATGGGTCTTTGGCTAATTTATATAGTTTGGTGTAGTATTTACGGAAGGCCTCAGCTATATGTTCAGGGTGGAATATCTTAGTTTGAGTTTCAAGATCTATAATAAAAGCTAGTTTAGATTTAAGTTGCCTTTATCTAAGGTAGTTGGCTAAAAATGTGCCTGCTTTATTGCCCTGTGAGTAGTGTAGAGCTTTACATTTCCTAAGGGCTCTTTGGTGATTTGTTTCTATAGTTATTTAGCTCTTGGAATGTATCCTCTGCCAAGGTAGTTTTATGATGAGATTCTAGTTGTTTTATTTGACGTAGCAAATCGGACATAGTTTGGAGTCTACACAGGTCTCATGTATGCAAATAATGTCTCCTTTTTAGCCTCTTGCCACATTGCTTTTCGTTTATAAGGGCTGCTGAGTCTGTGGGCATTCAGTGATATGATTTTAGGAGTCATTGGTCAGGTGTGTAAAGCAAAGAGTACCTGGTAGTTTAGATCTTCTTTGCTTCGCCCGATGAGGAGGGCAGGATGGGTAGAGTAAGTGCGGATCCGGGTTGTTCTTGAAGTTGAACTTGGTGTCAATGGTGTAAAAAAAATAATGCAAAAAGAAGAAATGAGAACAAAAAGGATAAAACGTAAAAGAGAACAAGTCACCTGAAGCAGTTACTACTGCTCACTAGGGTGGGGGGTATCGGCTCTTTGGAGCAACAGGGTTCCCTGCGGTGACACTTTAAAGTTTACCAGGCCAGAGTTCCATAACTCTCTTATTCAGCCAGGAGCTGTGTTCCATAGGGGGTCAATTTTAGTCGGCGAGGTACATTGTACCCGGCTTTTTCCCCCAGGGGGTAATAGGCCTCATTTCTCCGCCAGCTGCATTCCTGCTTCCACCGTGAGGACCATATAGGTCTTTCTTTCCCACATGACCAGTAACTTGGCAGGGAATCCCCAGCGGTAAACAACATTGTGGTTGTGGTAAAGTTTAGTAAGAGAGACTAGCTTGCTGCGAGCTTGCATAGTGTGTTTAGAGAAGTCTGCGTATAAAGTGATGTCCGAGTAAGGTTCCGGTAATTTCAGTTCCCTTCTTACTCATTGCATGAGTGCCTCTTTTACATGATAAAAATGTATACGGGCGATAACATCACGTGGCACATTTTCAGGCAGAAAGGGAGGTTTGGGGAGTCTATGCGCCCTTTCCACTATTATTTCTCTCTTTGGCATTTCAGGTAGAAGAGTTGAAATTAGCTGTTGGATATGGTTGCGCAGGTCAGTTGGAGGTAATTTCTCAGTGACCCCCCTAAATTTCACGTTATGTCTTCTGGAACAATTTTCCAGGTCTGCTAACTTTGATTTGATGGCTGTCAGCACATCATCTGCTTTGTTGTGTGCATCTACCAGCTCATCGTGTGCCACTGCTAAATCCCCCATTTTGTTTTCCACATGGTGCACCCTTTCTCCCATATCGTCTACTTCTTTTCTGATATGGGAGACCATGGACATCATGTCCCTGTGAAGTGATCGCCTCAGACACTACCATGTCTTTCAATGTTTTGTCAGAGAGGGGCTGACCCACGGCTGGATAATCATCAATGCATTCAATAAATTCACGAGTGGAATCCCCTGATATATCCTCCTGTCACCTCGCACCTGCATACTGGAGTGTTGAAGACTCTTTAGAGTTTTTTTTTTAACCAAAAAATCAGTTTATTAAGGTTTGTACCAGTTATACAAAGTACATTACATTTGAATCCAGTTGAGGCATATATACATTCCATTACAAGATATACACATGTTTACAATTATGTTTGACATCTTAGTTTTGTACAGGTGTGTACCTAAGGTCTATAATGAAATACAGTAGTTTACACGATTAGTCAGATTTTCCAGCTACAGCTTACGCAGTGCAAGTTTCACCATCCTCCAGCCAACGATCCCATATATTAGAGAATTTTTGTGGGCGGCCTCTATTAGTATACATTATTTTCCTATAGGGAAAGGTATCGTTTACATCCTTTTTCCAATTCTGCAGTGTTGGGGGTACAGCCTGCATCCAGACTTTAGCTATTACTTTCCTTGCTATGTATAATGATTCAGCAATAAATATAGCTAGATATTTATCCACATCAGCATCGGGTAATAAACCTAGGAGACATAGTTTAGGATCCAGACCCACAGGTGTGCCCATTGTGTCATGTAGAAATTGTATGACCTGTAGCCAGTAGGATTGGATTTTCGGGTCACTCCATATTAAGTGGTAGAAAGAACCCGGAGCCAATAAACACATATTGCACAAGGGACTTCTATTCGGTTGAAATTTCGCCAGTTTTGTTGGTGTAATATATGTGTGGTGCACAATATTTAGTTGTGTTAGCCTATCTGAGAGTTTAGGGGATGCCGTTTTGACTCCCTCTAAGATTTCTACCCAATCTGTGTTATCAATTGGGCCTATGTCTTGTTCCCACTTTCCCTTTGCTGTTTGAGAAACTTTATAAGATCTATGTACTCTAAAGACATAGTACAGATTGGATACAAGTCTAGATGGGTCTACTCCTAATATAATACAGACAACCGGAGGGGTGTCAAGAGTGATGTCAGTTGAGGTCAACTGTGCTCTAAGCGCATGTCTGAGCTCCAAGTATTTGAACAGAAGATGGTTTGGGAGTGAGAATCTTTCTTTGAGTGACTGGAAACTCAAAGGCCCTTCTGCAGTGCAAACATGCGACAAGAACAGGACTCCATATCTTGCCCAGATCTGGGGATCTGGTACTTTTTTCAGCTCAGGTAAATGGTCATAACGGTGTGTGCGAGTGTATGTTGGATTGATTTTGTTTCTTAAGTGCTATGTCCCAGATTTTTTGGTGGTGTTGCAGCATACCCTTGTTGAAATGTGTACTATTTTGTTGATATTTTCCCTTTCTAGAGATTGCCTGGATAGGGGTAAGCAATACGTTTCCCGGGTCCTCACATACTTAAGATCTGTACCTCTGAGCTTCATTAGTATTAAAGTGATACATGCAGCTGTGATGCGACAGCTGTGAGGCGACATAATAGTCCTGAATATCCGGAAGGGAACATCCGCCCTCAAGAGTGGGATTTTTAAGAATATGCCATGTTATCTTGTGTCTACCTGGACCCCATACAAAAGAGTTCAAGATGGCTTCCATTTGTTTAAATATTTTGAGTGGGATATACAGGGGAGCATGCCATATCATATATAGAATTTTGGGCAATAGAATCATTTTCACTAAGTTGATTCTACCCATCACCCCCATAGGTAATCTTGACCATATTTGCGTTTTAGATTTAAGCAGTAAGAATAGAGGTTCTATATTTAGAGCTATATAGTCTCTGAGATCTCTGGTAATTTTAATTCCTAGATATTTGATTTCCACTACTCTCTGCAGAGGAAGTTCTGGTACAACTGCTGTAGGCGGAAAGTGATCTATAGGGAGAATTTGCGATTTCTCCCAATTAATTCTCAGGCCCGAATACTTCCCCATTTTTTCTATTATTTCCAGTGCTGCTTGTAGTGAGGGACCCTGATCTGCCAGGTAAAGTATTCTGTCGTCTGCATAGAGACCTATCTTTTCCCAGTGATCTCCACGCCTATGGCCCACTACCTCCGAGCTTGCTCTAATCACCATTGCCAAGGGTTCAGCTGCAAGGGCGTATAACAAGGGTGACAGAGGGCAGCCCTTTCTCGTGCCCCTTTCTAGGGAGATTTGATCAGATAACCATCCGTTTACATATACCCTCGCCTTTGGTGTCTGGTATAAAAGTCTTAGCCACTTTATAAAATTGGGACCAAACCCATAACAATCTAGGCATTCCCAAAGGTAGGCCCATTCAACAGAATCGAACACCTTGGCTGTGTCAAGTGCCACCACCACTCTAGTTCCTGCATTGTCGTGCCGAGCCTGTATGTTCATGAATAACCTCCGGATATTCATTGCGGTGTTCTTCCCCGGAATGGACCCGGTCTGATCTGGGTGGATCAAATTTAGGATAACTGAATTTAATCTAGAGGCGAGGATCTTGGCTAGTATTTTAATATCTACTGATAATAGGGAAATAGGGCGGTATGACTCTGGGTAGTGGGGGTCTTTGCCTGGCTTGGGAAGGACTATAATTTGAGCCTCTCGCATTGATGGGGGGAGCACTCCCGTTTCAAAAGTTGAGTGGAAGAGAACCTTTAGCTTTGGCGTAAGTATTTCTGAGTAAGTGGTATAGAACTCTAGAGGTAATCCATCTAATCCTGGGGCTTTGGATTTTGCCAACTGGGAGATTGCTATGTCTATATCTTGTGCAGTTATGGGGGCCTCTAGTGCTTGGATTTGTTCTGAGTTCAGGCGAGGAAATTGTATCGTGTGCAAATATGATCTAATCTCCTGGGGAGCGTAGTTACATTTACAACCATAAAGTTCTTCGTAGAATCTCAGAAACTTTGCAGCCACTAGTGCAGGGTCTGTGACTATCGTGCCATCTGTTTCACGCAATGATACTGCTATTGGTGGTTTATCCTCTAGGTGTGCTAGACATGCCAGAATTTTCCCTGCCCTTTCTCCATGTTCGTATATTCTTGCTTTACAGAAAAACAAGTGCTTTTTGGCATTTTCCATCTGTAATTGTGACACTACCCGCTCCTGCATTTTGACCTTGTTAAGATTGTCTGGAGATGGATGAGCATTATACGTCTTCTCCAAATCCCTTAATGTGTTTTCCGTCAAGCGCATCATCATTTTAGAGGATGCCTTAAGTCTTGTGATTCTATTATCTAATATTCGTTGTGCGTGTGTTTTAAATTTGTCCCATTGTGTGTTAAATTACATAAGATTTTGATCTGCTGAAAAAAAAAAACTGTAACTCTCTTTCTATGGAGTTGTGATCTGTCAGTGCTGATAACCAAAACGGATTAAGTCTCCATACGTATAAAGGGGCCGTTGTAAGCAAGGACATCTGTATCCAACTTGGGGAGTGGTCTGACAATGCCCTGGGTGCATATCCTGCTCCTAGAATCCTGGGTAGTAGTGATTTAGTAACCAATATGTGATCTATTCTGGACATGGTTGCATGACTGGTAGAATGACAGGTATATGCCCTGGCAGTTGGGTTCCTATACCTCCATACGACAATTAATGCAAATTCTGTCATGAGTCTGCTCAGTCTAGTCTGTCTTTTTGCATTAGCCACTTTCCAGACTGCGTAGGGCGATCCAGGTAAGGGTTCATTGTCATATTGAAATCCCCCATCCACACAGCCGGGACCGCCGGATGCTGAGCCATATAGGATAAGCCTACTCTGACCACTTCCGAGCTGTATGGGGGAGGGATGTAGCACGCTATCATTAACACAGGCCGCCCCCCTAGACTAGCATGCAAGAATATATACCTGCCCTGGTGATCCGACTCCATGGATATAAGTTCAAATGGAGTGTTTTTAGTTACCAATAAGGTGACTCCTCTAGAAAAATTGGTGTGTGTACTATGGTAAGCCCACCCAATCCACAGTCTCTTTAGTGCAGTTCTTAGATGACCAGTAAGATGAGTTTCAGTTAGGGCGATCACATTTGCTTTCTGTGATTTTAAATATGTAAGGGCCGTCATGCGTTTGATTTTATCCCTTAGACCCCTCGCATTCCAGGTCAGAAATGTAATCGTGGTCATCTAGTCCTATGGTGGGAATTTATGAAGTGGATCACCAGAGCTAAAATAAGTAAACACATTGTGTATCTACGTTTTGGTTCCATGCCTCTTATTACACTCATAAAACTTATATCGCTGTCTGCGTGTATCTGGTAGACAAATCCAACCTTTGTGTGTACTTTTTTTGGTTTTAAACTCAGGCCCTGTATATGGGCAACATCCCTCCCTCCCAGCTCTACACCCCCCCAACATGGTGAGAGCATCCAATACCCAAAACAGATTAATAGTATTACCATCATCCAGCTTGAAAACCTAGCTGGAGATGCGTGACTTGTTGCTTCTGTTTGATACATTACAACTATTAACCTTATTCCTATGGGGACGTTTGTTCACTGAACAGAGTGCGGCAGAGCAGTCTAGGGGAACCGTAGTGCCCTCTTGCACCTATATGAGTTAACTTCTGCTTCCTAGTATCTCGACCTCCATGTCGGGACAGCTCTTCGGGCTCCCGTGATTGGGAAAAAAACACTGGGGAGAATAAAAGGAAAGTATAAAACCCCCATATAAAAAAAAAAGAACCCCCCCCCCCCCGGGTACACAAAGAGGGAAAACAGTGAGTAAACCCACCGTGGGATGTATTTTCAGTAGTTCTCCCGCTGTGCGAGGCTGCACAACACGTGTTCTATAATACGTCTCTTCTGACATGAGTCTATGGATTTCTCCTCCAGCTTCCGGGTGCAAAAGACATGTAGTACTCTAGATTTGTGTGGTAGTCAATGTTCAAGCTGGGCTCCTATGTAGTAAGGGGAATAGGTGTACTCACTTATTGTGGCATCGTGTCGGTGTACCAATTAAGTCGGTCTGCCTCGGCGGTCCAGCCATGCCATCGCCGCTGCTGGGGTCTCAAAAAATTGCACTCGGTCATCTTCTTCCACCCTAAGCCTGGCTGGAAAGAGCATGGCATATTTTAGGTGCAGTACCCTTAGGCGGCGCTTGACATCTTGGAATTGCGATCTCTTCCGCTGTACCTCACTTGAGAAATCTGGATAGACTGCCATGTGGCCGTTTTCTATCTGTATGTTTCCTTTCTCTCTTGTAAGTCGCATAATCTTATCCCAATCTTTAAAGTTTAAGAACTTAGCTATGAGAGTGCGAGGAGGTGCTCCTGTAGGTGGGGGCTTAGCTGGTATGCGATGTGCCCTCTCCACCGCAAACATCACTGAAAAAGCCTCCCGGCCATATGTAGTAATAAGGAGATTTTCCAGATATTCTGCTGGGTCTTTACCCTCAGCTCTTTCTGGTAGTCCAATAAATCTGAGGTTGCATCTGCGAATCCTATTCTCCATGTCGTCCTGGTGAGCATGAAGCTGTTGGATCTGTCGCTGCATATCCTCAGTGGTGTGTTGCAGTGGGTTTAAGGTGTCCTCCACAGTGCTTATGCGGGCTTCAGTTTCAGTAACTCTATCTCTTACTTTAGACAGATCTTGTCTCAGGTGTGAGATATCGATCTTTACCTCATCATCTTAGTTGTGAGAGTGGTCTGCAGCGCTGCTATTGCATCCAGCACTCTGGCTGTGTCAGCGTTCTGGCGGTCTTCTCCTGTGTTTGCGGCGGTGCCAACTTTGGCCTGTCCGTCCTCACCTTCATGCCGGTATTTGGCAAGCTTATCCACCGCCGCTGTTGTTTTTTTCGGTGGTGACAATCTCAGACACCTGACATTTTAACAGGGGTGTGTAGACTTTATATATATATATATATATACACACACACATACATTAATATATTATACTGTATTTTACTGGGATTTTATGTGATAGACCAACACAAAATGGCACATAATTGTGAAGTGGAAGGAAAATGATAAATGGTTTTAATTTTTTTTTTACAAATAAACATCTGAAAAGTGTGGGGTACATTTGTATTCAGCCCCCCTGAGTCAATACTTTGTGGAACCACCTTTCATTGCAATTACAGCTGGAAGTCTTTTTGGGTATGTCTCTACCAGCTTTGCACATCTAGAGAGGGAAATGTTTGCCCATTATTCTTTGCAAAATGGTGCAAGCTCTGTCAGATTGGATGGAGACCATCTGTGAACAGCAATTTTCAAGTCACAGATTGAAATTATCACATATTCTCAACTGGATTTAGGCCTGGACTTTGACTGGTCCATTCTAACTCATGAATATGCTTTGATCTAAAACCATTCCATTGTAGCTCTGGCTGCATGTTTAGGGTGGTTGTCCTGCTGAAAGGTGAACCCCAGTCCCAGTAACAAGTCTTTTGCAGACTAACAGGTTTTCTTCTAAGATTACCCATCAACTCTGACCAGCTTCCCTGCTAAAGAAAAGCATCGCCCAACATGATGCTGTCGTCACCATGTTTCACGGTGGTAATGATGTGTTCAGGGTGATTTTGGATTTTGCAAAAGCGCTTGACACAGTTCCCTGCACACGGCTAATGTGTAAGGTAAAGCCTACAGGCTTGGAAATATAAGTCTGTAAATAGATAGAAAACTGTCTAAAAGACATAATTTATATAACTCACCACTAATTTCTCTAATGGGGGAACACCTTTTGTTTTTACCTGGCAATGGGGCACATTTTGGGGAATGGATTAACACAGTTAAAAGATATAATAAAAAAAGTAAGATGAGACCATACCAATTAAAACAAAAAAATAAATAAAATTGATGGTATTAAATGAATGGAGATATTCGCAGTTAAAACATTTTGTGAATACATTACTGCAACCAATTAGATCTGAGGAGAACTTAAATCCAATTGAACAACTATGTAATTTACAGATAAAACTGAAACATAATACATTCCATATTTACAAAATACTCATGAAGTTAGAAGGGCCGGGAATCCCTCCATTTATTTGAAAATTGGGAAAAAGAACTAGGAACACGTATAAAAGAGCAATAAGTAAATAAAGTACTGAGAGCTGCATATAGTTTTGCAGCAGATTAAAACACAATAGAAAAACTATAAATGTATAGGCACAAAAACACCAGAGAAATCTCCTCTGTGCTGGAGAGGTTGTAACCAAATGGGCACCATGTCCCATATATGGTGAGAATGCCAGAAGATATGGGAATATTGGCAAGGGTTGCAACAATACATAAGGGACATCTAGAGTTCAGAGATCCCCGATGACCTGTGGTACTGCCTATTTCACAACACAAATAATACAAAAAACAATATAAGAATACAGTGCAGCCATACCTAATAAATGCGGCAAAAAGAGTAATAAAAAAATAAATAAAAGTCTAGAACCAGAAAGACCTACAATAAGAGAATGGTTCAAACAAATCAAATATATATGCAAAATTGAGTATCTGAATAGTAGGGAGGAGGACCAAGCAGCAAGATTTCCCAGCATATGGGAAGGATGGATAGAATTCAAGAAAACTAGAAAATATGCGGAGAATTGGTTTGAGTCAGTGAGGGGAGATGGGATGCAGAGTGGAGAACTGGAGAGGGAGGAGGAAATGGAGAACATGGCACAATTAGGGAAAGAGAGATGGGGGGGGGGGGATGGGAAATTTGATTGTATGACTTAAGTGATCTTTTCTTTTTTACTTATATATTTTACCTATATATGGAAAACCAAATAAAGTTTAAGAAAAAAAAAGACAGAATTTAGGGAGCAGTGCCTAATGATTCTCACTCATTTGCAGTTGAGTTTTGGGCACCAGTTCTCAAAAAGGATATTGGGGAACTGGAGAAAGTGCAGAGAAGGGCAACCAAACTGATAAGAGGCATGGAGGTGATCCGCTATAAGGAAAGATTAAATGAACTGAATCTATTCCATCTTGAGAAGAGGAGATTAAAGTGGTTGTGCACCCTGTACAACCACTTTTACCTACAGGAAAGCCTATATTAAGGCTTACCTGTAGGTGCTGGAAAAATCTCCTAAACCTCCACGGTTTAGGAGATATTTACAATAAAGCCGTGCACCAATGTCTACGGTGCATGCACACTTTAGAAAGGGCAGATCATGCCTTTCTAAAGGGGGTCATGCCGTGACTGGCGGAGTGACGTCACGCTACTCCAGACAGTCACAGAGCCGGAGATTGCGGCCCCGGAAGGAAAAAAGGTGAAGATGGACGCTCACTGCTAGTGGGGACAGCAGTGACATTGCAGGCTTCATTTTCAGGTAAGTGACACATAATGGGCTACTATGTGGTGCATAGTAGCCCATTATGCTTTACCTTTGCAGGGAAATAAAGAGGAAGTAAAACCCATCAGGGTTTACTTCCTCTTTAACCACTTCAGCCCCGGAAGGTTTTACCCCCTTCCTGACCAGAGCACTTTTTACAATTTGGCACTGCGTCGCTTTAACTGCTAATTGTGCGGTCATGCAATGCTGTACCCAAACAAAATTTGCGTCCTTTTCTTCCCACAAATAGAGCTTTCTTTTGATAGTATTTGATCAACTCTGCCATTTTTATTTTTTGCGCTATACACGGAAAAAGACCGAAAATTTTGAAAAAAAATGATATTTTCTACTTTTTGTTCTAAAAAAAATCCAATAAACTCAATTTTAGTCATACATTTAGGCCAAAATGTATTCGGCCACATGTCTTTGGTAAAAAAAATGTCAATAAGTGTATATTTATTGGTTTGCGCAAAAGTTATAGCGCCTACAAACTAGGGTACATTTTCGGGAATTTACACAGCCTTTCATTTATGACTGCCTATGTCGTTTCTTGAGGTGCTAAAATGGCAGGGCAGTACAAAACCCCCACAAATGACCCCATTTTGGAAAGTAGACACCCCAAGGAAATTGCTGAGAGGCATGTTGAGCCCATTGAATATTAATTTTTTTTGTCCCAAGTGATTGAATAATGACAAAAAAAAAAAAAAATTACAAAATTGTCACTAAATGATATATTGCTCACACAGGCCATGGGCATATGTGGAATTGCACCCCAAAATACATTTAGCTGCTTCTCCTGAGCATGGGGATACCACGTGTGGGACTTTTTGGGAGCGTACGGGGCCCCGAAAACCAATCACTGCCTTCGGGCAGTACATTTTTGATTTTACTCCTCACTACCTATCACAGTTTTGAAGGCCATAAAATGCCAAGATGGCATAAACCCCCCCCCAAATGACCCCATTTTGGAAAGTAGACACCCCAAGCTATTTGCTGAGAGGCATGGTGAGTATTTTGCAGCTCTCATTTGTTTTTGAAAATAAAGAAAGACGAGAACAATTTTTTTTTTTTTCTTTTTTCAATTTTCAAAACTTTGTGACAAAAAGTAAGGTCTACAAAATACTCACTATACCTCTCAGCAAATAGCTCGGGGTGTCTACTTTCCAAAATGGGGTCATTTGGGGGGGGGGGGGGGTTTGCCACCTGGGCATTCCATGGCTTCCGAAACTGTGATAGGCAGTGAAGAGTGAAATCAAAAATTTACGGCCTTAGAAAGCCTGAAGGCGGTGCTTGGTTTTCGGGGTCCCGTACGCGGCTAGGCTCCCAAAAAGTCCCACACATGTGGTATCCCCGTACTCAGGAGAAGCAACAGAATGTATTTTGGGGTGTAATTTCACATATTCCCATGGCATGTTTGAGCAATATATCATTTAGTGACAACTTTGCGCAAAAAAAAATAAAAAAAAATAAAAAATTGTCTCTTTCCAGCAACTTGTGTCACAATATAAAATATTCCATGGACTCGACATGCCTCTCAGCAAATAGCTTGGGGTGTCTACTTTCCAAAATGGGGTCATTTGGGGGGTTTTGAATTGTCCTGGCATTTTATGGCACAACATTTAGAAGCTTATGTCACACATCACCCACTCTTCTAACCACTTGAAGACAAAGCCCTTTCTGACGCTTTTTGATTACATAAAAAAATATTTTTTTTGTGCAAGAAAATTACTTTGAACCCCCAAACATTATATATTTTTTTAAAGCAAATGCCCTACACATTAAAATGGTGGGTGTTTCATTTTTTTTCACACAGTATTTGCGCAGCGATTTTTCAAACGCATTTTTTGGGGAAAAAACACACTTTTTTACATTTTAATGCACTAAAACACACTATATTGCCCAAATGTTTGATGAAATAAAAAAGATGATCTTAGGCCGAGTACATGGATACCAAACATGACATGCTTTAAAATTGCGCACAAACGTGCAGTGGCGACAAACTAAATACATTTTTAAAAGCCTTTAAAAGCCTTTACAGGTTACCACTTTAGATTTACAGAGGAGGTCTACTGCTAAAATTACTGCCCTCGATCTGACGTTCGCGGTGATACCTCACATGCATGGTGCAATTGCTGTTTACATTTGACGCCAGACCGACGCTTGCGTTCGCCTTAGCGCGAGAGCAGGGGGGACAGGGGTGCTTTTTTTTTTTTTCTTTATTATTATTATTTTTTTAATCTTATTTTTAAACTGTTCCTTTCATTATTTTTTTTTTTAAATCATTTTTATTGTTATCTCAGGGAATGTAAATATCCCCTATCATAGCAATAGGTAGTGACAGGTACTCTTTTTTGAAAAAATTGGGGTCTATTAGACCCTAGATTTCTCCTCTGCCCTCAAAGCATCTGACCACACCAAGATCGGTGTGATAAAATGCTTTCCCAATTTCCCAATGGCGCTGTTTACATCCGGCGAAATCGAAGTCATAAAATGCTCGTAGCTTCCGGTTTCTTAGGCCATAGAGATGTTTGGAGCCACTCTGGTCTCTGATCAGCTCTATGGTCAGCTGGCTGAATCACCGGCTGCATTTTCAGGTTCCCTGTTGAGACAGGAGAGCCAGAGAAAAACACGGAAGACGTTGGGGGGGGCATTCCCTCCCACTGCTTGTAAAAGCAGTCTAGAGGCTAATTAGCCGTTAGGATTGCTTTTACATGAAAGCCGACCGCTGGCTGAAAAGAATGATACCAAGATGATACCTAAACCTGCAGGCATCATTCTGGTATAACCACTCAAAGTCGTGAATGGCGTACCTGAAGACAAAAAAATGGTTAACAATAAAGCACAGTAAACGGTAAAGTATAAAACATTGCATACCTGAAAAGCAAACATGATAAAACATAATAACAATAAAACATTGCAGAATAGAATACAGTAAAAAAGAGCAGAACAATAGAGAGAATAGAGAGAGAGAGAGAACAATAAAACGACAACTATTTTTTTTTATTTTATATTTTTGTATGTGTTTTTTTTTTTTTTTTACACTTTTTTTTGTAACTGTAACTTTTATAACTATAACCAGTTCCAGGTTCGGGTCTCTCAAAATGCGATGGCATCTTGGGAGACCCTGTGAAAGTGTGCCTAGTCTGTGCAATGCTGTACCCTACGCTAATACTCAACTAGTGAATGATAGCGTTCAAAACATTCACCAATGCAAAGATCAGCATTGTCAGGACAGGAGGGACAATAATTGTGGGTGTCACGCCTATATCCGCGCTTGCTGCAGACACAACATCTTTTTTGGGGGGGTTCGTTGGGTAGGGGTACTCGGGAGGACATAAAGAAAATGCCTCTCATGCAGCTGACTGCATTTGGTTGGGGATGTGAATGGGGGAAGTACGGGCGCTGCAGAAGCGGTGGGTTCCCAATTAGGATTGGCAAATGCAGCAGGAAGGGCATTATGGGCACGACGGGCCTGTGTTTGTCTTTTTGGTGGCAGCGTGACACTACTTGTGCTTGCCACCTCACCAGCTTGAACTGCACTTATGGGACTCGCCATGTCACCAAGTGTTACTGCAGTGCTGGTTTGACTACGACCGGGGTGTACTAGGGCGCTGGTGCTTGCCAGTTCACCAAAACGCTACCAAAAAAACTGTTAGCGATCGCAGGGATCAGGCCTGACTCTGTGAACGCTGCAGTTATGCGTTTAGTGTTTTGTAAGTGACAGTGATCGATCGATACTGCACTTGGGTGGGCTGGGCTGGGCGGAGGGGCAAAACGCAGGTGCTAGCAGGTATCTGGGCTGATCCCGCTAACACTGCGTGTTTGGGAACCCTAAACTGCTGGGGACGCTACTATAGATCTGATCGGATCAGATATTGATCCATTCAGATACTATACCCACTAAGGGAGGTGTACGGTGCGTGCGTGGGTGTTAGCGGTACTGGCGCTAACCTGACGCTGCCTGGGGCTGGTGCTTGCCAGTTCACCAAAACGCTACTAAGAAAACTGTTAGCGATCGCAGGGATCAGGCCTGACTCTGAACGCTGCAGTTATGCGTTTAGTGTTTTGTAAGTGACAGTGATCGATCGATATTGCACTTGGGTGGGCTGGGCCGGGCGGAGGGGAAAAACGCAGGTGCTAGCAGGTATCTGGGCTGATCCCGCTAACACTGCGTTTTTGGGAACCCTAAACTGCTGGGGACGCTAGTATAGATCTGATCGGATCAGATATTGATCCGTACAGATACTATACCACTAAGGGAGGCGTATGCTGCGTGCGTGGGTGTTAGCGGTACTGGCGCATCTGACGCTGCCTGGGGCGACGCATATCACCGCCGGGCAATCAGGGGGCTAAACCTTTATTCGGTAATAAACGGCGGGTGCCCTGACACTATAAAAAATAAACAAACTAACCAGTGTCACCCGTAACGGTTATACTGTGATCAGTGGTGAAAGGGTTAACTAGGGGGCAATCAAGGGGTTAAAACATTTATTAGATAGTATATGGGGGTCCCTGTTGCTATAAAACGCTGACGGCGAACCTAAATATTTACCTCACTAACGTACGTCACCAGCGACACTAATACAGCGATCAGAAAAATGATCGCTTAGCGACACTGGTGACAGGGGGTGATCAAGGGGTTAAAAGTTTATTAGGGGGGGTTAGGGGGGTACCCTAGACCTACAGGGGGCTAACAGTAACTACCCTACCACTTATAACTGTCACAAACTGACACCAATCAGTAATCAGAAAAAAAAAAAAATACTGCTTGGTGTCAGTTTGTGACAGGGGGGGGAGGGGTGATCAGGGGGGGGGGTTTGGGGGTGTTTTATGTGCCTGGCATGTTCTACTGAGTGTGTGTGTTTTGTGCACTTACATGTCTTCTCTCCTCGGCACTGGAACGGAAACTGCCAAGCCGAGGAGAGATGACATCACATCTTCTGCCTGTGTGTACTATACACAGGCAGGGGATGTCTCTCATTGGCTGGGAGCGATCGCGGGGGGGGGGGGGGCATGATCGGATGGCCTCCCCCTCATCACGGAACGCTCCCAGTCAAATGCCGCTGGCACCGGGGGGGGTCCGATCGGACCCCCCGCCCGCGGGAGGCAGATCACGTATGGGTACGTGATTCTGCCTGCCCGTGCCATTCTGCCGCAGTCAGCAAGTGGTTAAGGGGGATATTATCAACATGTACAAATACATAAGGGGTCCATATAGTGAACTTGGTGTTGAGTTATTCACTTTAAAGTGGATGTAAACCTGATTCATGAAACTTGAGCTGGGCACATATATCTGCAGTGTTTTGTTATATCTCTTTTCAAGCCCTAAATCCCGTAGTTGTCTCCTGCCCTGTTCTTCTGTTATCATCCTGATAACTCCTGACAAGTTCTCTGTCACATATGATACAAGCAGCCAGAGTTTTGTGTTTGGGAGGATGCTATAAATAGATTAGCACAGAGCTGAACAATTCAACAAACAGAGCTGAAAATCTCTACCTATGAGGAGAGGGGGTGTGTGCCTTTCCTCCAATCAGCTATCTTAGCTGTATGCCCAAGCTTCACTGCAGTGTTAAACAAAAAGAGAAAATCTCCCAACAGAATGTGCATTTTCTAAACAGTATATAAAGATGAAGACAGCAGATATACATGTTGTGGGAATGTTTCTCTTCAGCAGGGACAGGGAAGCTGGTCATAGTTGATGGGACAATAGATGGAATACAGGACAATCTTAGAAGAAAACCTGTTAAGAGCCTACAAAAGACTTGAGACTGTGACAGGGGTTCACCTTCCAGCAGGACAACAACTATAAACATCCAGCCAAAGGTGCAATTTAATGTTTTAGACCAAAGCATATTCACAGTTTTAGAATGACCCAGTCAAAGTTCAGACCCAAATCCAATTCAGAATCTGGCAAGACTTGAAAATTGCTGTTCACAGATGCTTTCTGTTCAATCTGACAGAGCTTGAGATTTTTTGCAAAGAAGAATGGGCAAAAATGTTACTCTCTAGGTGTGTAAAGCTGGTACAGACATACCCAAAAAAGAGTTGCAGCATTTGAAAACAAATGCACACCACACTTTTCAGATATTTATTTGCAAAAAAAATTAAAACCATGTATTATTTTTCTTCTACCTCACAATTATGTGCCACTTTCTATCACATGATCTATCTATCTATCTATCTATCTATCTATCTATCTATCTATCTATCTATCTATCTATCTATCTATCTATCTATCTATCTATCTATCTATTTATTGTGTGTATATATCTTGCCACAAATAGCCCCTCAGTGTAGTCTACTTGATTAAAAAAGCTGCAGTAAATGTGAAGGAGGGAATGAGAGACAAAAATAAAGGAGGATTTGGCTCAGTCAGGGCTGGTATAGAAGTTTGTGAGGCTTGTGTATCACATAGGAAATGGATTTGGTACTTGTTTAGACTGTCATACACAAGCCTTTTAAGTCAATATATTGGAAGCTTCATGCTAGAACCTGGGCTCTGATGAGATTGCCTGGTTTATAAGTTAATGAGTGTTAAAGGATGGTGCTGGTTAGACTCAAGATGGCCATAGATAGGTCAAAATTTGGCTTGTTTAGCAGGGACTAGTCAAATTTCAATCCATGTACTGCTGTCCCTGTTCAACAGAAGTCAATTTTCAATGTTGAAAAACGCGTCGATCGGCGGCTTCAATTGTTAATCACCATATTCTGACAGCGGAGCTACCCTACTTTTAGAATATAATGTTCACCTTGTCTGTGTAGGAATCTATTAATTTATTTTTGTTCAACCTGCTAGCTGATAAAAAAATAAATAAAACGGTAGTCAAACAAGCGCACAAAAAGTGGCTGTGACCCTGTTTTTTTTTTTAATGTCATATTAACAGTTCCCATGTAAGTATTTTAACTCTGTAAATAACTGAACAAGCCATATTGCTATTTAAAATAAGGCTCTTCTACAAATGATGGCAAATGACAATACCTTCACAGACTGGACAACACTCTCCTTCTGGAACATAATAGCGATCACAGTGTAGTTCACCACACTGAGCTGAGAAGCAGATGGAAACTCCTCCCTGACAACGGCAGAAGCGGCATGCATCCATGCGAAACATGTCCCCATCGTAGTATTCCACATTGTTAAAAATGCATGTTGGCTTTGTCTCTATTAAAAAAAAAAAACAAAAAAAAAAAAAAAACAACATTAAGCCTACAGCAGAACTTTTTATTGAGCAGCTTTTATTCTACCATTAGTCCCATTATCCCAAAAACTCTAAGAAACAAAAAATTATATATATTTTTTTTTTCTGTGAAAAATGAGAAATATTAATAACAAAAAAACAAAAAACAAAAAAAAAAAACACATAACTTATTAGTAATTCGATGCATGTGAATGTTTGGTGTTACATAAACCCACGTGCATTGAATAGAAATCAGATTTAAAAATAAGAAAACAAAACAAAAAAAAAGTATGCTAAAAACAAGCAGTGCAGACAAATACATAGGGGTCTGATTTAATGCAGTGTGATTTGATGCATTCATTCAAAAGATGTTTAGTTGAATAAAGAAAAACAAAAAAAGAAAAAACAAAAAACAAAAACTTACAAGCAATTCTAAAGATTATAAAAAAAATACCCTTGTGAAAAAAGTGGTAATGCCGCGCAGAGTATATGTAGGAGTACAGTATAACATTTCAAATTATCAAAATCTGTTTATATTTACTTTAGAAAATGACCACCCAAGTCTATGATTTGTCTTTACAAGTGTGCCAAACAATAAAATGTTAGCTATACAATGTTTCATATTTTATGCACGCAGTGGTTTAAGGAAGAAAGTAATTTTCTTCTAGTTCCAGATTCTCAATACAGCCAGTATATGTCGCTTGAGTTATTGTACTGTTTACTGTGCTGTCCTCAAGCAAGCAGCTCACAAGTGACACCCATTATGCTAGACTAATATATATATGGGGGTAATCTATCTTATGATGGCTAGGATGCAACTCCGTTAAAGCTGTGCTGAGAGGGGAAAAAAAAATACACGTCTCCGATTTATCTGGAGTCACAGGGAAATATCCATCATCATATAAGAGGTAGAAGATTTGAAATAGGAACATTTTCACTTCTTTCTATTACTCGTCTAACTTAAGTTTCCATAGCACTTCAATAAATTATACATGCTTGACTGCAAATTAATGTTGCTGAAAAATGACCAAACTGCTTGACAATGGTCCTTCTGTAAACAGCACTCAATTTTATTAGAGAACGGCCTTTAAGATGCATACTGTGTACAGGCTTACCACTTGATGCCAAGGCCAGTATAACCATTTGGCACAATAACTGGCCAGATCAGACAGTAATTGCCATTGAGATAAAATAGTTATTATCTGCATGTCACAGTCTGCTCTATTTCTCACAAAATTTCAGATAGCCACACAGAAACACTTGACATTTTCGTTACATTGCTAGACAAAGAAAATATGTTTATAATAAAACAAAATACATGATGTGTTATTTTGAACAGTGTTGGCAAAGAAACCAGAAAACAAATCAATATATGGTACATAAGATACAATCTTTAGTCACTTAAAGTGGATGTAAACCCAAATTTTTTTTTTTTTTTTTTGATATTATACTGTAGAGCAGTGTTTCTCAACTCCAGTCCTCAAGGCGCACCAACAGGTCATGTTTTCAGGATTTCCCTCAGATGAAACAGCTGTGGTAATTACTAAGGCAGTGAAACTGATCAAATCACATGTGCAAAATAGTGGAAATCCTGAAAACATGACCTGTTGGTGCGCCTTGAGGACTGGAGCTGAGAAACACTGCTGCTCAGTCTTGCCACACAGAGTTAATCCATCTCTGAGCAATCCCTTTTATTGTTCAGTGAGAGAAATCTTGACAAACTTGCTGTGAGTGACAGCCTAAGACACAGGCATTATTTTTAAATTCCCTCCCCCACTCCTTTCTTCAGCAGCTCTGCAAGGATTGGCTGTTCCACACCTCAGCATGATTTGGCATGCTGAAGTCATGTGGTTACTTTCCTGTCTTTTCACTGGATGTTAGAGATCATAGCAGAAGTTCAGTTAGAAACACACAGGAGAAAATGCATATTGACAAGGGGAGTGTAGAGGTGGGTGGGGAGTCTACTGACATCACAACTCCACCCACCGTGCTCCAGACAACAGACCCACCCACAGAATCTGCAGTTTTTCAGCTCTCATAACAGACAGAGGGGAGACATTTGACAGGTAAAGATACATGCAGGAGGCATGTATATCCTTATAGATAATCCCTATAGCAGTAGTTTAGAAAGGATGACATTGGGTTTACATCCACATAAAATACATACTATATGCTTCTTCATTAATGCAAAAGAGCCAACAAGTACATGGTTGTAGGTCTTGACATGGTCAAGAGATTGGAATATTCAACCAAACATTACATTACAAAGATATGTGATATCAGCAACTATGATAAGAAATTTATTTTGGCAAGCAAATGCACTACTTAAAATATTTTTTCAACTTTACATACTTGTTTATAGAGTTTGCACCAAATGGTACAAATAAACCAATAACAAAATAAATAAATAATAAAATATAAATAAAGAGCCTGAGCAGGAATTCTGTAGGAAAAAAAAAAAACCCATCATGTCAGTGACAGTTGTCAGAAAAGAATCCCATGACTTGATTGTGCAGACAGAAGCCTGCAGCTGCTGAAATAAGCACCCTTTAGGATGGGGGGCATGCAGAAATGCATTGATGCGGTTAAGCTACACACAGTAGAAAACTACTCCTGTTAGCGAAGATTAGGGACATTTAGATTACAGTGGCCATAATATAATTGCCTTTTTTGGGACTTAAAGTAAAAAAGTCTGAATTTGGCACATAAAGCAAGAATCCTCAGGGACAAATTGCAACAAGATACCTACAAAACAGACATGTAGCTGGAACATCAATATGGGCTCCCTCAAATAGGCATGGAACAATATTACTAATTGTGACACACATTCTAGCACCTTGCTTAACCACTTCAATACCGGGCCTGCTTTGGCACTCCTCTCCTACATGTAAAAATCATCATTTTTTTGCTAGAAAATTATTCAAAACCCCCAAACATTATATGTTTTTTTTTAGCAGACACCCTAGGGAATACAATGGCGGTCATTGCACAAGTTTTTATGTCACACGGTATTTGCACAACAATTTTTCAAAGACATTTTTTGGGGAAAAAAACTGTTTCATGAATTAAAAAAAGTAACAAAACAGTAAAGTTAGCCCAATTTTTTTGTTTAATGTGAAAGATGATGTTAGACCGAGTAAATAAATACCCAACATGTCAAGCTTTAAAATTGCAAACACTCTTGGAATGGCACCAAAGTTCAGTATTTAAAAATCTCCTAAAAATCTCCATAGGCCAGTGGTTCTCAACTCCAGTCCTCAGGATCCACTAACAGGCCAGATTTTAAGTATTACCTTGTGGAGATGCAGATTATAATACTGCAATCACTGAGCAGCAAATTATATCACCTGTGATATATTATAGTTATCTTGCAAACCTGCCTGGTTAGTGGGTCCTGAGGACAGGATGTGAGAACCACTGCCATAGGCGATGCTTTAACATTTTTTACAGGTTACCAGTTTAGAGATACAGAGGAGGTTGCTCTCGCTCTAACGCATGCAGCGATACCTCACGTGCGTGATTTGAACGGTGTTTATACATGTGGGCGGAACTTACGTGTGCATTTGCTACTCTGCGCGAGCACACAGGGGCGGGGGAACTTTATTTGTATTATTTTACTTTTTTTTTTTTACACTTTCTCTTTGTTTTTTTGATCACTTTCATTCCTATTACAAGGAATGTAAACACCCCTTGTAATACGAATGGTGCTTGACAGGTCCTCTTTGTGGAGAGACATGATGTCTGTAAGACCCCACATCTCTCCTCCAGGCTGGAAAGCATGAGATCAAAAAATAAATAAAATTAACGATCCCATGCTTTCCAGCTGCGATCGTAGCTTTGTTTACAATCACGGCCCGGACATGACATCATAACGTCGCACCCGGGCCTCCGACGGTTATAGGGATGACTGGTGACTATCTGGTCACCAGAAATCTCTATGGTCGTCATCCAGCGGAGGCAGATTATTTCTCTGGGTCCCCGATGGCACAGGAGAGCCCAGAGAAGCACCGGAGGGTGGCGGGGATGTCCCTTCCCGTCGCCTGTAAGAACGATCAAGCTCTGCCGCTATGATCATTGTTATGGTGCACAGAATCGCTGGCATTAAAAGATGATATCTGGATGATGCCTGTAGCTGCAGGCATCAGATACACCCACTGAAGGTCAAGGATGTCATATGACATCCTTGGGCTGGAAGTCCAGTGTTTTGAAAAACAAACCCACATACTCAGTATCGATCCTACGCTGCAATCTGTCCACCGCTGCCTTTAAAGTGGTGTTCCAGCCGCAAAAAAATAAATAAATAAATACATTAAATTAAATGTCAGCAGTTACAAACACTGTAACTGCTGACTTTTAATAAGGACACTTACCTGTCCAGGGAGCCCTCGAGGCCGATCCATCCATCGGATCAGGTGCAGGCAGCACCATTCCAACAAGGGAAACCGGCAGTGGAGCATTGAGGCTCCACTGCCGGTTTCCTACTGTGCATGTGCCAGTCGTGTGGCGCTTTGTGAATGACCAGCTTGTCTTTTGGGACATATATATATATATATATATATATATATATACTCTAATGGTGCAGGCACCATGCAATCATAACAGTGTGATAAATTAATTTAGAGTGATAAAAGGTACCCAATGGGCCTGACATATATACATATATTAATGTAAGTGTATGACAATAAATAGAAGTAACAGATAAAGGTGACCTAAATATGTCAATAGTTCACCAGATAATGTGCCTCAGTAAGGGCCATAAACCATAAAAAAATGTATAAATAATGTGTCAATAAATCACCAAAAATGTGCCTCAAAGGGGCCATATACCATAGAACAGAGATATATAAAAACTATACTATAAAAAAAACACAAGTGCAGCAAAGTCCAAATATAAATAAATATATATATATATCTATATCTATATCTATATCTATATCTATATATCTATATCTATATATATATATATATATATTTATATATGAAAAACAAAAAACACAAAATAAACAGTAGTGAAGCTGCAAAATGGCCAAAAGTCCAAAGTGTTCAGGTGACTCTTGTGTTCAGAGAATCAGGTGACTTCTGTGCTCCCCCTAGTGGGTCCCCACTCACCAGATCCCTACACCCCTGCAGGGGTAATAGGCATGTGTGATTATCCTGTGATGATATCCTGGTGTCTCTGCTCTGGGTCCGTATCTGACTCCTATATTCTGTAGGGCCTTTACAGCTCTCGCTACGCCCAGTTAGGATATCCAGAGGGGTCCCGCCAGTCACTTTTCACAATAATCAATTCGTCAGCTAGTCAGAGATGGATCCTCCGTCCAGCGGGGCCGCTCGTTGCACAGTGCACACAGGGCGGGGAGGAGTGCGGGATCTCCCGGTGACACGGTATGTCTGGCCTCAAAGTATAGGCCACAATGACACGTAGACTGGGCGCTGTGTACACGGAGCTCACATACACAGTGTACACAGCGCCCAGTCTACGTGTCATTGTGGCCTGTATTCTGAGAACGGACACACCGCGTCACCAGGAGATCCCGCACTCCTCCCCGTCCTGTGTGCACCGTACTAATAGCGGCCCCGCTGGATGGAGGATCCATCTCTGACTAGTTGACAAATCGATTATTGGGAAAAGTAACTGGCGAGACCCCTCTGGATATCCTAACTGGGTGGAGCGAGCTGTAAAGGCCCTACAGAACATAGGAGTCAGATGAGCAGAGACACCAGGATATCATCTCAGGATAATCACACATGCCTATTACCCCTGCAGGGGTGTAGGAAGCTGGTAAATGGGGACCCACTAGGGGGAGCACAGAAGTCACCTGGTTCTCTGAACACAAGACTCACCTGAACACTTTAGACTTTTGGCCATTTTGGAGCTTCACTACTGTTTATTTTGTATTTTTTGTTTTTCACCTGTCCACACTGACCACTTTCATTAGGAATATATATATATATATATATATATATATATATATATATATATATATATATATATATACACATACACTCTTCCCCACTTATGTAGATACATCTGGATCAGAAGTACACTTAGTACTTCAAAAAAATGTAACAAAGAAAAAAAAAAATGTAATATACAAAAACGAGGGGTGGATGGGGTGGTCTTTCGTTTAAGACCACCTCTCAAAAGTGGGTGGTTCTCCACCGAGAACAGTGTGATCAAAGACAGCTGATCACTCAGTTCTTCGTCTTCAGTGAGTAGAGAGATGGTGACTGTCAGTGGCATACTGAAAGTCCAGGCATCTGGGTGGATCTCTTCAGAGTCTGGACCAACTGAATGAGGTCAGCCGACAATAGACTTTAGCCCACTGTTGGCTAAATAACTGTCAGAGGAGTGCAGGATGAAATGCACTTTGGCCCTACTTTTCCTTTAAATGGCACCAAAAAAATAATACAGGCTGTTGGGCTTCTGCTCTTATCAGAAGAATGCAGTTAACAAACTGGCAACTAAAAGCAAATATACTGAAATTATGTACAGTGTTTAGAAAAAAAAAAAATCCCAAAACTTTTTTTTTTCAATAAAAGAAGAGTCAAGAAAATTATGGAACCCTTGTGTACATGCTGGTATATGTTTTCCCAGGTGGTGTTTGTTAAATTTGTGCGTAAATCTTGGGCCCAGGTCTTGCAGGCTATCCCCTCATCAGCTTGGGTATCGTCCCAGAGCATGTTGTGAATCATGGAAATAACACGGTGTTGAGGCCTGTGGCTTAGGCATAGGTTTTTAAAGGGGGTTAGGGTTTCGGACAGGTCAGTCTTGCGTTGAATAGAGTTTATGTAGTGTTTAATTTGCAAGTATTCTAGGAAGTCTAAGTTTGGTTCAGCCAAGAGCGTGTTCATGGCCGTGTAGCTTGCCATCCCGAAAAATATGATTTATACATAAACCAATGTCAGGTTGTTTACTGGTTAGTGGATGAGGGGCCATCCCTAGGGAGAATACAGGGTTCATTAGTATTGGTGATAAAGGTCCCGGGGTCTTGGATAGTTTAAGTTTGTGGCAGACTTTGGTAAAGCAGTCCAATGAAGGGCCTATGATAGGATGTTCTGTTAGGTCTTTTGCTGTGAGATTGCGGCAGGTCCAGGGAGTGCAGCTAACGGGGTGGGTGAAAAAAGAGTTAGCAGAGCTACCCAATCTTTCACCTGGTGGTGGGTGTGCCAGTCTATGATACACTGTAGGTATCAGGACCAATAGTAATGTTCCATATCGGGTAAATCTATTCCCCCTTTGGTTTTATTAACCGCTTCCGGACCAGCCACCACGGTTTTATTGCAGCAGGTTGGCTCCCCTGGTCAAAACTACATTACCTTACATCACTTTGCCTTTTAGCCACTAGGGGGTGTGCACAGCTCACCACCGGAGCTGTTGGGAGTGCCGGGCGTGCGCGATGACCGCCAGGCACCTGTGATTGCTCATGAGGAGCAGAATTTATACACACAGATCCTAGTTCTCTCAGGGGAGAAAAGAATGATCATGTGTTTCTATTGATTATGAACACCGATCTGTTGACTCTTCTAGTCAGTCCCCCCTGTTAGAACACAGTGAGGGAACACAGTTAACCCTTGATCGCCCCTAGTGTTTACCCCTTCAGTGCCAGTGACATTTTTTACAGTAATTAGTGCATTTTTATAGCACTGATCGCTGTATAATTGTCACTGGTCCCAAAAATGTGTCAAAAGTGTCCGATGTGTCTGCCGCAATACCGCAGTCCCGATAAAAATTGCTGATCACCAGCATTATAATATATCTATCTATCTATCTATCTATCTATCTATCTATCTATCTATCTATCTATCTATCTATCTATCTATCTATCTATCTATCTTCACTTGTAGAGGAGAACCACACTCTGCTTACAGTTTAGTGCCAGCAATCAGGTCTTCCCACTGACCTTATATATAGAGAAAAAATCTAAGAGGTTGCTGCACTTAAAAACTTCTTTGCTTTATTTCACAATATCTTCAGGAAAGATTTACAAAGCAAGCATAATCATTCCAAGCAATATCAAAGGCAACAAATGCCTGCACAGTTTCAGATATGAGTGGATTCAGATATGAATCGATTACATTTCGGGCTAGTATGCTTACGCCCTTCTTAAGATCCGTTGAAGCACATCTCCGTTGATGTGCTTCAATGGATCTTAAGAAGGGCGTAAGCATACTAGCCCGAAACATAATCCATTCATATCTGAAACTGTGCAGGCATTTGTTGCCTTTGATATTGCTTGGAATGATTATGCTTGCGTTGTAAATCTTTCCTGAAGATATTGTGAAATAAAGCAAAGAAGTTTTTAAGTGCAGCAACCTCTTGGACTTTCTCTCTCTCTCATATTATATATATATATATATATATATATATATATATATATATATATATATATATATATATATATTTTTTTTTTTTTTTTTTTTTTAATGCCATAAATCTATCCCCTTTTTTTGTAGGCGCTATAACTTTTGCACAAAACAAACCAATCAATATACATTTATTGCCATTTTTTTTTTTTTAACCAAAATATGTAGAAGAATACATATCGTTTTTTTTTCAAAATTGTCACTCTTCTTTTGTTTATAGCACAAAAAATAAAAAAACACAGAGGTGATCAAATACCACCAAAATAAAGCTCTATTTGTGTGGAAAAAAAGGACGTCAATTTTGTTTGGGTGCAATTGTCAGTTAAAACGACGCAGTGCCAAATCACAAAAAAATGGCCTCGTCATTGAGCAGCCAAATCTTCCGGGACTGCAGTGGTTAACTGGGTGTACCTAATTCTGGGGCACTTTTAATTCCAGAGGTATTTGCTACATACTTTTTTGAATGATTGCATAAAGGTGTTGGGGAGTTCGATAGGTATCATTTGGAGGAGGTAGAGTATGGTGCAGGAACCTTTTTTTCCCCCGCACTGGAATCGGATCGCATGGGTGTTCACACTCATGCAATCCAATTCCTGTCCAGATTTAAGGGTGTCATTAACTTTGTATTGACACCCGGAGCGGTTCGCAGAGGGCAGTGCAAACTGCCTGCGAGAGAGATGTGATGCGGGAACCGGCACTGGAATTGCGCTGGTTCCCACATCCTAATAGTGTGAACCAGGGCTAAAGCATACCTAACCCCCAAAACACAATTTTATATATTGCAGCTTACCAGTCTTTAGATGTGGCTGCATTTGGTTTTAAAATCTCAGACTCAACTAGTACAGACATTACCTTCTGAGCTTGCCAAAACACAGTGTTCTTGTCACTTCCTGTAATCTTAACATAGAGCACAGATATATTGTGTAAACTACTAGTCCTATTAATCCACCATGCAATGAAGAAAAACAGAAGTCCAGCCAGTGTGGCAACAATGGCTGCCCTTATGCATACAAAACAGCAAAGACATGAAGGGCAGGAACTATGTTATTTGCAGCCAGAATAAATGAAAAATAAAGGGAAAAATCCTGAAATAATAAAACAATTGAAGCCACTACATCTAAGAACTGCTAAGCTACAGTCAATGGCATTTATGCAGTTGGTTTTCGATACACTTTGCAGTGTAACTAAACGCAAAACTTTTATTTTTCATTTTGGATGAGGAGGGTTATAACCCTGGCCAGTTTTATTTTTTTTATTTGTTTGCCATCTGTGTCCCATTGGAGAGATTTCCCTTCACCTCCTGTATCGTAGCCAAAACAGGAGGTAAGAGGATATCTCCCCAAAGTGAATGAATCCTGATATGTCACCAGGATCACCAGAACTACTGTCCCCATTGGAGGATTTCCCCTCTATGTGTGCTGATGTCAACCAAAATGTGGGGATTTTATTTTACTTTTGCTTTCAGTAATAGGGATAACAGTACACAAGACACATAGAGTGAATCTCCCCTAACGGGGCACAGACAAAAATAAAAACTGACCGTAGTTCTTATTCTCCCCATCTATTTTTAGGCTCCTAACAGCTGCTTTGGGTGTTTTTTTTTTCTGCCCCAAGAGGCAAATAGTGTTATCTTATGTGTACATGCACACTATTTTAGGCTAAAGGTGTTTTTCAAGCTTCAGCTTCTAGGAGCAGGAAAAAAAAAAAAAAAAACTTTTTGGGTAGCGATTTACCAGCAAGGAAAAAAGCTGTTAGCTCCTAGAAGCTCTTAAACACTGTTAACCACTGCCAAGCACTGGAAACCATATTTGTTTTTCTTTGCCAGTGGCCTGACAGTATTCTTAACAACCAGTTTATAGCTGGTTGTTAAGGAGCGGGCTGAGAAGTCGTCCGCCACTTCCTTACCAGGAAGAAGGGGGGGTGTTTGCTTGCCCCCTCCTGAACCATACCAGGCCATTTGCACTCATCATGGGAGTGCTCCTCCCCCCAAAGCACCTTGGCCCATGTTGAAAAGGACAAAGACCTTTTCCGCACAACCCTGGCTGGTGGTTGTGGGGCGTCCGCAGACAGGGGGCTTATCCTAATCTGGATGCCCCCTTTAACAAGGGGGCCCCCGATCCCACCCCCCCATGTAAATAGTATGGGGTACATATTACCCCTACTCATTCACTCAAAAAAAAAGTGTAGTGTAAATAAACACAGAAGGCAGTTTTTGATGAGTCCTTTCTTAAAAATAATAAAAAATAAAAATAAAAGTCCCCTGGTGTAGATACATTGTCAATTACTCTGAACTCTGGCCACTGACCTGGAAAAAATTGAAAACAAACATCCGCACCCATGAAAGCTCCCGCCGTTTGACAGCTCTGCCACTATATAGAGAACATATTAGCGTTTTTTTATCAATATAACAAGTGTTTGGCGCAAAGGTTAAAAGCAATAATCCACATAAATGATGAACTGGAACAAGGGATAAGAAAAGATAATAATAGTCCATGATGGTGTGCATAAAGTCGATGATGAGGTATAAAGCCCACATTCACGGCAGCCTTCCAATGGGAATGGAAACCATATTCCCAAAAAGCACTGTAAGAAACAAAGAAAGGAGGCGCCTCTGGGTGCAGACTTAAAAACAATTTTAATAAAAAGAGCAGCAATAGAGATTGCACTCACATTTGTGTTGAGTTAAAAAGGCATATGAGAGTCCCAGATGTAACTGGAGGGATCTGTGAGGTCGATCATCCCTGCCATGGATGTGTAATCAGACTGGTCTTTCAGATGCACTGTGTCCACCGGCCGGCAACGATGGAGGCGTACCAGAATGAGGCTTGGAAGGCAAACAGCAATCCAGGCAAGGGGCGATGACATCACACACGCGACGTGTTTTCTGAGTCAGCAAGCCGTAAATGGCATGACGGCTGCACTCCTTTGTCAAGCTAGTTACTATGGGACTAGTGAAGAGAATATATGGGAGGAAGTGAGGGGAGTGGTCATGAGAAGAAGCTGTATGGAGTAGGGGGGAGTGGTCATGAGAGGAAGCTGTATGGAGTAGTGTCAGCAATGAAGGACGTGTGAGCAGAACCGGAAGGGGAACAAAGTAAAGGAACGAAAAAAAGCAGAGGGGACATGATTGAGATGGAGACATAAATGAATCTGTAATACTGGGGATGAGAATGTAATTAAGATAAAAAGGTGGACTGTAAATATAAACAGACTATAGAGGCATGAATTACTGAAGGGAAATTGAAAATATAGAACAAAAAAATAAAAAAATAAAAAGGGAGAATGTAAATTAAAACAAACCTGATCTGTGTCATGGTATGTAGTATATAATATATGGTATGGTCCAGAAAGAGACTATAGTGACTATCCCTCTAAAATGATGTAATATATGGGATATGGGAGAACAGTCACCTGAAAAGGGGGGGGGGAGAGGGGGGAGGGGGGAGGAAAGAAAGAAAAGGAAGGGGGGTTATGGGAAAACAAAAGATGGGGGGGGGGGTTATGGAAATAGGAAAAAGGGGGGGGGTGAGAAGAAATGAGGAGGGGAAGGGAAAGAAAAAAGAAAGGACATGTGTACACACTCCATGTATGAGATAGATAGATAGATAGATAGATAGACAGACAGACAGACAGACAGACAGACAGACAGACAGACAGACAGACAGACAGACAGACAGATAGATAGATAGATAGATAGATAGATAGATACTGGTATATGCGCGCAGGCATCACAGAATGGCAGATGTTTCAATGCACTCATTGATGCCCCTAGGTGAGAGGACGTCCAGACGATAGATCCAATAGGTCTCCCTTGCGCACATTTCTTGAACCTTTCGGCAGGCAAGAGAGACCTAGGGATCTGTTCTATAACCCAAACAGATAACCCCAGAGTGGAACCCTTGTGAACTGTGGCAAAATGTACCTCAATATACATCCTATGCTCCCCAAAACGCTGCCTGAGGGGCCGAATGGTGCGGCCAGCGTATATTTTGCAAAATGCCATTTTGTTAAGCACGGTCAAACATCTTTCTTCACCATAGGCCACACTTATTTTCTGAAATATTTTTTCAATTGTTCATCGGATCATGTGGTATATGGTCTGACCTGCCCCTGTGGCCTCATATACGTTGGCCACACCATTCGGCCACTCAGACAGCATTTTGGGGAGCACAGGAGGTACATTGAGCCACAGTTCACAAGGGTTCCACTCTAGGGTTATCTGTTTGGGTTATAGAACAGATCCCTAGGTCTCTCTTGCCTGCCGAAAGGTTCAAGGAATTGTGTGCAAGGGAGACCTATTGGATCTATCGTCTGGACGTCCTCTCACCTGGAGGCATCAATGAGTGCATTGAAACATCTGCCATTCTGTGATGTCTGCGCGCATATATATGCTTATGTGCATGTTTTTTTCATGATCATATCACCAGTTTATCATATTATGTTAGTTTGCACATGGAGTGTGTACACATGTACTTTCTTTTTTTTTCCCTTCCCCTCATTTCTTCTCACCCCCCCCCCCTTTTTCCTATTTGCATAACCCTCCTCCCCCCATCTTTTTTTTTCCCATAACCCCCCTCCCTTTTCTTTCATCCCCCCCTCTCCAAATGACTGTTCTCCCATATCCCATATATTACATCATTTTAGAGGGATAGTCACTATAGTCTCTTTCTGGACTATACCATATATTATATACTACATACCATGACACAGATCGGGTTTGTTTTAATTTACATTCTCCCTTTTTATTTTTTTTTGTTATTCTATATTTTCAATTTCCCTTCAGTAATTTGTGCCTCTATTTATAGTCTGTTTATATTTACAGTCCACCTCTTTATCTTAATTACATTCTTATCCCCAGTATTACACATACATTTATGTCTCCAACTCAATCATGTCCCCTCTGCTTTTTCTCGCACTTTCACTTTGTTCCCCTTCCGGTTCTGCTCACAGGTCCATTATTGCTGACACTACTCCATACAGCATCCTCTCATGACCACTCCCCTCTACTCCATACAGCTTCTTCTCATGACCACTCCCCTCACTTCCTCCCATATATTCTCTTCACTAGTCCCATAGTAACTAGCTTGACAAAGGAGTGCAGCTGTCATGCCATTCGCTGCTTGCTGACTTGCTTGAAATGCGTTGCATGTGTGTGATGTCATTGCTCCTTGCCTGGATTGCCGTTTGCCTTCCAAGCCTCATTCTGGTACTCCTCCATCATTGCCAGCCGGTGGACACAGTGCATCTGAAAGACCAGTCTGATTACACATCCATGGCAGGGATGATCGACCTCACAGATCCCTCCAGTTACATCTGGGACTCTCATATTCCTTTTTAACTCAACACAAATGTGAGTGCAATCATCTTAAAAAAAGAGAATGCCGGGCATTTCTCTTTATAATAAAAGTGGTCTCAACGGCGGATTCACTACGAGATCACTTTTATCGTCAGCGAGAGAGGTGCCCACCCCCCCTCCCGCCGTGCTACAGTCATCTCCGCCGCTTACCGGACCTGCCAAAATTTTTCCAAAAAAAGTGCGTTTAAGACCGCTGT
Source organism: Lithobates clamitans (assembly GCA_037952925.1). Lineage (NCBI taxonomy): Eukaryota > Metazoa > Chordata > Amphibia > Anura > Ranidae > Lithobates > Lithobates clamitans. The sequence continues at coordinate 3,843,627 of JBBGZY010000375.1, forward strand.
GCAAATACGATGTGACAGAAAGAATTGCAATAACCGCAATTTTATTGTCTAGGGTGTTAGAAAAAAAAAATAATATTTGGGGGTTCTAAGTAATTTTCTAGCAAAAAAAAAAATATTTTAAACAATAAGTGTAAAAAAGAGGCTCGGCCCTTAAGTGGTTAAGGAAGACATCAACTTTTTATATAATACTACTAGAGCGTTCTTAGTAATATAAACGCAGGAGGTACACCATCCGGTTAGCCCCATCGATGAAGTAGGTATACATACGAAAGATCATGGACTTGGGAGCCTAGCATTGCTATAACTTAATCCTAATGAAATAGTATTAGTGCCAATAATGCCCCTTACTCAAATTGTGCAATAATTAGGGCACTTACGCCACTTTCACACTGAGGCGTTTTACAGGTGCTTTTGCGCTAAAAAAATAGCTCCTGAAAAAAGCACCTGTAAACTGCCTCTTCTGCAGCCCCACTGTCAAAGCCCGAGTGCTTTCACACTCGGACGGTGTTCTTGCAGAACAGGAAAAAAAGTCCTGCAAGCAGCATCTTTGGGGCAGCCCCTGCCATTGAAATCAATGGCCAGCACTACCGAAACGCCTGTAAAGCGCTTTGGTAGTGGCGCTATGCGGGCGCTTTTAGCCCTTTTTCAGCTGCTAGCAGGGGTAAAATGCACTAATGTGGCCAGCGCCTCAGTGTGAAAGTGCCCTTACAACTATCACCATTGAAACTATTCCATATGAGGGATCAAATTCCCCAAAATATGCCCAGAATAGGCTGGGTTACAAAAAAGGGGCTACATACACGCAATGCCAAGTTTGGCTAAGGACAGTGAAGGGAAAAGAAAAGGAGGAAATTGGATAGAAGGAAAAAGGAAAATCTATCCGTGAGCCTCCCACCAGTAGACTTAAGAACCTGCAAATAGGTAAGCCAAGGGGACCATGTTTTATCGAATAGGGACTGTTTGCAGCGCAGAACACTCACTATATTTTCGTTCAACATGATCCACACAAGCTTGCGTTACATTATTACCATATCTATAACAGGACATTTCCATGCTGTGACAATGGCAATTTTTGCTGCAAGAAACACAAAATGAATCAGTGTCTGGGAATGTCAGGGTACATTATCCACTGGTTTATTTAACAGAGCCTTTTTTTTTTTTGGATGAAAAATGTAATATATTGAAGACTACCAATCATTAGATGTGGTGACTGAATTTGTTTTCTTTTTTAGGGTCTTTTTTCCTCTGTTTTCACTTGGTGATCTGGCCAAGAAAAAACCCTCCTGTATTCAAGTGTCCCTACTCTAGATAAAGGAGCACAGAGGCACTTTGGACAGCCGCATTGTCAGTCGGGGGGGGGGATTGTTAGATGTACTAGCAGATTAAGATACACTAACAAATGAAGCCAAACACCGGCCAACAATCTTTAAGCAGTTACAGAAAACATTTGGTTTCATATTTCTATGCAGAATAAAAAAATTCCAATGAATATTATGGTGTTAACAGGGTACACAGAAAACAATTTTCTTTGTGTCATTGCACATGCGCTTCTGCACATGGTGTGAACAAGATGTAAACAAATTGTATGCACACATGGCGTGAACGATGCCTTCATAACTAGCTTGGTGCCATGACTCCTACCTCCGGAGCATCTCTACTGGTCAGTGAAGCCACCCACTAAATTTATATTAAAGAAGCAATTAGCAGGCTCAGAAAATGGCAAGGGTTAGGGTCAGTATTGACTTGCATGGTTAACACTACACATATCGTTGGATGTGCCAATCATGATATTACATACTTTACTAAAGGCAACCAATAAAACATATAACAACTTCATAGGATAAATAATTATTAACAGTTACCTTACACAAGTTCCCAAATTATAGAAGGTACAGAATAAATGGTCAATTAAAGTGGGCTTCCAGATTCCGATAAGCCCCCCGCCCGCAGACCCCGACAACCAACAGCCAGGGTTGTCGGGAAGAGGCCCTTGTCCTCATCAACATGGGGACAAGATGCTTTGGGGTGGGGGGGGCACAGGGCACCCCCATGCCCCAAAGCACCCACCCCCCCATGGCTGGTACGGTTCAGGGGGGGGGCTCGCTTTTCCCCACCCCTTTTCCTGACCAGCCGGGCTACGTGCTCGAATAAGGGTCTGGTATGGATTTTGGGGGGACCCCCACACCGTTTTTTCGGCATATGGGGTGTCCCTTAAAATCCATACCAGACTGAAGGGCCTGGTATGCTCTTGGAGGGGGAACCCATGCCAGTTTTTTATTTAAAATTTTGCGCAGAGTTCCCCCTCAAGATTCATACCAAACACAGTGCCTGGCATTGAAGGGGATCCAAGTCAGATCCCCGTTCATTGAAAGTCGGACATATGTTGGCTTCAACTCGCAGGGCAAAGTCGGATCCAAAGTAGGACGGCTGTCGTGTCGCACCAGTGTGAACCTGGCCTAATAGCAGCTAGGGGTAACAGGTGTTTTGAATAATTGACAACAGAGATAGTCAGTAATGTCATCCAAACAGAATATTCACAGTGTGCAGTTGCCTCACTTATTTTTTTCCAGCATTTTAATAAAAGATGGCTTTATTTAACTATTTTATTGTGTGCAGCTTCTTCAGAAATCACATGAAAAGCTATTACTACTCATAATTCCATGTGGCAAATTTGTACACACAGGCAAGCTACATATCACAGAGATGTGGTTGATATGTACCTCGACTGATAATCTGTGGTTTACATTAATACGTAATGCTTACCAAAAATGTAAGGCATAGACTGCATACATTATTGTTTGTATATATTTACTGGTATTATCCTTCCTGAGTGTCTCCATGCAGTTCTAAATTTAATTTATTGAGAACAACAGCCCAGTTCAACTTCAATAGCTATGTATCATATTATAAATTGAAATGTTTGTAAATTGTAAGGGTACTGATTTAAAATATTGTTTTGATTTAATGCAATTCATCTTGTCAATATATTTATTTTTTCATTGAAAAGGAACATAGCATTATTAATATTTAAAAACTTTATGCAGCATACTCATCATGATAGTATTAAACTTTAATTTCACTTGTCGGCCTTTTGATTATAACAAGAATAAATATTGTAATGACAAGATAAGCCTATGGGTTATTTAGGCCTTGCTTCTCTGTGCTTTGTGTCAACAATTAAAATGGGTAGCAAAAATAGAAAAAAATAGCTTTGCCAAAGAAAAGTATACGTTCGTATTAAGATGCAATATTTTATAAAAGTAATTCAGCATGTTGTTTGTTGTTTTGTTTATTATCATTATATGTATGCTCCCTATTTGCTGTACAGCTCAAAAGACTGACATCTAAATTATATTTAATGTTATATATTTCATGGCCTAGCATGCCACCAGAATCTGCATAGTTGGATTCTGCTTCACTGGGAACTTTACATTACAGTAAATACACATTGTAACTCAGTAGGGCATATTAAGAAATGGTATATAATGGAAGATAATAAGGATGTGACACTAAGGATAAGGAGCAATACTCTTATTTTGTACAGTATATTTTTTTTATCTTTTAATGTCCCATAAAGGACATTAAAAAAAATAAAAAATAAAAAAACATGCGTGCGCGGCTGAACAATAAAAAATCAAATGGGGGGCCGGATAAACATTTTGTATTGTAAGAACAATATTTTATAGCAAGAAGGGGTCTTGAGAGTAACCATTTCTTTATATTTTTCAGCAATGGTACAAGGAACAGTCAGGACATTTAATATTGTCTGAAAGAAACTCACATGTCACCTACTGCAAAGTTTTAAATGAGAAGCCTAGAGGCAGATATAGGCACCATGGAGTTTACTTCTCATGTGAAATGGTTGGGGAATAATTTGTATTGGTTCTTATTTCACTATTAATCGTGTGATGAATCCCTGCTCACAGCAGCCTGTGGAAATGGAATGGAATTCATTTTAAATGTGCATTAAAATGGCTACAATTTACTGTATGACAGTTTGGATGTGATATTCACTAAAAGCTGCAAACTACAGCTTAGCATCTTTTATATACCACACAAAAATGAACAAAAAAGGAAAACAGCACTGAAGAGACTTCTACCACTTTTTCTTCCTAATTGGGACCACTTTTGCTTTTATGATTGAACCTGAAACCCTTAGGAAAGTTTTTTTTTAAAAAGTACCTTTTATTTCTATGATATCTTATACTCATACTACTTTTTTTATTCTTTGAGATCAAAAATCCAATTAAATTAAGCTAAGCTGTGATGAAAAAAAGATAAAAAAAAAAAAAAGAGACCAGTTAAAGTACTTATTTGAATAACGACAATGGTACAGTATATGGCAGGAGTCTCAAAACTATGGCCTGCTGCAAGATTTTATCTATCTTGCAGTTAGGGTCAGTGGCCTCTGAAACTTAGAGGTCTTCAGGTTAACCTACAGTCCCTGTTTCTCCTCAACAGCCACCTCCCCCAGGTCTCTAGAGCAGGTTCCCCAAGCTGTGTTGTACCATCACTGGTTACTAGGATCGCTGACATCCTAACAACCAATCGTGGGCTTGCCACAGTGGAGGGGTGGACTGTACTTCCAGCGTCCAGACCTGCTCAGCCTCCACCTGCTGCTTGCCACACTCCCTGGCTCTACAGGCTTGCAGCAAATTTGTAAGTGTATAAAATAAATAAGTGATCAGCGCAACTTATTATAAATATAAATGATTTAGCAATGTGCAATAATCTGTGCAAAAAAAGCTAAAAAATGCGACTGTGCAAAAAAAACACTACAGATGCTGTGCAAAATTGCTAGGTGCAAATATGAGCTTGTGCTCAAATAAAACAATACCAATGAACGCTCATACTATAAATATATGTAGATGATTTAGCACCGTGCGATAATCTGTGCAAAAATTGCTAAAAAATGTGACTGTGCAAAAAATAAAAAAACGCTAAAGATGCTGTGCAAAATTGCTAAGTGCAAATATGAGCTTGCGACCACGTGACTTCCCCTAAAGAAGTCATGTGGTGTGACATAATGCATAGGAAGTGATCGGACCACACGAGAACCGGAAGTGATGTAAGAGGCACCTGTAACGCCGTCCAAATTACAGATCTGCAGTTTTTTCACTACTCTGTTGTAAGTTTCCACTTGGCTTTTAAATAAATCAATCAGTTTATACATTCTACACTATGGGAGATTCTTATTTATCCCTTGTACATATCCGTTGGGAATGAACGTCCGTATGGACTAAGCCGGAGCCAACATCTAATATACAATACCTGGAGAGGGCCATCTACCATCACAACATCTTGGAAAGGTCTCCAGCTACACCCATCTCCACTGCTTTTCACTATCCATATGGAGGTAAGAGTCTAGTGAACACTGAGTGATACACACAAAGAGTGACACACCAGCAATTTTATTGAAGAGCACTTATTGAAGCACTGTCTGCACTTTGTTTTATCATATACTTTATTTATCTTCACTTCATGAACTATTGCTGCACCACTATTTGCTGTGTTAACAGTGTGATAAAGAGAGATTATACGGATTATTGCTACATTCATCTATATATATTACATGTGTCTCATTGATATATTGAATATACATGGGAATTTTATTATTGAGATATATATATTGTGGCAGTAGGACCCTGTGCTACCTGGAAGATTGCTGGTTTACGCCAGATTTTGGAGAGAAAGGCACGCTGATTGCACAGCTGTGTGCTGGGCTATTTAATTGTGACCTGGCTATGACGCAGGGTTCCACCCAACAGACAGGAAGTCTGTGCATGGGAGTCAGGTGGACTTCCATTCCTCTGAGAGGATTCAGAGGCTGCAGGAGGCAGCCAGAGCATGCATGTCTGCAGGAGGCAGATGTACTTGGTGACAGAACAGCAAGTAGTAAGCAGCAGGAGTAAGCTAGGAGAGAGCTTCACTCTAGGAAACTCTTTTGGGTCTGAGGAGCAGACCTAAGGCCTAGGCTAAAGGCCGGAATCAGCCATATGGCAAGAATGTACGCCAGGAGGCTAAAGTATTGAGTGTGCAAGATACAGTAATGGTGGAACCCCCTGCGAGGTCTACTGATGTCTCTGTGAACTTTTCTGTGTTTTTAAATAAAAGTGGGCTACCGGCTACCAGGCCCTTTAAAAATACAGTTTTGTACTGGAGTACTCACTGACAACGCACCTACCGTTTGAGTCTGATACCCCAATCTTACAAAATATATATATATATATATATATATATATATATATATATATATATATATATATATATATATATATATATATATATATATATATATATATATATATATATATATATATATAATTTTTTTTTTTTTTGCACTGAAATCATCTTATGTGCACAGATTCATATTTGTATCTTGCACAGCGCCATGAGCGTTCATTGATATTTGAACACAAGCTCATATTTGCACCTAGCAATTTTGCACAGCATCTTTAACGTTTCTTTGCACAGTCACATTATTTAGCAATTCTTGCACAGATTATCACACAGTGCTAAATCATCTACATTTATTTATAGTATGAGCTTTCATTGCACTGATTTATTTGAGCACATGCTCATATTTGCACCTAGCAATTTTGCACAACATTTTTAGCGTTTTTCTGCACAGTGGCATTTTTAGCAATTTTTGCACAGATTATTGCACAGTGCTAAATCATCATTAGGCCACCACTATTTGTTGTGTCAGCAGTGTGATAAAGAGAGATTATACAGATTATTGCTACATTCTTCTAGAATAATTAGATGTGTCACTTTTTTAGCTATTTTTGCACAGATTATTGCACAGTGCTAAATCATCTACATTTATAATATTAAGTTGCACTGATCGCTTATTTATTTAATACCAATTTAGTGCACTCATACACTTTAGATCTAGGTGCAATTTATCAGAGTACTATATTATACATTCACTTTGATAGCGCAAAGGACCTTACTTAGATTTAAATTTGTAAGGGTAGACTTACAGTGTTTTAAGGCTGGACTCTGCTGTTAGACCCCTTTCAAGCTGAGGCAGTTTTCAGACATTTTAGCACTAGAAGTAGTGCATGAAAACTGCCTCCCATTCTATACAATGGGACACACCTGGGCTGTGCGCTTGCAGGACATTAGAAAAGTCCTGCAAGCAGCATCTTTGGGGCGGTTTGGGAGCACTGTATACAGCGCTCCCAAAACACTGCTGCCCATTGTAATAAATATGGAGCACTTCTGGGGCGCCTGAAGTGTGCTTCGGAAGCGCCGTAACACGGGAGTTTTCACTCCTTTCTTGGGGTTAAAAGCATCTTGCTAGCGGGCAAAAAGCGCAGCTTAAACAGCAGTAAAGCGCTGATAAAACGAGTGGTGCTTTACCGTTAATGCACGGACGGCCCCAGTGTGAAAGTGGTCTAAGGGAAGACACTGATGGGGACTCTCATGTAAGGGTGGGACTCTGATGGGAACCCTGATGTAATGGAGGATTCTGATAGGGACCATGATGTAAGAGGGAACTTTAATAGAGACCCTGATTCAAAAGGGAACTCTGACAGGAATTGTGAGGCAATGATGATGCATAGGAGTACTCTGATGGGGATTGTGACAAAAAGGGGATCTCTAATGTAAGAGCGGATTCTGATAAGAACTCTGATGTAAGTTCTTTCTCTATTGTTCAAAAACATAACATGCTGATTACAAAAAAGCTTGAAGTAGAACATATTCATTAAAGTGATTGTAAAGTCTCACTTTTTTGCTATAAAACAAAAAAATAAACGTGTTATACTTACCTGCTCTTTTACAGTGGATTTGCACAGAGCAGCCCTGATCCTTCTCTTCTGTGCTACTGTTCCCTCCCTCCTGTTCAGTGTCCCCACAGCAAGCAGCTTGCTATGGGGTCACCAAGCCGAGTCACAGCTCTCTGTGTCCATTCAGACATGGTGCCCAGGCCCGCCCCCTCTCCCCCGATTGGCTAGCTGACTGATTGACAGCAGTGGCAGCCAATGGCGCCACTGCTGTGTATCAGCCAATAAGGAGAGAAACAATTTAGACTAATTGATTAGGAAATGAGAGAGGTTCAGGTACACATCCCTGGTACAATATATAAAAGAAAATTTTCTCAAAAATGGGACTTGAAGGACAATGAACACTCAAAAAATGAAAATTGTGTAAAATAGTGAAAATGTATTATAGAAGATAAATAACATTATACATCAAAAACTAAAAACACATGATACTAATGAGATAATCCGGACACAAGATGAAAACATGAATAATGTTAGAGGCCCAAACCAGCTGTCAAAAAGACAGATAAAATCCAATGCATTTCGACATGTGAGATGAGGGTCTTCTTCAGGGAAAAAGGAATGGGCTGAAAGCTTCCAGGAGCGTACAAACAATCTCATGTGTTAAACATTTCAAGCGCCGGAGATCATATGTTCGACAGAGAAGAAGAAGGAGACAGCAACACCAGAGAAGGCTTGAAAGAGCAAAACAAGGATGAAAAAATGTCATGTCCAGGTGCAGCACTCTTGTGCTAAGAGGAATACCACCTAAAAAAAAAATAGCAGAACAAAGTCTTCACAGCTAGTATACCAGCATGGATCTAAATATGGAACCTATCGCTGTGGATTTTTTTTTGCTGGAGTCTTGTAAAGCATTTTATCAGGGACCCACATGCAGTTTAAATGGCCACTGAGGTTCAGATACACTTTGAAGCCAAAATGGAGCCAAAGGAAACCTCATAACTTGCAATGTTTTAGCCCCAATACAAAAAGGGAAAAACAGGGAAAGGTTAATTTCACCTAGCTGGATAACCAGATAGGCGAGAACCTAAAAGTAGAGAGAGGCACTTTTTTTGCACATACAGACATACCTTAGGTCTCCAGAGTGAAGCCAATGGAGGTCTAGATGCACTTTGCAGTGTTATAAGTGGTACCGCTCACACTGGCTGTATACTTCAAATCCATGGCTCTCAGCAGCTCTCAGCGTGGTGTCAATCATATAGTAGGAAAGGAGAAAGAACCATAGTGCAAATCGCTAATAAAAAGTACTGTATTTATCGGCATATAACACGCACTTTTTTCCCCTTAAAATCAGGGGAAAATTGTGGGTGCGTGTTATACGCCGATCCCCGCTATTTTGTGATCTATCGGAGCGATCGCCGCCGACATTCACATAGCGTGTAGTTTTAAATATGGTGCCGTGGAGTTCGGAGGGACTCAGCGGCGCTGAACAGTCACGTCCAGTCCCACCATTGGACCTGTGTTATGTCCATCATAGGGACTGGGCGTGACTGTGGATGGCGCCGAGAAAAGCCGAGAACCCTTGGCTATGTGTATCTCGGCTCCGCCCTGTCACCGTGTTCTCGGCGGCGCTCGTTCAGCTCCGCCGAGTCCCTCCGAACTCCGCTGCACTGGGGCAAAGCTGCGCCGACAATTCTGCACTGGAGCAAAGCTGCACTGACAAGGCTGCACTGGGGCAAAGCTGCACTGACAAGGCTGCACTGGACACTGGGGCAAGGCTGCACTGACAAGGCTGCAGATGGACACGATAACGCTGCATTGATGGGCATTTAAATGTAAGTTTTTTTTTCCTTAAACTTCCCTCCTAAAAGTTTTTTTCCTTAAAATTTCCTCCTAAACTTGGGGTGCGTGTTATACGCTGATAAATACGGTACTTATTTCCATATAAAATCCACTCACATTTCAGAAGTAAAAAAAACAAGCATTTCACAATACAATCCTCTGCATACACAGCTCTACCGAGTCCCAGTGTGATTACGTCACCCCTCACCTAGGTGAAATGTGAGTGGATTTTTTATATGGAAATAAATACTTTTTAGTAGCAATTTGCACTATGATACTTTCCTCTTGCCTCCTAAATGATTGACAACACTCTGAGAGTCACAGATTTGGGAGTATACAGCCAGTGGGAGTGGTGCCACTTATAACACTGCAAAGTGCATATAGACCTCCTGTAATTAGTGAGGTCCATTCAAGCAGGTGAGAAGACACACATTGGTGGGGTGAAGGGCACCGTGGTAATCAGAGGCAATTACTGAAGAGTTTCCGGTTTAAGGGACTGCACTTTTGTTACAGACATTGTATAATTTATTGATGGACTATATATATATATATATATATATATATATATATATATATATATATATATACAGTATATACAGTATATACAGTCCATGTAACATGGTTTCCTATGGAACACGTTCTGTAGTACAAATCTGCAAAATGCAAAAAGCACTAAAAATGCATAGGTGTGAATCAGCCTAATACCCCCACCCAATTCAGTATACATTTATGGGGCGTACACACGGTCCGACTTTTTGTCTACAAAAGTCCGACAGACTTTTGTCGGACTTGCGGCAGACTTCCTTACGAACGGACTTGCCTACATACGATCACACAAAAGTCCGACGGATTCGTACGTGATGACGTACACCGGACTAAAATAAGGAAGTTGATAGCCAGTAGCCAATAGCTGCCCTAGCGTGGGTTTTTGTCCGTCGGACTAGCACACAGATGAGCGGATTTCTGGGTCCGGCGTAGTTACGACGTAAAGATTTGAAGCATGTTTCAAATCTAAAGTCCGTCAGATTTGAGGCTGGAAAAGTCCGCTGAAAGTCCGGGGGAAGCCCCCACATGATCGGATTGTCAGCCAGTTTTAGTCCGTCGGCGTCCGTTGGACTTTTGTAGACGAAAAATCCGACCGTGTGTACGTGGTATTAGACCTTCTCTAGGGGATGCCCAGGCAGGGGTTGCACAGGCAGGGATTGCATTGGCAACTATAATCTTGGATAAAGTATTCATATTGGATTAAGTATTACACTTCGGCTCAGCACTTCATCGAATGCACAAAGCAAAAATCCACAACAGACTTCTGCAGAACACTAAACAGACTACTGGTGACCTGATTCTCCATCTAACTTTTTCATCTCTCATCCAGTCTTCCTCTCAATCTCACCACTCTTTATCATGCATTCCCTACTTTTCCTTCTCACAGTTGCATCCTCTCTCCTTCACCCATCTTCTCCACCCCACAGCTTATATATATCACCCTCACACCTGTCTTCACCTTATTACTGCACGTATCAGCTCCTGCTAATTCTGAATCCATACACCAATAAAACCTGCAGGACATTGGGACATGTCCCTCCACAAAAGTCACACTCCCATATCACCTCTCTCACCCTTCTGCTTCTCCTAACTTCTGGAGATATTTCCCCAAATCCTGGGTAAACATACCCAGCACCCACCATCCTCTGAAAGCAGCCACAATCCACACATCTCATTTCTATTCCTCTTAAGCCTAGAACCAGCCTCCCCTTCTCCTGTGCCCTTTGGAATGCCCACTCTGTTTGTAACAAACTCACCACCGTCCATGTCCTATTTATTAAAAAAACTTCCTAAACCTACTTGCAATTACTGAGACCTGGATTCAAGAATCTTCCCTTCCTTCTCCTGCTGCTCTCTCCTATGTTGGCCTCCTGTGGACTCACTCTCCCAGGCCTTGTGGACGGAAAGGAGGTGGTGTTGGAATCCTCCTATCCCCTCAAAACACTTTTCAGGTTCTTCACCCACCCCTCTGTTTGTCCCTCTCCTCATTTGAAGCTCCCTGTATTGGTCTATTTTCTCCAGTTTCATTGAGAATTGCTGTGATCTATCGGCCCCCTGGACCGGTATCAAACTTCCTTGACAACTTCTCTGCCTGGCTACCCTACTTTCTCTCTTCTGAAATTCCAACAATCATTCTTGGTGACTTCAACATCCCTGTTAATCTTAACACTCCCGATACTTCTAAGCTGCTGAGCCTAACCTCCTCTTTTGACCTAAAACTTTGGAGACACGCTTCTACTTACTCTGTTGGCAACTGCTTTGACCTCATATTCTCCTACCTATGCACTCCACATAACCTCTCCAATATTCCTTTTCCTCTCTCTGATCACCACCTTATTAGTTTAACTCTCTCCTTGTCTGCCTCCCCCTTGCCTTCCAACTACCAAACTATTACCCATAGAAACCTTTGTCAACTTTTTTTTTTTAAATAAAAAACATAGTTTGTTGAGCATATAAAAAATATATGAACATACAGGCGTACAGTGCAACAGGCACTACAATTATGAATCAATCCATTTGACATACATAAAGGTATAACCTGAGTTGGTAAGAAGGTTTACATAGTACATTTTGTCATGTATCATCCTATTGCATTGTCATTTAGGAGGAAGGGTGGGGGGACCAGTGAGTGGCCCGTGGGACAACCAAGGGGAGGCCTGGCTAGCCCGCTGCATCACAGGTGGAGGCGTCCTCCAGCCATCTATCCCAAATTTTGTGGTACTTGGCAGGGCAGCCCCTATGGGTGTAAATTATTTTTTTGTAAGAAGTGTGTTGTTAACAGCATTGATCCATTGTTGTATTATTATTATTATTTTTTTTTTTTGGGGGGGGGGGCTCCCTCATCCAGGTCTTGGAAATCTGTAGCCTAGCAAGGAATAATGTTCCTTGCATGAATATATTTAGGTATTTTTTGGCTTCAGACAGTGAGAGGAGCCACAGCACACACTGACGGGGGCATAGGGTCAGTGGGGAGCCCATATGATCATGGAGGAACTGAACCACCTGTGTCCAGAACCCCTGTATGGACGGGCAGGACCAACGCAGGTGGAAGAAGGAGGCGTTGGGGTGGCCGCAGCTGGGGCAATTGGGGTTGTGTTCCGGCCTGTATTTTGAAATGCGGTAGGGCGTCAAGTATGTTCTGTGGAGGATATATAAGTGGGTGAGGCGGTCAGAGAGCTTGGGAAATACGGATTTGCAATTAGCGAGAGCCTCCTCCCAGTCCTCCTCCGACATAGCTCCCAAATTGGACTGCCAGCGAGTTTTCAGTTGGCGAGCAGTGGTGGATCCCTACCTAAAACAATATCCACCAGCAGTGGGACTTCTAGAGCTGGGATGGATTCCCTGAACTGTGTGGCAAGTGCATGGCAGAGTTGGCCTCCCATGGCTTCCACTACCATTTCAATGCTGATGACACCCAAATATATCTCTCTGCCCCTCAGCTCACCCCATCAATCCCCTCAAGCATCACTGATTTACTAACAGACATATCAGCCTGGATGTCAAACCACTTCCTCAAACTGAATCTATCTAAAACTGAGCTCTTAATATTTCCTCCCCCACATGTCCCTTCCCCTGACTTCTCTGTCAAGATTAATGGCACATCTATCAGTCTGTCCCCACATGCCAGGGTGCTAGGGGTAACCTTAGACTCTGAACTGTCCTTTCAGGCCCCCATACAATCCCTGTGCAAATCATGCTGCCTTAGCCTCCGCAACATTTCTAGAATACACCCCTTTTTAACTAATGACACCACCAAGCTTCTAATTCACTCCCTGGTTATCTCTTGCCTCGACTACTGCAACTCTCTCCTCATTGGATTACCTTTACATAGACTATCCCCCCTTCAAGCCATAATGAAAGTTGCTGCAAGACTCATCCACCTTACCAACCATTCAGTGTAGGGTGCCCACGTGTCCCGGATTGCCCGGGATTGTCCCTTATTTCAGATTTTCATCCCGTTTCCCGGGCACCTTCATTCCGGGACAGTATCCCGGAATGGAAAAAAAAACACACCGCCAGCACCAGTCCGACTACCCCACCCTTATAATCATAAATTGTGTAACAGTAAAACACACACATCATCATATGCTTAACAGTTAACTGGTTGCTAGGCTAGGGCCGCCCGCCCCGCGTCTAGCAACTAGTGACGTCAGCGGACACCGTCACGTGGGCAGTCAGGCACATTGTGGGCACTGGGCAGTGACCTACGGCTACAGCTGAGCAGCGCGCCTCTGTCCTCCGCTCCGAGAGATAGAGAGAGCAGCTGCCAGCCTGGCCCAGGCAGCCAGCCACACTTACTAGCCTGTGGCCCTGTGCCCAGTCAGTGCCAGTCCCGGGGCCGCCGACTATCCAGCAGCCGGTGCAGCAGAGAGCAGCAGCACATTGCCAGCAGCGCAAACCGACTCCGAGCTGCCTGACTTCAACTTCTCCAGTCCAGTCTCCGAGTCCTCCCTCCCGCCCACGAAGTCCGTGAGTTTGCCGCCAGCCGCCGCCAGACAAACTTCCAGGTTAGTGTAACTTTACACTTACAGTTAGCAGTGCACACTCCCCCTCCGTTCTGCTGCTGTCCCCCCCACCCCCCTCCATTCTGCTGCAGTCACCCACACTCCCACACTCCCCTCCGTTCTGCTGCTGTCCCCCCCACCCCCCTCCGTTCTGCTGCTGTCCCCCCACCCCCCTCAATTCTGCTGCTGTCCCCCCACCCCCCTCAATTCTGCTGCTGTCCCTCCCGCCCCCCTCAGATCTGCTGCTGTCCCCCACACTCCCCTCCATTCTGCTGCTGTCCCCCCCCACCCCCCTCAATTCTGCTGCTGTCACTCACACTCCCCTCCGTTCTGCTGCTGTCCCCCCACCCCCCACCGTTCTGCTGCTGTCCCCCCCACCCCCTCTGTTCTGCTGCTGTCCCCCCCACCCCCTCCGTTCTGCTGCTGTCCCCCCCACCCCCCACCGTTCTGCTGCTGTCCCCCCACCCCCTCTGTTCTGCTGCTGTCCCCCCCACCCCCTCCGTTCTGCTGCTGTCCCCCACACTCCCCTCCATTCTGCTGCTGTCCCCCACACTCCCCCTCCATTCTGCTGCTGTCCCCCACACTCCCCCTCCATTCTGCTGCTGTCCCCCACACTCCCCCTCCGTTCTGCTGCTGTCCCCCACACTCCCCTCCATTCTGCTGCTGTCCCCCACACTCCCCCTCCGTTCTGCTGCTGTCCCCCACACTCCCCCTCCGTTCTGCTGCTGTCCCCCACACTCCCCCCTCCGTTCTGCTGCTGTCCCCCACACTCCCCCTCCGTTCTGCTGCTGTCCCCCCCACCCCCCTCCGTTCTGCTGCTGTCCCCCCCACCCCCCTCCGTTCTGCTGCTGTCCCCCACACTCCCCTTCCATTCTGCTGCTGTCCCCCACACTCCCCCTCCATTCTGCTGCTGTCCCCCACACTCCCCTCAATTCTGCTGCTGTCCCCCACACTCCCCTCCATTCTGCTGCTGTCCCCCCACCCCCCTCCATTCTGCTGCTGTACCCCCCACCCCCCTCCATTCTGCTGCTGTCCCCCCCACCCCCCTCCGTTCTGCTGCTGTCCCCCACACTCCCCCTCCGTTATGCTGCTGTCCCCCACACTCCCCCCTCCGTTCTGCTGCTGTCCCCCACACTCCCCTCCATTCTGCTGCTGTCCCCCACACTCCCCTCCATTCTGCTGCTGTCCCCCCACCCCCCTCCATTCTGCTGCTGTCCCCCCCACCCCCCTCAGATCGGCTGCTGTCCCCCACACTCCCCTCCATTCTGCTGCTGTCCCCCCCACCCCCCTCTATTCTGCTGCTGTCCCCCCCCACCCCCCTCCATTCTGCTGCTGTCCCCCACACTCCCCTCCATTCTTCTGCTGTCCCCCCCACCCCCATCCATTCTGCTGCTGTCCCCCACACTCCCCCTCCGTTCTGCTGCTGTCCCCCACCCCCTCTGTTCTGCTGCTTTCCCCTCACCCCCCCCCCCCAGTTCTGCTGCTGTCCCCCACCCCCTCCATTCTGCTGCTGTCCCACTCCGTTCTTCCTAGATGTCCACCTTCGTTCTGCTGCTGTCCCCCTCCGTTATGCTGCTGTTCCCCCCCGTCCTGCTGTAGCCCCCCATTCTTCCTCCGTGTCCCCCTTTGTTCTGCTGCTGTCCCTCCATTCTTCCGGGGGTAGGGGGGGCGCGGGGGGCAGGGTGTCCCTGAATGGCAGTTTGGAAATGTGGTCACCCTAATTCAGTGTCCTCCACCCCTCTCTGCCAATCCCTGCACTGGCTTCCACTCACCCAACAAATAAAATTCAAAGTACTAACAATAATTTGCAAAGCCATCCATAACTCTGCCACCAGCTACATCACTAACCTAGTCCCAAAATACCAACCAAGCCGCTCTCTTCGGTCCTCCCAAGACCTCCTGTTCTCTAGCTCCCTTGTCACCTCCTCCCATGCTCGCCTCCAGGATTTCTCCAGAGCTTCTCCCATCCTTTGGAACGCCCTACCCCAATCTGTCTGACTGTCCCCTAATCTATCCATCTTTAGACGATCCCTGAAAACCCTTCTCTTTAAAGAAGCTTATCCTGCTTCTAACACTGTTCTACTTCTTCCATCAGCTCATTCCCCACAGCTATTACCTTTTGTATCAACTGACCCTTCCTTTTTAGATTGTAAGCTCTAATGAGCAGGGCCCTCTGATTCCTTTTGTACCAAATTGTAATGTAACTAATGTCTGCCTTTATTTTGTATATAGTGTTGAGTAATAGGTGGTTTATGCACAGGGATAGTGTGGAAAGTTTTTCACATTTATATAAGCAATTCAAGTTATTTGCTTAAGAGGCCTGTTCAAAAAAAGGGGACAGGGACTCTTTGTGCTACACTGCAGGAGGTTTATTAGCTCACAGCCACACAAATTGTTCTCCAATGGGATTTATATATAATTATATTTACTGAATTCATCAAAGGAACACCTGTATATTGTGATATATGTTAATGATAAATAGGGGTTAAGAAGTGGTTAACAGGAGTTTTGCTAGGATTGCTTTTAATAGGATGTTTACTGGACAGAGAAATATCACATGAATAAAATCTGTATGTAGAAGATTTCAGTAAGCAATGAAGAAGCCAGAAGGTGAAACAAGGGTCAGGTACTCTTTATGATCAGGAACAAGCTCAGGCGGATTCAGTCCAGAGTCCCAACCATCATAGGCTATCCCACTAAGATGTAAAAGCAGAAAGCCAATCATAGGCAGTGAAGGCATGCCCCAACAGTTGTATGTATACAAGAAGCATGCATTTGTGTGGCTACACCACCTATAGTTGTCTGTCCACTTTGACAGCTTCCTGGCGGGATAGTTCAGGCGGGTTCAAACTTAGGACTGAACACACCTGAGCTCATCCCTGTTGATGGGGATCCTTTTATGAGTATTGCTTTGTCAGCATTATAAATTAACATTAGGTGTGGGCACTGTCTGCAAGATCCATACTATTCTTCCCCTACTGCTTATTGGTGATAGCTTGTGTTATCTGAGGGACTGAAAACAGCAAGCTAGTATTTATTATAGTAAGAAACAGAAAAGAGATTTTTTTGTGCATGCTAGATTTGAGGGATCTAGGCTTCTGTAGCTATAGATGACATAAAATGGTACTTCCACAGCTAAACTGTGTTAGTTTTGCTGGCCACTACAAAGTGTGAGCCAATGACAAACAGGAGCGTGGTAAGGATCTCTGCATATAAATAGGAGCATGGTAAGGATCTGTGCTTTGTGTCACTTGGCACTCGGAATTAAAAACAAAAACATCTGTACTGAAAGATGTATGGAAACTGCCCTCATCACTTGCTTGTTAAAATGCTAGTTGCTTAGCGCTGCCTTCTTAATCCCTGAACAGCAGCAAGAACTTAGCAGGTCAAGACATGTCAAGCATGTAATATGTACAGTCTGGAGGAAAGAAGGGAAAGTGGAGACATGACTGAAACATCAAGGGGGTGAATAAGGTTTAGGAGGGCAGTTTTTTCAATATGTAACCAAAATCAAGCACATGGGGACGACCTCAAACTGGAGGAAAGTTAAAAACAAATCTTAAAGTATTATTTTACGGAAACAATAGTTGATGCTTGGAATAAAGAGGTAGTGAGACAGCCAACAATAAAGGATTTCAAACATGCCTGGGACAAACATAGACTATACTCAGACAATAAGGTTAACGAAAAAAAACAAACAAAAAAAACAAAAAAAAAAAAACAGGCAGACTCAATGGACTACTCAGTCTTTTTCTGCCATCACTTTTCTATGGTTCTTAAGACAAAGACAAAGAGTCCGAAATCCGTAAATGAATAATTGTTTAGGGTCTGGTGATTAAGACAGTACTGAAGCCTATGGATCAAGAACTATTCTAAAAGCATTTTCAGAAAGTTTACCAATGTTAGGTTCCATATTTGTTTATTATAGGTTTCCTTTACAAAGAAAACTATGCTGGCTTTTGGTCAAGCCTTTCAATTTTTTTTATTTATTTAATAGCCATGTATTCATGCTTTGATTATTTGCGGAGTCATTGTTTCACAAACCTATAATTTATAGATGATGCACAGATAGCCAAAAGGATTTCATATTACAGATGTACTAGGGATCCGTAGAGAGTGGAAAGAAAATTAGGGGATGGGGGGGGGGGATTCAATAAATGTATCACTCCAAAGTCATGAAACATTTGCAACACTTTTGGTTCTGAAAGCAACTTGTGCAACAAATGCAGGTAGTTTTAAAATGCAGCACTTTTACATTCTGGTCACTTGAATGAGACAAATGTAAAAGTGGAGCTAGATAAGACCAACTCCCTTTTGGTGTACAGAGAGAAAGACTGGCTCAGACAGATTTTGCAAGTGTTTCTAGTGCATTATAAAAGTGGCACAGCATGAGCCAAATTTAAGTACAAGTTCTAGACAGGTATTCTGAATTTTGTGCATTCTTCACCACTTTTAGAACGTGTGAGGCACTTTCGTAAAATCTGCCAGTGTCATTTTTTATGAATTTCAGGAAATGTTCCAACAATGTAGTTGTATTTTTAGCACAGCAGCTACAAAAATGTGTATCAGAAAGCACCTGCATTTTCATAGAGCTCCATCTTATGGCTAGAAATGGTTATTATGAATAATTAATTTGCAAAAATTCATATTTGTCTGAATAAAATAAAATGTTGAACATACAAAAAAGGGAAACATCTGAAATACACTATAAATTCCCTTTAACAAATTATCTGTTTAAAATGCATTTTACATTTGCATATTGCAAATCACACATTTTTATTGCAGTTCTCTCTGCCACAATATAAAAACAGAAGGGTACATTAAGTGATTTCATAAAATAAAAGCAAAGAAAAAATAGTTGTCATATTAAAAAGGAGAGACCAAAAAAGTATACTAAATGTTTAGTCAGAAAGTCACAAGGCTGGCCACAAATCCTCTAGGTGTCTAATAGCCATTTAAGTATCAGATTGACTTATAATGTTACAATAATATGCCTCTTTCACCAGTAATGCCAAGGATTCGTCATGCAAATATTCTGGCATTGCTGTAATAACAAATGCTGCCAAGCCACTGATTTATGAAACCTTTTTATGGAGCCAGAAATTCGAATAAGTTTTACTCCATGTTTGTCAGCTGCACTCACAAATGTATATTTAACAGGGCCATTAGCAATAATCTACTGATTAAAGCTTTCAACCTGATGAAAAAAAAGAAATAATAACATATGTTCTTGCCTTTAACAATCTAGCAACATTTAGTGCATTTGGAAGCTGTGTGTGATTATGTCTTTGGAGCACTCAAAACTGAACTTAAATTTAAAGTATAAGCTGAGAGAGAAAGCTACTGAACACTAAGCAGCTGTTTAAGCTCACTTGAACAGAAATAAGGTACAGTCTTCTAGTCCTGCTACCACAATTCAACACCATTTAGTATAAATTGGTTGGGAGGACCTAGTTCTCAGAAATAGGCCTCAGTTCAGTCAATTTGCTGCAGGCTTTCCAGATCCATTGCAAACCCCATGCTGTCTCTACACTTCCATTCCTCACAAAGAATATTGAAAAACTGAAGGAATCCTGAAAACTAGATATGACTGGTTGCTACTGGACAAAGTGACAAGTGTGCTTTCTCCTGCTTTTTAACCACTTCAAAACTGGGCACTTTCGCCCCCTTCCTTCCCAGGCCAATTTTCAGCTTTCAGTGCTCTTGCACTTTCAAAAAGAATTGCGCGGTCATGCAACACTGTACCCAAATTAAATTTTAATCATTTTGTTCACACAAATAGAGCTGTATTTTTCTGGTATTTGATCATTTCTGCATTTTTTTTTTATTTTTTGCTAAACAAATGAGAAAAGACTGAAAGTCTTTCTCACAAATCATTTTTTTATTTTTTGCGATATAAGCGAAAAAAGAGCAGAAATGAAAAAAACAAACAAAAAAAAAAAACAATATTTTCTACTTTCTGTTTTAAAAGAAATCCAATAAAGTCAAAATGTATTCTGCTACATGTCTTTGGCAAAAAAAAATCCCATTAAGTGTATAATAATTGGTTTGTGTGATCACGGACATATGTGCGCAGATGATCATGTACAGATGTGCACAGATGATCACAGACATATGTGTGTAGATGATCACTGGGGCATATGATTTCAGTGTTGCATATGTGGGGGGCAGGTGTTTTGGGGACACTACTTTGGGGACATTGTAATTCCACACTGTGTGGGGACACTGGGCCAGTGATCAGTGTGTAAAAAGCTGTAAAAAACAGCTCATACTCACTGATTACCAGCTGGCTGCAGCGATCTCCTCTCCTCTCCTTACTGACAACTTCCGTGTGAGGAGTGGAGTGCTGATCGCCTAGCAACCAGCTCTATGTTTACATCACATGACGGCTGTGATTGGACAATCGTCATGTGATCAGGAGGGTCAATCACAGAGCCCTCCTGCCGATCGGAGATGTGCCATGTCCGGGTGACACAAGCACATCGGGATCACGCCACTGCGAGGGCACACACGTGCGATCCCCCTCCTTCTGAGGTAGGTTCCTGAACATCCACTCAGAAGGAGGAAGCTCCCACCCGGCTGTATGTGTGCAGTGGCCAGTTGGGAGGTGGTTAAAAGTTCAAGACTGAAGGGGCGTGGCCTGCTGCGGACCAGGATGGCTGCCTGAAGTCCGAGCTCCGCTCCACGGCCCGGATACCAGCAACTCCCAGCTACCATCCTTCCCGCTGCTCACACTACATCAGCGGGGAAGGACTGGGGAAACCCTCGGGCACTCCGATGCAGCGGTACAAACCGCCAAACCCCCGCCGTCTCACCGACTACTATCCGACGGCCGCCGCTATGCAGAAGGCCCAAGATGGCGCCGATGGAAGCGACGGCACCCGCTCCAACAACACAGAGGGCCTGCCTGCCACCTCCACAACACTCCCTCTCCATGGCACTGTGACCGCAGCAACAGACAGGGACAGCATGGACACACTCTCCCCTCCAGAGGATTCCCCAGGAGGACTGCAGCAAGACAGAGGTAAGAGGCTGGCTACCTCCCCTGCACATTCCCCAAACAAAGAACCACATGCAAAGAAACAGCTGTGGTCCCATATTGTTGCAGGGTCACACAGCGCCCAAAATACTCCCTCCCTGGCTGCTATACCTGTCACTGAAAACACAGTGTCTGAAGTAATGCTGAAATCTATGCTTCTCACATTGCAGCAAGATCTGCATAGAGAGCTCCAAATGTCACTATCCCAGATGCATGATAAAATAGACTGCCTAGAAGAACGCACAGATGCCCTTGAAGAAAATCTACAAGATTACTCTAAGGCACACAATGAACTGTTAGATGCTCATGAGCACCATGCAGAAGAAATTCACCGTATCAAAATGAAAATGGCGGATTTGGAAGACCGCTCCAGGCGGAACAACATTAAATTCCGGGGCATCCCTGAATCGGTTAAACCGAACGAAATAACCCCCTACTTGCAACAACTTATCTCAGCCCTACTCCCACGCCTCAACGCCCGCGACACTCTAATTGACCGTGCCCACAGAATTGCTAAACCGTCACACCTCCCTGACGATATCCCCAGAGATATCTTGGCACGTATACATTTCTTCCATGTGAAGGAACAAGTCCTCTCCGCCGCAAGATCCGTGACACCCCTGCCAGCCCCCTACAACAACGTCAAGTTATTCACTGACCTGTCACCGGCTACAATGGAGATGCGTAGAGCATTCGCCCCAGTGACTTCCATACTTCAACAAAGAAAAATAACCTACAAATGGGGCTTCCCTACGAAATTGCTGGTCACCCACCAACAAAAGATAGTGCCTATTCTCTCCCCAAAGGATGGCTACAAAAAGCTCACCAACTGGGGCTTTCTCCCCGTTGCCCCCAGAGAAGCGGAACAACCTACTCCTTCCTACAGGCCATCTGACTCCAGAAATATGGCGAATAAAGCTCCCAAAAAGACCTAACTTTGATCTAAGCCCAGCTCCCCAGATCTACGTATATCCAGCCTGGGCGTCACATCTAGTTCTTTTCCTCACCACCCCTCAGGTTTAAAGTTGTGCTACGCACAAGTTTCTTTTTTTTTTTTTTTGTCTAAGTGTTTTTTTTTCTCTGTTCTTTCCTCTTGATTACAGCATAGATTAATTGACAGTAACTATAATTGTTTTCTAGAACTGCAGATTGTTTGTATTTCGCAACTGACTTTGGTAAAATAATTGTACTATATACAGCATTTAAGTATCTAACTGTATAATTACTCTCACCAACAGTAGGTGGGGTCTCTCTCCCTCTGCCCAAGCCCTCATAGCCACAATACCAATATGACACTCTCGATTACCTCCCTCAATGTTAAAGGCCTAAACTCACCATTTAAACGCAATCTCTTATGGAAAGAAGCAATACAACAGCGGGCAGACATAATCTGTGCCCAAGAAACGCACTTTGCAAAACTCAAACAACCCCAATGTAGTCACAAAAAATACCCCCACTGCTTCTTCGCAAGTGCCCCTAAAAAAAAGAGAGGAGTAATGATTGCCATAAACGCAGCAATAAATTTCAAGCTTCATCACTGTGAAAGTGATGAAGACGGCAGATTCTTAATCCTATCAGCCACATTTGACAACCGCCCCCTCACTGTAGTCAACGTATATGCCCCCAATACTGCACACAAAAAATTCTACGCCAACCTCTTTGCCAAGTTGGCCCCTTACAGATCTTCCCCACTGGTAATTTGTGGAGATTTTAATGAAGTAATTAACCCTACCCTTGATACTTCCAACCCTGCGAGAAATAGGCCCTCAGCAATATCAAATATCCTCAAAAAAGAAGATCTTTATGACATATGGAGGTGCATGCACGATGAGGAGAGAGACTATACCTACTTTTCCCCCCCACACCAATCCTACTCCCGCATTGACCTATTCATTACAGACAAACACCTATTACAGGCTATCACAACATCTACTATAGGTACTATAACATGGTCTGATCATGCCCCAGTTACGATCAAAATAGCATCCCCCTCCCAAACCACTAGACACACGGTCTGGAGACTAAACACCTCCCTCCTCAACAACCCCTCCTTTGAGGCTCAAATACAATCCGAGATCGATAACTATTTTCAACAAAATGTCAACTCTGTAAATGACTGTGCTATTGTTTGGAATGCTCACAAAGCTTGTCTACGAGGTCTTTTCATCAAACTTGGAGCCCAGGCTAAAAAACAACACTCCTCTATAACAGAATCCCTCTTGAAACAAATCCGATCTCTTGAAACTTCAAACAAGAGATCCCCCACTAATACAACCTCCTCAGAACTAAAAAAGCTCAGATCCCAACTCAGCAGTCATCTCCACCAAAAATTTGATTATTTTATCAAACGATTACGTCTTCAGATATACTCATCGGCCAATAAATCAGGAGCATTTATGGCCAAACAATTCAAAAAACAACTTTCTAATAAAAAAATCTCATATATCACAAACCCCCAGGGCAAGCGCTTGTCCAACCCGCTAGATATTGCCAACGAATTTGGTAATTTTTACAACAAACTTTACAACCTTACGAAAACAGACCCCCATCCCACACCCACCCAAGATGACATAAAGAACTTTTTATCTTCTATCTCCCTCCCCTCGATCTCCCCAAAACAACTAGACTCTCTCACGACTCCCTTCTCACAAACCGAAATCCAAAAAGTAATAAACAACCTACCTCTACACAAAGCGCCGGGACCCGACGGACTACCCAACGAATATTATAAACGATTCGCCCAACAACTAGTCCCCCACCTATGCGACATGTATAACCAATTTGCTACTACAGGCATAATCCCTAGGGAATCTCTCGAGGCCCTAGTGGTTACCATCCCCAAACCAGGCAAACCCCCAGACAACCCAGCCAACTACAGACCAATTTCACTCCTCAACACAGACACCAAAATTTACGCCAAACTGTTAGCACAGCGCCTCTCCACCATCATCCCCCAAATTATTCACCCTGACCAGGTAGGATTTGTACCTGGCAGGCAAGCTTCAGACGGTACCAGACGTTTCATTGACCTTATCCAGTGGACAGAGCACAGTCGAACGCCTTCTCTCTTCCTATCTTTGGACGCAGAGAAGGCGTTCGATAGAGTATACTGGCCGTACATGGAAGCAGTACTCCGAAAATTTGGATTATCGGGCACCTTCCTCTCTGCAATACTAGCTCTGTACACCCACCCATCTGCGCGCATTTGGTCATCAGGGGTTGTCTCCAGCCCATTCCAAATCACTAACGGCACGAGACAGGGGTGCCCACTATCCCCCCTAATTTTCGCCATGATAATGGAGCCCCTAGCACAATTTATTAGATCTGACACAGCGATTACAGGTATAACAATCGGACAGACCGATCATAAAATCGGTCTATACGCAGATGACGTGATCATTGCTCTAACAAATCCAATACTGTCCCTCCCTGCAGTCCAACTAATCCTTGACAAATTTAGCACAATATCAATGTACAAACTAAACCACAGTAAATCCCTAATGCTTAATCTTGGTCTTGACTCTCTAACCTTAAAATCCATTACCACTAGCTCCCCCTTTGCTTGGGCCTCCAACTCCTCTCTCCCATACTTGGGTATCCAATTAACGTTCCCAAGCCGAATGTTACTGAGAATTAACTTTGAAGACCTCCTGGACAAGCTTACTCATCTAGCGAGGGACCTGGGTAGGGTTCCAGCTTCCTGGGCTGGTAGGATAGCTCAGACAAAAATGTATCTACTTCCCCATGTCCTATATTTTTTCCGTACATTACCTCTCCCTCTAACGCAAAATCAAATAAAAAAAATCCAAGGAATCATCAACGGCTTCACTTGGCAACAAAAGAGACCTAGGATAAAAAAAGGCATACTCACAACTCCAGTTCAACACGGAGGACTGGGTGTCCCAGATATTCAAGCCTACCACCGAGCAACCATCCTGGACCAGCTGAAAACTTGGTGGTCAGACAAACATCATACAACCTGGAAACAAATCGAAACCAACCTACTACCCACGGATCCTAAAAACTTCCTAGCCGCACTCTGGCTCAACCCCCATCCCAAAAGATACCCTCTTGACACTATTACATCCGCCACAAGAATTTGGACTTCAATACTACAAATCAAAGGAGGGATTTCAAAGGATACTTTGACAGCAATACCCACTGAGGCATTACACCTCGTCTCCCCGGACTTACCTCTTTCAGAATGGACAAAAGTCGGCATCACCCATTTAGGTATGCTCTTTTCGTCATCAACCCTCCTCTCATTTGAGCAATTAAAGCAAAAATACGGACTATCCAAACACACGTTCTTCCTCTACCTAAGGATCAGGTCTAGCCTATCAAAAATTTCCTGGACAACCTCAGACGATCTCTCACTCCCAATACTCAAATTCTACAATATAGCTATACCCACGTCCAAAGGAATTTCGTTCATGTACAAGCTTCTCACCAAACCAACTACTAATCATATGGCGTCTTCCGTACAGTACTGGTCCTCACTATCAAACCAACCGGTTTCAGATACACAATGGCTAAAGGCCCTCACATTGCCCTTACGTCTGTCGCACTGCATTAATCACTGGGAAGCAACACAGAAACTTTTTCACAAATGGTACTTCACTCCAGAAAGGTTGGCGAAAATCTACCCGAAAACCTCCCCGACCTGTTGGAGGGGATGCACTCACGTTGGATCTCTCTCACACATATGGTGGGAATGCCCACCAGTTAAAAATTTCTGGAGACAAATACACAACCTAATTGAAGCTATGTGTGGTACATCCCAATCTTTGTCCCCGCTTGACCTACTCCTAGGACTCTCAATTCCAATGATGCCCACCCATCAGCAAACAATACTCACACATATTCTCATTGCCGCAAGACTAACAATCGCAAGAAAATGGAAATCAACAGACCCGCCAAATCTTAAAGATACCATCAGCATACTTAACCAACACTTTCAGATGGAATTCTCTTTTGCCAAAGCCAACATGTCCATCAAGCGCTTTAACAGAAACTGGCACCCTTGGATTCTGGACTCTAGAAGCACACCACTGTCGTAACAGTCCAGCCTCTAAGAGGCCAGCTTATATACCACCCCCCTATCTTATTACAACCTCTCGGACACTTTACTAAAACATGTTATATAGGTTACAATGTCACACCGTGATATAGGTTGTACACAGGTGTTCCCCCCATTCAATACTTAACCTATTATTACAGGAATACTTTATGCTACCATAGTTATTTGTAGTATACTTGTTTACTTTCTGTTTCTCGATTATTTTTGCCTTAGATCAATCAAAACTATACTTAATAAGCTCTTCTCTCACTGCTGTTTATGTATACACTAAGACGCCAGGGTATGCCCAATTGGCGATGTTTCTGTATTTTTCTTTTTTTCATTTTAAAATTACAATAAAAAACTTTAAATATAAAAAAAAAAGTTCAAGACTGAAAAAGCATACACTTGGCACTGATAGTGGGGAATACATATACAACATCTGAGCATCATTGCAGCATGCCAATACATAAACCATGATTGTTGTTGCTGTGTAATTTGAATGTCACTCCATTGCACATTCTCAAAGCAGACCTTTTATAGCAAACTGAAGGTTAAATTTTATGCCAAAATATTATCCACGCCCCCTCAAAAAAACAAATAAAAAATACTCAGCTCCAGCTTCAGACCAGGAGTCATGGGTGAGGAAGGGTTGTTTACAAATGGCTTTTTAATATAATTTTTGTTGAAGGGGAAGGAGAGTGGCAAACGCACCTTCCATTTGCCATGAAACATCCACTTTAAAACACCACTACCCTGTTTCCCCGAAAATAAGACCTATCGTGATTGTCAGTGATGGCTGCAATATAAGCCCTACCCCCCAAATAAGCCCTACCCTGTTTCCCCAAAAATAAACCCTACCCTGAAAATAAGACCTACAAGGACTTTAACTAAAGTTTATTTGGGGGTAGGGCTTATATTGCAGCCATCACCAAAAATCACGCTAGGTCTTATTTTCGGGAAAACAGGGTACAGACTTTGCATATATAGTGTGCATTGTGGTGGGCTGTGAACCACTTGTGTGATGTGCTTTGAATCACCTGTGTGTTGTGGTGTGCTGGAAAAAAATAAAATAAAAAAATAAATTAATGACAATTGAGTAGGCACAGATCTGATCAAGGTTCAACCTGGTCATCTGGTTCAATAGCTAGAGCTAATGTTTGAGCACTACTTTTCTACTGGGGTTCAGAATGTTTTTGATCTGTTACAGAGGGGTTTCAGGCAGTATGAAAAAGATGATCCACACTCCGGTGATTGCTCTTAAAAAGTGTAATATTTATTGACAAGCCACAGTGTCCAAACGCAAATAAGAACAGTTGATGCGTTTCAGCCTATAAGGCCTTATTCATAACCACATGGCAGTACACTTACGCATCAAACATCCAGCATGCTTTAGATACAAGAACAAATAATCTAGTAATGGTAACTTAAAGAAAAAGTTCAGGATATTTAACCCCTTAGTGATGGAAGGTAAAACAAATGATAATGCCTGAACACAATTTTGACATGTGTTAGTAAAACTGTACAGATCATTGAAACTACTTTGTGTATCCGTATTTTGCACAAAGTGAAAAAATAAGGATGTAGCAACCTATGTGAGTACAAAACAATGGACAGCATTAAAAAAAATATATATATATACATACACACACACACACGCACGCACATTTATATGAATGTAGGTGTACTACCAAAAATTATCTTTATATGTACACAA
This sequence comes from Lithobates clamitans, assembly GCA_037952925.1. Lineage (NCBI taxonomy): Eukaryota > Metazoa > Chordata > Amphibia > Anura > Ranidae > Lithobates > Lithobates clamitans. The sequence continues at coordinate 3,871,567 of JBBGZY010000375.1, forward strand.
TCTCAAATATATGAGACCTAACATTTAATACTTTTCATAAATAAACAAACAGAAACCACTAGTGCAAAGTGCAACCAAGTAACCATACATTTCAACGTCAAATACATAATCAAAAGAACCAAAATACAAAAACATGCTTAGTAAAAGGTGCTCAGTCCATACAGATTTTGATTGCTCTTGCGCAACAACCATGCAGCAAAATGGTATATATCCCAGTGATTCCTCCACCATGAATGCTCAGCTTCTTACCAGATAACTCTGATCTCAGTAAAGAGATCAATGTGCTCTTGTGTATATGCCTTTAAGCAAAGCTGGCTATTTCCATGTCCACCATTCAACCTCCAGCAGCCATGGTATATAAGGTAAGATGCAAGAACTTTCTCACAAAATCAGCACTCAATCCTCCAAATAGAAGCCAGAGGGAGCTGCAACAGTGTTATACCAGAACAACAATCTTTATTAAAAATTGACAGGTACTTACAAAAGTAAGAGTGAATGATCATACAAAAGCTGAGACTCTGTTCTCGGCTGGCATGTTGATGTCCTCAGCTAGGCCCCACCCAACATGTTTTGCCACCAATCAGCACCATCAGGGGTGTGGAGCTTGGCCAGTAATACCAGTGACAGATCTTTTTTACTGGAGGAGCTGTTTTTTTCTGCGCACGTGTGAGCTGGCAATACAACAGACTGGCTAATTCAAAGAGACTGCCGTGCCTGACTTGTAAAAGCTGTACCTTAATATATAAAGGCAGCTTTAAAAAAAAAAATATAAAAAAATGTGCTTTAAAAAAAAAAAAAAACTCAAATTATAAAGCAAATTAGGATAAGTCCCATACAATATTAAAATTGGGTACATTTGTTTTTATAAACAATCTCATAAGGAGGTCTGTGAACAAACTATGCATTTCCCAACTCCATCTAGTAGTCAATTGAAAAAATGAAATGCAAATAAAAAAATATTACTAACACATATTCTTATACAAAAGCCATGCAAAATCCACAAGAAAACCAGAAGAAGAAAAAAAAAAAAAATCTACACAAACGTTTTTATACTTAATAATTGTTAATAAAACTATTGAGGTCCCATTCAATATTTAAACCATGTGAATAATAGGTTTTAAGTAGATATATCCAACAAGTTTTTGCTCGGGAGATTCCATGCATAGAGTGACGCCCTCTCCAATGTTGATTGCATTTTTCTATGCCCACAAGTACAAGAGAAGAGGGAGCCCTGTTGTGATGCAAATGATAATGTTCGGATAAGCTGTGACCTTTTAACCCTTTCCTGATGTTAACTATATGTTCGTTGATCCTGGCCTGCAGTGCCCGCAAGGTCCTCCCAACAAATTGGAGACCACACGGGCAACACAGCAGGTACACACCAAACTTGGTATAAAGCGGGGGAGAAAATCCGGAATGCTGGACCGAACCTGGGTAGTCTGAGATGTAAATTAATTTGTTTTAATTGTACCTCTACCAATAGTGTTACACATAGAACATCTTCAACAAGGAAAAAAAAAATAAAAATCTTTCATACAATCCAGGTTTGGTACAACATTCAGGATTGTACCTCTTATGCCGCGTACACACAATCGGACTTTACGGCATACTTGGACCGGCATACCGGATTTTGTCGGACAATTTGATCGTGTGTGGGCTCCAGTGGACTTTGTTTTATCAAAAGTTTGACGGACTTAGGTTTGAAACATGTTTCAAATCTATCCGACGGACTCGACTCCGGTCGAAAAGTCCGCTCGTCTGTATGCCAGTAGGACGGACAAAAACCGACGCTAGGGCAGCTATTGGCTACTGGCTATGAACTTCCTTGTTTTAGTCCGGTCGTACGTCATCACGTACGAATCCGTCGGACTTTGGTTGATCGTGTGTAGGCAAGTCCGTTCATTCGGAAAGTCCGTCGAAAAGTCCGCCGGGCAAAGTATGCCATAAAGTCCGGTCGCGTGTACTTAACATAATTTTGTCTATTCATTTTATTTTAAACTGAATGGGTTATTTACATATACTTTAAGCTGGCCATACATGGATCAAAATTCACCTTGTTTCGCAGGAATCATTTATGTTCATTCCTGTTCATGAGAAGTCAATCAATTGACTTTCATGAACAGGCTTGTAGGAATATTTCTGCTCAAAAGGGCTACAGCGCTGATCAGTGTATTCTGACGGTGGGAGAGTCCCACCGTCACAGTAGGGAGGATTCCCACTTCCACCTCCACTGTTTTACAATTTATTTCTGACTAGTGCTGGTATCTGTTACAACCATATGTTCTGCACACACTAATTTGAATGCCTATGTCAAGATCAATAACGTTTTTATAGTTTATATGACTTAAAAAAGCATAAAAGGGCAATAGTTTAACGTTTAGTAGGTTCCTCTGACAAACTCTTTCATCAATTTAGAGTAATTTGAAATAACCATGAATTCTAATTGGTTTGTATGGTTTACTCTACGCCACATACAAAAATACAGTACATTTAGCCCCATCAAACACATTCACCTTATTGGCCCCTAAACACGATCTGAAAATGGAAGGAAAAATACTGCCTTCAAATCAATCGTACGATAATCGGATCATTACTACAAAGCTTTTGAGAGCCGATCATGACAATTCACCGACATTATCCAATTGGATAAACACAAAAAATGTTCTTGTATGATACCAGATTGTACAATTTTTTTTTTTTTTTTTTCAAAAAGTTTTTATTTCGCTTTTTCAACATACAATAAAAGGTATAAAATTATAGTATTGTATACAGACATTTTCATATTCTAGGACATTCACAGAGATGAGAGACATTTCGGTGTTAACTTAGGTCTAGATAAGGGACAATAATTTTCAGGAGTATATGCCTAATGGGGTTGTTGAATAGACAAAATTTGACAGATCCTAACAGGGTAGATAGTTGACTAATATGGTAGATGCCTGGATGGATCCGATTAGACAGTCTCTGTGAATACTAGATTATTTAATAGCAATGAGATACCTGAAAGTGGAAAAAGAACTCAAACCAGGGGAAGGGGGGGGGGGGGCATGTAATGTATGAGAAAGAAACGGTTGGTGGGGGTATATTATCTTATCGATCATAATCATTTTACCATATTAAGAAAATAGGGTAGCTGGTAATATTCGGTTACATGGAGATCTGTTAGCGATCTTGGATTGGTGAGTTCAGTGGCCTAGGCCATGCCCAGGATGGTTTAGGATGATTTAGGAGGTCACCTCTTATGGGGAGATTTTCTTGTTTTGCATCGGCTGATAGGAGTCGTGGTAGGAGAAGGTGGATTGGCTCAGATTTGCTATTTCCTCTTGGGAGAGAGATGAGAGCATGAAGGTGTGCCATTTGGAGTGAAAGCGGTCTGAGGAGATTTTCTGTTTGAAGTCCGTATTAATGCGGTCTTTGATAAGTAGATGTAAGAGCTCTCGTTTGACTTGGGTGATGTTGGGGTACAATGGAGAGATCCAATTTTTCAAAATGGTTCTACTTGCAATTAGAAGACAGGTTAGTGACCACCCTTTGTGTGAGGCGTTGGCTTTTGAGTTCCCTGAGGGTCTTGTGTCGCTGTTGGCGGTTTTTGACCAGGGTAAGAGTATTGGGTCCCAGTAGCCGAAGATAAGGAGTAGCGGGTCCTTGGGTAGTTTTAATAGGGTCACTTTGAATATGTAGGCCAGAACTTGGTCCCAAAAAGTTGAGATATAGGAGCAGTCCCAGAAGCGATGGGCCAGGGAAGGTTTCCGGATGTGGCATAGTGGACAGAAGGCTTTGCTCTTGTCTGTTTTTGACGATGAAAAGGGCATATATGCTCTGTGGGCTATTTTCAATTGCGTTTCTCGCCATATTTCATTGGGTGTTAGCTTTTGTACGGAGTTGAGGCCTTGCAAGATTTTTTCCACCAAGTTGGAATCCGGGAAGTCTTTATTTCAGTTTTTTATCGATGATGCTGAAAGAGGTAGAGATGATTTGTGTAGGAGGGGTTTGTAGATGTCCGAGATTTTGTATGAGTTGTTTGATATCATTAGGTCTATGATGTTTGTTGTAAACCTTTTATCCGCTTGTTTACATGTCTCCTTTAAGAAGCTGATGCATTGCCCATAATAGAAAGTATGCGTAGTGGGTAGAGCGAAGGTTTCCGCAATGTTGGTAAAGGGCATTGGTCGACCCGACTGAATGTTGCAGAGGGAGGAGAATTTTGTTAGGCGTTTCCGTTCCCATATTTTGAAAGGTTTATGTTCTAGTCCCTGTGGGAAGGCCGTATTTCCTTGGATCGGGAGATGAGATGATACAAAAGGGGATATCTTAAGTATTTTCCTTGCTTCTCTCCAAGCCACAGCTGTCTCTCTTAATAAGAGATTCTGCTGGTGAGGGGGGGGACTGACTTCCATCTGCAGTGGAAGAGGGCCGCTAACGAGTAAGGGTAGGCCATGTCTGATTCCAGGGAGAAATTGGAGTAGCGGGAGGATTGCGTTATCCTGTCTATGCTGGTCCTAAGCAAGCATGCTATATTATACATTCTAATGTGTGGTAAGCTGATGCCCCTTCGCGCCTGGGAAGATATAGTTTTTTTAGAGCTATACGTGGTCGTTTGTTTCACCAAAGGAATTTTGATAAGGAAGAATTGAGCGAAGTCACATCTTTATGATGAAGCAGTAGCGGAATAGTTTGCAATGGGTATAGTAGTCTTGCGAAACTGACCATTTTTTTAAGTGACATCTTCCCAAGAGCGAGAGGGGTAGATCCATCCAGGCATTTAATTCTTGACATATTTTCGACAACAGAGGAGGGTAATTTAGGTGGTATAGTGATGAGGGGAGTTTTCCTATTTTTATTCCTAGATAGGTGATATGGGATTTTCGGATCAGGGAAAATAGATTGTTGGGTCCATTGTGGTACAGAGTGGGTGCCGATGGGGAGAATTTCGCTTTTGCTATAGTTGATGCGAAGGCCAGAGCACAAGCGGAATTCATCAAACACCCTTTTAATGGTTATCATATCTGAAGGGGGGTTGGCCGAGAATATGAGGACATCATCAGCAAATAGGGATGTGCATAGATCATGTGTGCCTATTTTTATGCCATGTAAGGGGGCTGATAGTGTTAGATATCTGGACAGGGGTTCTAGGGCGATGTTAAAAAGGAGCGGGGATAGAGGACAACCTTGGCGTGTGCCCTTGTGAAGACAAAATTCTTCTGACATGAGGCCTGCTACCACTAATCTTGCTGATGGGGCTGTGTACATGGCAGTGATGAGGTGGTGGAATGGGCCAGTGAATCCCATCTCTTTTTTCTTTTCTTTTCTTTTTTTTTTGCCACATCAGTTAACTTCATCCAGAATGATATTCATATATGTCTCTAATCCAGTCACATCATTATGGCCTTTCAAAGTTTTCCCCCTTTTTTTTTTTCTTTTTTTTTAAGTATTGTATTGCAATATACATTTCGATATATATGTAGTTACAATAGTGCCATGTTACAAAGTGCGTAGCATGCATCTTATATCTCAAAGCCGATTAACCGCATATCCTCGTATTGCTATTGTGCGTATTTATGTATTAATACTTTTCTTTCTAGTAAACCCACCCGCCCGCCCTCCTGTGACCCCCCCCCCCCCCGTTAAACCCCTATATATCCAAGGCACGTCCGATGACCGACATAGGTTCCGTACATTATTCTTGCTCGGCTCTAGACTTTAAGCTGCTCCTAGCTCAGCCCACCCCATTAGTAGGGAGCGGGTATTCTCAGCACTAGGATAGCACTGATAACGGGCACGGCATTGTTTGAATCCACAGGTTCCACATTCTCACAAACTTATTATGGTTGCCTGACCTAGTGTAGAATGTTCTTTCGCTCCACACTGTGGAGTTGACAGTTCCTATCCAATCTTCCGGGGTGGGGGGAGTTCTTGATTGCCAAGACTGTGCAATTAATTTTCTGGCTTGGAACAGGCATCTTGCTACCGCTACCGCCGTGCTCCTGTCTCTCAGTCCATTAGTAACATGTCCCAGCACACAGGTCCTGGGATCTAGCTCTAGGTTAATTTTAAACGTGGTGTTTATTTTCTTTAAGATCTCGGGCCAATACCTAGCTAGTTTTGGACACCTCCAGAACATATGAATCAAATCGCCTGTTCTTCTGCATCTGGGGCACTCATTGTTGGTTCGACGACCAAACATAAAGAGCTTTTTTGGTGTATAGTAAGACCTGTGCAATAGCATCAGATGGGAGGCCTTTTGTGAGGGAGAGACCGACACCTCTGGTCCAAGTTCCAGAATCCTTTTCCACTGTGTGTCCGTTATCTCCCCTACATCAGCCGCCCACCTGTCCCTACCCCCGGAAGAGCCTACATGCGTGTTTATTTTCTTTATTAGTTGAGTGTATATCTCTGTGGTTAACCCCTTAGAGGTCTCTGATTTGATTATTGTTTGTAATAGTGGGATTTTGCACCATGTGGGGGGTTGCCTTCCAAACTGCTTTCTCAAGGCATGTCTAATCTGCAAATAGCTATAAAATACGCGGTTTGGTAGCCCGTATTCATGCCTCAGTTCCTCAAAGGGTTTCAGGGTGTCCCCCTCGTATATCTGTATCAACCGACAAATCCCATTCCTCTCCCAGAGCTTATTCCTATCAACAGATAGTAGTTCCTGCAAGTTCTTGTTATTCCAGATTGGTGAGTATTCTGAGATTCCCTTGTACCCCATTATTCGCTTGGCTGTCTGCCAGACCCTGGTAATCATTTTAAGTGTCGGAGTCTCTCCTTGTAGTGAGTCTGCCTCCAGTGCTTCAACTAATGAACTATGTGGGCTTCCCTGTAGGATGATCTGGGCACTCTTACTTCCCCCTCCGTCAATGGCGCATCCCCCAAGTTGTTGTAGCTGGGCTGCCAGGAAGTAAGTAAACGGGTGGGGGACCCCCAGTCCCCCCTCCGTGATGGGGCACTGCAGTTTTTGTAGGCCAATCCTGGCCTGTCCTTTTTTCCAGATTAATTCCCTAAAAATGATTGGATTCTTTGAAACCACTTCTCCCCGATCCACACTGGGGAGTTGTGGAGCAGGTATAGCAACTGAGGCAGCCATACCATCTTAATCAAGTTAGCCCGGCCCGCCACAGATAGAGGAAGTCTACTCCAGATATCGCATTTTTTAAAAAATTTTAATAGGAGAGGGACCAAGTTGTCCTCAATAAAACGCACCGGGGTCCTTGGACAACACAACACCAAGGTACTTCATTTTCCCCGTGACTCTCAGTTGGGGTAAGCTCATTGAGATAGGGTTGGCCAATGGATCGACCGGCAGGAGCGATGATTTCTCCCAGTTGATAGTCAATCCTGAGAATTTTCCAAAGTCCTCCACTAGGTGCATTACTTTCTCCAATGAGGAGGTCGTGTCCCCAAGGAAAAATAGGACATCGTCCGCAAAAAGCGCTATTCTCTCTTCCTCGCCTTTTCTGTGAAAACCCTGCAGTTCGGATGATGATCTCACCGCTCCCGCCAATGGCTCCATGGCCAAAACGAACAACAAAGGGGACAAGGGACAGCCCTGTCTCGTCCCTCTTTCGAGGGGAAAGCTTTCCGAATAGTCATAGTTTATCTTGAGTCTTGCCTTTGGATGATTATACGGGATTTTTAACCAGCTGATGAATACGGGGCCAAATCCAAACCTCTCTAGCACCCACCAAAGATATTCCCACTCCAGGCTATCAAAGGCCTTGGCGGTATCCAAAGACAGTATGGCTCTAGGCCCCGCACTCTCCGCTGGCACCTGAAGGTTCAAGTATGCCCTTCTGATGTTAGTGCTGGTAGACCGACCGGGGATGAACCCCGATTGGTCTGGATGCACGAGTTTTGCAATACACTTGTTTAATCTGGACGCCAACACCCTTGCTACGATCTTGGCGTCCGAACACAGTAATGGTATCGGTCTATATGAGGTGACTTCCAGCTGATCTTTCCCCTCTTTTGGTATCAGCACTATGTCAGCCTCCAACATTGATGGGGGTAGCCTTCCGTCCTTAGTCGTCTGCTCCAGTACTTTTAAGAGCTCCGGAAGTAGGACCTCCCCATACTTTCTGTAAATCTACTCTTCTGTTGATTAATTCCCTGTACTCTTGTTGTCTACTGAGCCAGACCTCCTGTTTTGCAGGGGTTGGGTCCGCCACATATTGTGCTTCTGATTCCATGGCTTCCCTGCTAGCCCTCACCTCCCATTCCCTTGACGTTTTCTTTACTATGACAACCTGCTGGTGTAGTAGTCCCCTAAGAAACACTTTTAAAGTGTCCCACACTACACCCGCAGGGGCTGTACCTGAGTTAAATGTTACAAACTCTTTTAATTTAGAAGTAACTTCTACTGGGCTGCTTATTAGATCCAACCATAGTGGTTTTATTGTCCACCTTTTCCGGCTAGATCTAGCATTTAAGTTCAGAGTCAAGGTCAGGGGGGAGTGATCCGAGATACCCCTCGGCTTATACTCTATGTTCCCTATTAATTGCAGAGCTTCATTATTGCCTACTGCCATGTCTATACGCGAGAGAGTAGAATATGGTCCTGAATAACAGGAATACTGCCGGGTTTTTGGGTTATGAGATCTCCACAGGTCGCACCACCCAACCTCTTCCAGAAGTTGGCCTAGGCGGCCCTCCGACAACCTTTCCGCAATTCATAGGCGGAAATCGATCCATTTTATTATCCAAAACTGCGTTAAAATCCCCCACCAATACTATCGGTACATCTAGCTTACTCTCCACGAATTCCAGCAGATCCAAAATGGTCTCTGTTTTAAACGGAGGAGGGATGTAAATATTTGCTATTACCAGAGGCTTATTTTCCACAACGCAACTCAAGAAGACATAGCGACCCAACGCATCAATTCTGGCTTCCCTGCAGGAAAACTAGATACCTCTCCCCACCAATATGCTCACCCCTCTTGAGTATGAGGTGTAGACTGAATGATACTGTTCTTGAAATTTGTGGTTCCGAACATGTAATTTGGTATCATTAGTGAGGTGAGTTTCCTGCAGGCAAGCCAGTTCAACGCCATAAGCTTCCATTGCCGTGAAGACTGCTGCCCTTTTAGCGGGATCACCCATGCCCCTGATGTTCCAGGAGCCTATCTTTAGCGTTTTAAAAGGTATTTAGAAGAAAAAGGCAAAAAAGTAACAAAAAAGGGCCAAAAAAAGAAAAAAATGCCCAAAAAAAAGGGGCATTTCATTTGTGTATTTGTGAGTACCAAATTATTCGTGAGCGCTGTGGTTGTGTTGACCAAAAAAGAAAGAGAATAAAAAATAGATAGAGTGGGGAAGGGCAAAGGGCCCCCGCGTCCGGGGACTCCCCCCCCCACGTTTCCTAGCTGCAGATGCAAACCACATGTGCTAATATGCTTTACGTTTATTTTTGTGAACCCACCCTTCGTAACTATGTGTGCCTTGCATTCACCCTATTGCCTAACCCTATGTCTCGCTGTAAACCCCCCTTCCCCCCCACCCTCAGCTTTGTGCATCCCCCTTCTTACCACCCTTATTCGTGACCCCCCCCCCTCCTGCCTAATTAGGCTAGCCCTTGGGGCTGTGCTTGTGACCTTTTTCCCCCGTCCCAACCATGCAAAAAATACCTCCCCACACATATACTGAAAAGATACGTTGTGACTCACTACCACGCTCTTCCCCCCCCTCCCCCCACCTCCCACAACCCTCCTCCAGACCCCCAAAACAACACTTAAAGCATGCAAAACTAGTGGAATCACATCCTTCATCCGTGCTTCCATCTCACATACCCCCCCTTCCCCCCTCCCCCCCTCCCCCGTCCCCCGTGTCAACTGCTGGTTGCTGTAAAAAAGGAGAAGAAAGAGAAAACAGAAAGAAAAAAGGAAAAAAAAAAAAAAAGAAAAAAGTCACCTTTTCCTCTTTTCCTATCCAGATTTAGCCTTATTTAACCCCTAGCTCTGGAGGTCCGCTTTGTTATCTACCAGCCACTTTGTTGCCCCTGCTGTTGTGTCGAAAAAATGGGTGGACCCTAAGGCAGTGATACATAGCCGTGCAGGATACAGCAGGGCGTATTCTATATTATAAGTCCGTAGGTTGCGCTTGATGTCCCTGAATTCAGCCCTCCGTTTCTGGAGGTCTGGGGAATAATCAGGAAAAAATAAAATCTTGACTCCGTTGTGTAGGATATCCCCCAGCTCTCTGGCCCTACGCATCAATGTTACCTTGTCTCTGTAGTTAAAAAGCTTCATTATTATTGGCCTGGGATGCCCCCCTGGTGGTGAGGCCCTAGTTGGCACTCTGTGGGCTCTTTCAATAGCAAAGAGGTGAGAGAAGGTTTCCGTCCCAAATATTCCCTTAAGCCACTTCTCCAAGAACTCCTCAGGGTGGGGACCCTCACACCGCTCCGGTAGACCTACCACCCTCACGTTGTTCCTGCGAGACCTATTTTCCATTTCCTCCATTTTAACTTTATGTAAACCCATCTGCGTTTTTAATGACTTGAGCTCATGCTTCAATGGGGTTAATTCGTCCTCAGCCTGGCTAACTCTCTCCTCCAGTGCAGTTGTTCTAGCGATAGTCCTTTGCAGTTCTTGGCTTAGTATAAATATCTCTTCCTTTAATCCCGTCAGCTGGTCGCACAGGTCGCTTAGGGAAGCCTTACAGGAATTAACAGCCCATAGAACGTCTTTCAATGTGGGTTCAGCTTCTGCTGGTGCGTCATGCGCAGCAGCATTGTTAATAGCTAATCCTGCGGACTCACCCGCAGAGCTATTACTGCTCGCCGTTTTTGTTGTGTGCATTGCTGCTGATCCATTTCCTAGGCTCTTCCTGTCCCCTAAGCCCCCCGCATGCGGTCTGTCCTGCTGCTGCTGAGTGTTTTTAGATGGCGATGAGGTAGAGGGGTGCGCAAATTTTTCCAATTTGGCCGCTGCAGCGGCTGCTGCCTGGTTCGCCTTTTCTTTTGATGTGCGGGTCATTTGGGAGCTAGTGTTGTCCTGCTGTTGCAGTTCCTCTCCCTTTTTCCTAGTCATGGCTTATTATATAAGTCAGGGGAGTATGTAAAAGAGTTGAGCCGCTCGTGGGGTTGGTACTCCCCCCCCCCCTCTCTTCACCTTTCCCGTTTGCAGCTGCCACTAGAGTAATTGTCCAGTTTTGAGAATAGGCGGTATTTCAGCTCTATTAAATTTATGTAGTGTGACGAAAGATTAGCGTCTATCTTATTGATGCAGCCCTCCACTAGCCATCAAGGGGTGTCTTCTCCCTAGTAGGCACAGGTCGCTATGTGTCAGTATATAAGGCTGCCCAAGCCTGCCTAAGCCCAAAGGCTGATCGTTGAGTAACAATATGTCAAGCTGCCTGAGCCCGCCTGAGCCTCCACCTCCCCTTGTCCGTGGCAGTAAACTAGCCCTTGAGGAGATGAGAGAAACAGTCCACCCTTGATATAACTGCAGGGGTTGGTACCTTGATGCTGCCAGGTACCTGGGCAGCGCAGGGACGCTCCTAGTGATGGATCCTCTCGCTAATGACACACGCCGTCCCCGCCGCTTCTTCCTGCTGATACCGAAGCCGTTGCCCGGGTAACTGCTCCAAACAAACAACCCGAGCTCCTCCACGCCGCTCCGTGGGCTCCGGTCTGCGTCCTCTCCCGAGCGGCTGTATCGATGCACCGCCGGCACACTCCGGAACGGACAGTGATAGGGGAGCCAGGCGGCCAGGCAGACGCCGAGCTCTGCAGGGTGAAGGAAGCTCAGTCAGCCGGGGGGCGGAACGCTGGGCTAGATCCGATGAGCACGGAGGCATCGGGCTGGGGGAAGCTCACTCGCCCCTCCTCTCACTCTGACATCCGGTCACGCCCCCGTGATTGCAATCCCATCTCTGACATTGTAATCGATAGCCAGTAGAAACTTATGTTATCGAAGGCCTTTTCTGCGTCTAGTGTGATAATGGCGTGGTTAGTGTTTGGGTGATGGAGTGCATGTTCTAGGGCCATCATGACTTTTCGAATATTGAGGGTGGCGGTTCTGCCTTTTACGAAGCCTGATTGAGCAGGATGAATTAAAGAAGGGATAATGTCCGCCAGCCTGGTGGCTATAATTTTAGAGAGGATTTTCACGTCTAGGTTGAGAAGTGATATGGGCCTGTATGAGCCTGGTTCTTGGGGGTCTTTGCCCTTTTTAGATAGTGATTTTACAAAAGCCTGGTTCCCCGACTGTATGTACGCACCCCCTGACCAGATATTCCGGTATACTTGGAGGAGGGTGGGTTCCAGGAGGGGTTGTAGGGTCTTGTAAAATTCACTAGTGAAGCCGTCTGGGCCTGGGGCCTTGGAGAGAGTCAAGTGGCGGATGGTTGTCGATATTTCGGTGGGGGTTATAGGTGCGTTAAGGGTTTCTAGTTGTAGTGTGGAAATCTTGGGCATGTTTATTTTCCCTAGAAAAGCGCGTGCTTTTTGTGCATCTATGGGGTCTGGGGCGTAGAGTGTAGAGTAAAATTGTTGCATGACTTTGTTAATTGCTTGTGGAGTGGAATGAAGGGTGCCTGTACTGTCGCCAAGTGATGTGATGTGGGTTGGGCGGAACGGGCCTTTGCATAGTCTGGATAAGAGTTTACCCGCTTTGTTTCCAAATTTATGAAAGGTGGCTTCTAAGTGAGCCTGTTTGGTGTGTTCAAGGGTGTTTACCCATGTGTCGAAGTCTCTTTTTGCTGCCTGCCATTCTAATCGAACGGCTGGGGAGTCTGTGGTATAAAGCACTCGTTGTGCCTGGTGTAGGTGTGAGCTGGCTGCTTTATATTTAGACAGGGTGTTGCGTTTAAAGGAGGTTGCATAGGAGATGATACAGCCTCTTAGGAAGGCTTTACCGGCGTCCCAGAATAGGTTGGGGTCGTGTATTTGGGGGGCATTGTTTGAAGAGTATTCCGTCCATGCATCGGACATGTATTGTTGGAAGTCAGTATTATTATGAAGGAAGGAGGGGAACCGCCAGATGTTGGGATGTGGGGGTAAGTTTAGATTATCGAGAGTTACCTCTATAGGTGCGTGGTCGGAGATGGTTATGTCGTGTATTGTGGTGTTCTGGAGGAAAGGTATTAAGTTGTCAGAGCCAAAGAAATAGTCTATCCTTGTGAATACTTTGTGTGGGTTGGAGTAGAATGTGAATTCCCTGTCAGTTGGGTGAGAGAGGCGCCAAAGATCCTGGAGATGGATAGATTCCATGGTGTTTGCGAAGAGGGAAGGGGTGGGAGGGTTAATGCGTAGATTTGGACTTTTTGGTGAGGATCTGTCGACTATCTGATGGAGGGTGTCATTGAAGTCCCCTCCGATTAGGTGGGGGAGATGAGTGTTTTCTAGAAGCCAACTGGAGAGCTCGGAATAGAACAGCTTGGGCTGTTGGGGGGATAGACGTTTGTGATTACGAGCTCTTTGGAGCCTATTTTGACATGTGTAGTGAGCAAACGGCCCTGGTTATCAGTTTTCGACGACAGGACTGAGCAGGGGAGATTTTTGTGTATGAGTAGGACGCCAGGTTTGCGTCCTGCTGCCTCAGAGCCTAGAACAGTGTCAACCCAGAGCTTCTTCATACGATGGAAGTCTGGGGCTGATAGGTGTGACTCCTGAAGTAGGGCTATATCGGTTTTGAGCCGTTTAAGATGCCTAAGAATTTTCATTCTTTTTTGGGGGGATCTAAGACCCTTCACATTCCAGGAGATTATTTTCATGTTAGGGGGGGGGGCTTGAGAGGGGTATGGGCAGATAAGGTCAATTTAACATTTTGTGTATGGTGAGTTGAAATACCAACTATGGCAGGATGCGTGCCATTTTCATAATGAGCAAGAGGCGTATTTGAAGTGTAGGGGAGATGGTGTGGGCCCTGGATAGGAGGATAGAAGGAGGGGGAGGGTAAGACATAGAGGGGAGGCAACATAAAGGATAACATAACCATTAAGCCTGGAAACTTCACTTTTTTCCGCATGGATTCACTGTGTAGGTCAACTCCCATAACAGGACAGTTAAGGTTTGGGGCCCAATTAGCCCGGGGAAGGGTGACAGGCGTCTATATAGGCGCTTGAGGCTAGAATTTAGGGGGGGGATGCATTTTGCCGTACACAATGAGGCCAAGAGGACATAACCGTATAAGAAAACTGTGTTCAAACAAGTACTGTCTGAAAAAAAATAACTCTTGAGAACAGTCAAAACAAGATAGCATTATACATTACGTGATGCCGTAAGAAGGAAGGTAGAAAACCTGAGGAGGGACAAGTTGGGGAACTGTCCGTAGATTGGGTAGCCCGCGATGGCGGTTGCAAATTTCACTTCAGCGAGGAGTGAAGCGATGCTGGTCCGGAAATGAGGATCTGAAGCGTTTGGGAGAGTCTTTGCGTGGGCTCCGTTGGTCCAGGGAGCGGTTGATTGGGGTGCCTTTGGAGGGGGTGTGCTGTTGAGTGTTGGAGAGTAACGATCGCACGTAGGCTTCCGCTTCTGGTGGATCCTGAAAGGAAAGCTGGTCACCGCTGGGTGTCTTGAGGCGTAAGGTGGCTGGGAATGCTAGAGTGAATTTGATATGTTGCTTGAAGAGTTCTGTGCATATCTGTTGGAAGGCTTTGCGTATTTTTGAGACCTCAATGGAGTAGTCAGCAAAAATCAGAACCTTCACACCATCAATTTGGAGTGTGCGGGTTTGTCTAAATTTTTGGAGAATGAGAACTTTGTCAGAGTAGTTCAGATATTTAGCAATGATGGGGCGAGGGTTCTTGCGCTCTTCACTATATGGTCCCATTCTGTGGGCGCGTTCTACCGTGCAGGGGCCTGTTAGGCCTAGCGCCTCAGGGATGCGCTGGGAGCAAAAGTCTGAAAAAGCAGATGATTGTAGAGATTCGGGTATCCCCACGAATCGCAGGTTGCTCCTTCTGGACCTATTTTCCAAATCGTCGAGTTTTTGTATTATGTATTGGTTTGTCTTATCCTGCGCTTGTTCTGTGGCTTGGGCTTGGTACATCTCTTCTTCCATACTTGATAGGCGGTGTTATAGCTCATGTAGCCTGGTGTTATGTTCTCCTAGCTGGGCCTTAATTTGTTTCATCCCCGCATTAACAGCTTTTTCCACAGATGTTGAAATCATGGGGGACAGGAGAGC
This sequence comes from Lithobates clamitans, assembly GCA_037952925.1. Taxonomy (NCBI): domain Eukaryota; kingdom Metazoa; phylum Chordata; class Amphibia; order Anura; family Ranidae; genus Lithobates; species Lithobates clamitans. The sequence continues at coordinate 3,886,689 of JBBGZY010000375.1, forward strand.
TGCTACTGCCTGTGCTATGCGCTCTGTAGTATGGTCCCCTGCATGCTGTGGAGAGGGGGCTGATATTTGAAAGGCCTGAGAGAGGGGGACTGGAGGAGAGGTGGCTTTAGGTTGTGGCCGAGCTTGGGAGGCTTGTGGAGATGTGTGTGGGGCTGCGCTGCCACTTCCATGTCTGCTGGCTGCGCGCCTGTGTGCGGGTCCGTGTAGGCCGAAGCCGGGGCCTCGATTTGCGGCTGGGCCGGTGGCGCCGTCTGGGCCGTATTAGTGCGGGGGCCGCGGACTTCTACAAAGCGGTCCATATAGAGGGTACTGGTGCCCGAGGTAGCCGAGGGTGGAATCGAGCTTCTGGGCTGGTTTTTTAGGCAGATTTTTGTCCTAGTTGCGGGAGCTGTGAGGAGAGACAGCTACTCCATGCGGCGCCGGAACCGGAAGTCACAATTTTATTTTAATCAGTACAGTTGTCGTCCGGAAAAACAACAATCTGTCCTCTGATTTTCTGATCATGTGTACGGGCCATTATTCACATGCAGGTGATTTAATCAGACAAAATGTATTAGGCTGGGTTCACATTAGTGTGATAGATGCTCCAACATTGGGAGCTCATGTCACATGACGTGTGAAAATCAATGTTTCCCTATGGGACCCGTCCTAACTGGTCCGACACAAGTGGGTCCGACTTTGAAAATGCTCCCTGTACTACTTTGGTCCGACTTTGAACCTACTTCAGCCCATTGACTATCATTGAATTCGGATCAAAGTCAGATTGCCGTCTTGCATGATCCGACTTTGGCATGCAACTTCATGGAAAGTCGGACATATGTCGGCTTCAAGTCGCAGGGCAAAGTCGGATCCAAAGTAGGACGGCTGTCGTGTCGCACCACTGTAAACCCAGCCTCAGTGTGACCTTTTCTCAGTTTACTCAGCTGCTTTTAATACACACATATATAGTCAAAGATGCACATAAAATGCTCTCTTTAATTAAGAATATTCTCACTCATGACTTCTTTGAAAATGTCCTCAAATCTCACATTTATGTTCATCACTAATAAAACCCACTACCCATAAACAACCTTATTTTCACACATTACTCACAGCAATTATTAAGCTTTCCTTTAACACGCTTACATTTGTTTTCTTAGTTTTAACTTCATATTCATTTGCAGCTGAAACACTTACTAGGACTTGTGAGATAGGGTAGCATCGGTTTGTACCATGCTCATTGCACATGTTTAAAGATTTTATTCCCCCTCTCCAGATACATGAATAAACAGTGTCTGTTAACTAGAATAGCTTAGGAAGGCAGCATGAAAATCAACATCACTTCTCGTTTATAGGGTAAAAGAGTCCTCTCATACTATATGCATCAGCTAGATTTAATTCTCCAAATAGACTAGATTACCAAAAGTATTGGGACACCTGCCTTTACACACACATGATGTTTAATGGCATCTCAGTCTTAGTCCGTAGGGTTCAATATTATGTTGGCCCACCCTTTGCAGCTATAACAGCTTCAACTCTTCTGTGAAGGCTGTTCACAAGGTTTAGGAGTGTTTCTATGGGAATGTTTGACTATTCTTCCAGAAGCACATTTGTGAGGTCAGGCACGGATGTTGGACGAGAAGACCTGGCTTGCAGTCTCAGCTCTATTTCCTCCCAAAGGTGTTTTCTCATGTTGAGGTCAGGACAGTCAAGTTTTTCCACCCCAAACGCGTTGTCTGCCGGCACCTGCTGATTGTTCTGTACACAGGCAGAACAACAGTCTGCCTATGTAAACAAGACAGATTGTCGTTCTGTCAGCACAGAAGGCATGGATCCTCTGTTCCTGTAAAATGGTAACACTGATCCATGCCTTCCACCAGTAAAATCTCCTCTCCCACTACACTGAATCACATGCTAGTCACACAGTTAGCCCTTTAATCGATCCTGATGTTAACCCTTTCCCTGCCATTAGTACAGTGACAGAGCATATTTTTAGCACTGATCATTGTATTAGTGTTACTGATTCCCAAAAAAAGTTTAAAAAGTGTCAGTTAGGTGACCAATTTGTCCGCCACAATATCACATTCCAGCTATGAGTTGCCGATCGCTGCTATTACAAGTAAAAAAATAATCAAATACAAGTTCCCTAAATATATCTCATAGTTTGTAGATGATATAACTTTTGTACAAACCAATCAATATACACTTATTGGGGACTTTTTTTTATCCAAAAATATGTAGCAGAATACATATTGGCCTAAATTGATGAAGAAATTAGATTTTTTTTTTTTTTTTTAATTGGATGTGTTTTAGAGCAGAAAATAAAAAAAAAAAGCTTTGTTTTTTTTTTTCAAAAATGTCGGTCTTTTTTTTTTTATAGCGCAAAAAAAAAAAAAAAAAAAAAAAGGCAGAGTTGATCATATACCACGAAAAGAACGGAACAAAAGGACATACATTTTATTTGGGTACAGGGCCGCACGACCGCAACATTGTCAGTTAAAATAATGCAGTGCTGTATCGTAAAAAAAAAAAAAAAAAAAAAAAAAATGGCCTGGTCAGGAAGGTGGGTAAATCTTCTGGAACTGAAATGGTTTCTTATTCAGGATTTTTTTTTCTTTTTTTACATGATGACAACAATGATCAATAATTCTGAGTATGATACTTTTACCCAAAAAGTACAAAAGAGCTAGAACATGACTATGCTCCTTAAAGCTGAATTTCAAGAGTTCAACTGTTTTGTAAAAAATGAAAGCACACTATAAGTTAAGTCCAGTGAGGTGTTATGACACCTCCTGGGCCTAGCTCTATTATTTATATCTGACAACTTTATAGTACTCCCGGAAGACAGCTGTCACTGTAGTTCCAAGAGTGCAACACTGATCTTTTTAAACTCTGCATCTTGAACAGGGGAGTCGCTGAACCTGCTATACCTGCCCCTCACCTCCTTCTGCCCAAACACAGAAGCCTTGGTGAACACATTCACAAAATACAAAGGCTTCTGTGAAGGGGCAGCAGAGGGGAGGGTTGGGTATAGCTGCTGTTTCTTTCCTCTCAGATCCCTGGAGTGTCTCTCCGGCAGTGCAACATGAGCAATAAATCTGTCAAATAATAAATAAGCCCATGAGATGCCCTGCAGCTCCTTGGACTTAACCCATAGTGTTCCTTCAGCTTTTACAAGGTAGCTACATTCCTGCAATTCAGCTTTAAGGCTACAAATAGAGTATATACATTAAAATTAATATAAGCCTTAAGATGTAATATATTTGTTGTTCTTTATGTTGATCAGTTAAATATTAAGAATGTTTAGTTATATATATTTGTTTGCCAAAAAAGAAAATAACTATGCTGCCAGAAACCCAGTGTGCTCCTAATTTTCTGCATTAAGCTTCAAATGCTGCAGTAAAATCTCCGACAATCTTATTATAAGCTTTGCCCAGCTCACCCTTGGGAATTTCAGAACATCTCCCCTTTATGTTATGGAGAGGAGGAAAGGGGGCATTGCCCTGTAGCTGGTGTTCTGTAGTCCTAACACACTTCATATGCTAGGCTGATAACGCGCTCCCAGCAAACATAATCATCTTGGTGAGGAATAGAGAAGTGTGGGCAAATACTTTACGGAGAAGATACTAGCTACCTTGTGTAAGACTCTATTCACACTTGTACAGTTCCAAAGTTGTGGCGACTTTGGAGTGCAATTTTGGATAGGTGCTACTTGGAAATGACTTTGGCTTTAACCAGTGATAATGGACAACTGTTGCACACAAGTTGCATTGCATAACATTCAGGTACAACTTTCATGCAACTTCTGAGGGTTAACAATAAAATCTATGGCCCTCAAGTTGCATGAAAGTTGGGCCAAAGTAGTGCATGAACTACTTTGAAGTTGCTGCAACTTTAAGTTGCACATATACGAATGGGTATTGGAAAAGTTTTAATGTTTATTGTGTGACTATTGCATCTAACATGGAGACTGATTTTTAAAATGGCTTCTAAGGACACATTGCTTTAACTTGTTTTTAGTAATAAAGTGATTGCTAACTGCTTAGGGCTGGGAAACCACAAGCTTTGCTATATAAGGGAATAGATTGTAAAAAAGACGCTGTGATTGGCAATAAAGCTGTTATACGTCATGAGCCACCAGTGCACTTTTAGCCAATAAGATTCTGTCTGTTGATCTTATAAAAAGGTCACACATCCAGTGTCTGTATGATTTCTGTTTTTTTCATCAGCATGTAAGCATCATCCATGTACACCGGTGCATCTGAAATAAATTTTCTTGTTTTCATAATACTCTGAGTTGTGACTGATCTTGGTTGAAGAGTTTTCCTGTCAGTTATCATTGGAAAACATGGAAAACGACTTGTCATACAACTTTGATGTCCAAAGTTGCATGGCAAGTCACACAAATGTGAATATTAAAGGGAGGGGAAGTTTTCTGTTAAAAAAAGGGAGGGGAAGGAACTGGAACACAAATCTTCAAAAGGAGAGTAAAGACCCGCTTTAAACAGGTTAAATACACTATGATAAACATGGTCAGAATGCACCATAAATTTACCCTAATCCTCTCTACAATGTTATCCCCCTGAAAACATTAAAGCAAGGCTATAACTATTTTAACCATAATGTATTAGGTTAATCTGGATCTCAAGCCTTTTTAATTATTTTATTACAACTACCTACAATACATGCAAACAGTCACAATTCAATAGAGATCCAGAAATGGAACCCCTCTATTATGCACAAAGATGAACTGATACTCATAAGCTGCATATAGGTTTCAAACCTTTAAACAGTACAAAATATGATGTCCATAAATACCTGATGCAGATTACCACAATTGTGAGCCTGAAGGTATGTTCTGACTGATAAGCATACTAAAAGATTTCACTGATGCAATGAGAAGGAAAGAAACACACATTCTTGAGTAGACCAGAAATTATTTCTCTTGGGCATGCACTATTGGTAAGTACTATCTCTCTGCATTAGTTGCTATGCCAATATATCTGGGGTGCTATAGATTGTATCACTGTACTGTATGTGTGGAGGCCTCTTAGAATCTCTGCTATAAGCTATTGCAAATGGGAACTTACTCAAACTTCCTTCAAAAGAAACAATTATAGGGTTTACTTTGGATATTGGATTAGGTTAAGAAGTTTTAAAATAGTATTTTAGACTGGCCATGCACAGACTGGTATCTGCAATTAATGCTATAAACCAATCATCACTTATGATAACTAGGCTCTTGAAAAGGATGACTCAAGAAACTGCAAGCATGCTTTTTCAAACATACTGGAATATATACATGGTCAACTGCCATTTCAGTTCAAACATCATTGTTTGAGTTAAGGAAAGAAGTCCTGGCATATCCTATATGACAGAGATGCTATAAAGGAGGGATATGCAATTAGCAGACCTCCAGCCGTTGCAGAACTACAAGTCCCATGAGGTATAGCAAGACTCTGACAGCCACAAGCATGACACCCAGAGGCAGAGGCACGATGGGACTTGTAGTTTTGCAACAGCTGGAGGTCCGCTAATTGCATATCCCATAGACCGTTTAAGTCTGCCTTTCAATTATTTCGGCAGACCTGAGCGGACAGCAGTGACATGTCCGCTGACATCCAATCCACTCCGCTAAATTCAGACAAATGGAAAGCCTATTTTCCATCCGTCTGGCGGATCAGATGAAAACAGACAGGTGGTCCGTTTTCCAATTTCAATCCCCCATAGAGGAGAGTGGGGCTCTGACAGGTCAGTTCCTGGTTAGAGAGCAGAGACAGCCCATCATCCACGAGCTCAGTGTAGATCAACGGATCAATCCCTGCTGAGCAAGCGGAGTCCGTCAAAATGGACATATGTGTGAAAGAGGCCTAAAACTAAAAAACTATAACTTGCCATGCTCATATGTTCAGTCTAAAATGATAGCAACTACCAGCCATACACTGAAATGCAGGGCAGGTAAACAAAAATTTCCCTAATCACTAATTGTTTCTTAACTGACAAAAAAAAATCATTTCAGAAAGGCAACTTTTGCTGTTACAGAGACACCTACTTTTAGGGGTTTTCCATGCATCTATCATGCATGTTGGAAAGATTTCAAAATGAAGAAAATGGTCCCTTTTTTACATTTTAGTCAAGAAAAAAAGATATTGCATATTAATTATTTGTAGATTTATATGCAGCCAATAGGTGCTCTCAGCTTCTTTTAGCATATTTGCAAAGTGTTCATTAACTTTTTGGTTGAAAAAAATTTAAATCTGAAAAAAAGCATTTCTCTTTGGAAAACCCATAATTCTCTGTGACACCACTGTCATAGGTGCATCCTGCGCAAATGTTTAGTAAAAGTAAAATGTTATATAGAGCAGGGCTTGAAAATTTTGCTTTGGATCTAGGCGCCAGCTAAAAAAAGCTAAGAGCCAGTCTGTGTGCGTGCGCAGCGATATGCAACGTGTATCACAATTTACATTTTCATGCATAGGCACCCCAAAGCATGCATTTGCGTTTGTACATGCATATATGTGAGGGGGGGGGGGGGGTAAAAAAGAAATTTGGGTAGGGGAGGCATTTTATGTGCTTGGGTGTAACTTTAATTTTTTTACAATAAAGAAAAAAAATATATATATTTTTTTTCCACCTTACTTTTTTCCTATTACATAGGGGACAAAAAGTCACCTCTGTGATGATTTTTTGGTAACAGGTTCTCTCTGTGTGTGTAAGCAATTGGGCTGCAGCAGAGCCCAAATGTTTCCACCTGGCAAGTGAGCCCTGCTCCTTACCCGCACCAGGGGTAATGCAGAAAAAAAAAAAAAATACTAGCCCAGCACCTGGAACTGCATGCCCTGGGCATCTAGTGATAGGAAATCTGCATCCCTGCAACAGTAAATGGGCTGAAAAAAGCTCAGGCGCCAGGACACGATTTGTAGTCATCATGGCGACCTGCCACCTAGGATTTGTTGAGCCTTGATATAAAGTAATGGAAAAAAAAATAGAAAAAAAAAAAGAAAGAAAGAAATTAAATGTATAAACATGTTGGGCACACACAACAAATTATCTTTTTTTAGGAGTCTGGTTTACTAAATAATTTTGTGGGTTGGTCTGTGTATATGCAAATATTACAAAAAAGAAAGAACAATTTTGCCATAAATTACAGAAAAAAAAATGTTCTGATCAAAGATCTCCTTTAACAACTGTTTATCACATCAGTGCTGAACCAAGAATCGTGGGGTAGCAGTGTCTTTTCTTTGTGTGTCTAAATTACAACAGTACAGCTAAAAAATTAATCAGGGACCACAAACAAATATATCTCCAATCCCTACACTGGCTCCCAATCACCCAGCAAATTAAATTCAAAATACTAACCACAACATACAAAGCCATTCACAACTCTGCCCGAGCTACATAACCAATCTTGTCTCCAAATATCACCCACATCATCCCCTCCGCTCTCCTCAAGACCTCCTACTCTCAAGCTCTCTCGTCTCCTCCTCCCATGCTCATCTCCAGGATTTCTCCAGAGCCTCTCCCATCCTCTGGAACTCGCTACCTCCACTGGTCCGGCTATCCCCTACTCTTGCTACCTTCAGTTGATCCCTGAAAACTCATCTCTTCAGGGAAGCTTATCATGTCTCCAACTAATCTCCTACCACTTCCATCAGCTCATTCCTCACAGTTACAACCTTTTGTACCACCTGCCCCACCCTATTAGATTGTAAACTCTTCTGAGCAGGCCCCTCTTAATCCTCTTGTATTTTTTTGTATTGTAACTGTATTGTTTCCTTTTATATTGTAAAGCGCTGTGTAAACTGTTGGCGCTATATAAATCTTGTATAATAATAATAGCTGGAAAGCAGCAATTTGAAGGATAAATTGCTAGTTTAAATACTGTTGTATATGTATATGTTGTAATATGTTCACCGATTTATGTGGTACATTGTTGTGTGTATGTACACATGCAGTCAATGTTGACCAGGCCAGATTGACAATGGTTATCTTATGCAAGTCTATTTGAACATTTCAAAGGGTGTTCAGGTGGTATCTGTTAATCTAATCTAATTACACATATCTAAGGGTACATTGTTTAAAGGACCATAGAAGAAGTATTTATTGATGGCAATTAGACTTGAGGGAGGTAACAATAAGATCAAAGAGTATTTTGGGTTGACCTAGCAGAAACTCCCTCCTAGTGGACTAGTATTTCATAGAGGACATTCAAGCTGGCATTTAGTTTTGGGGTGAGGCTTGTCTGTGTATGGCTGGGAACATACAGGCCTAGGAATATGGGTCTTTGAATTATATCTACTCTGTCGGATTTTTTTGTCATCTGTGGACTTTGGACTTTGTTCTGTGTTGGAAGTCAATAAAGTGCATCTCTCTGGAAGAATTGGGTTGCTGCGGAAGAGTACTTACATCATCATTATAATAATACCTAAATATTAATTATCTATCACCCAGTATATAATACTAGACCCGATCACTACAAATACTAGGCAGTATTTTTCCTAAATACCATTTCTCCCACAAAGTCTCTGTAGAATCAATGAGGTCTATAACCAGGGTGGATATAAATCAATGATTTTTTTTTAAATAATCAAAAAAAATGGATTTTATTGATTTAAATCTTTTTTTTTTATTATTATTTTTATCATATTTATTTTAATGCTATCTAAAACATTCATAATTTTGTTTATTCAGCATGAAATGGAGCTTAGTTATGTAGCATGAGGCTGTATGTTCTGCAATATTTACATTTTTGTTAAACTCATTCAATGAATACAAGCTCTGCAAGCTAAGATAGCATGGCACTGCATTGATGCATTCAAACAATATCACAGTAACCATGAGATAAAACAAAGTTTAGGAATATTCCTGTATCCCATTGTTTTTCAAATTTATGTACACTACAATCTGTATGACTGAATCAGTTCTGATATTGCTGTTTTACTAACCCGACAGCTTATTATTCTAAATAGGAAACCTTCATTTTTTTTGCAAATATTAAAGATTCTAACTACCAGCAAGAATGAGTCCTTACATTTGAAGACCTCCTGTCATTTTAGATCCATCATGGCAGCGCCTGTTAGCGAGAATCCACTCACCTGCTGTCGCCACGTCCCTCGCCTTGTTGTGTCACTGCCGCATCACCAGCCGTCCTATTAAAGGTAATGATACTGTAGGGTGAGTCAACAGTGGGTCAGAGGAGGAGCCGCTGCAGGACAGAGATGACAGCTGCTCTTTAACCACTAAGCCACCGCCCACCGTCAAATGACGGCGGGACAAGGCTTCTCTTGTTCTGGGCGGACGTCATATGACGTGATCGCCCTCCCGAGCCACTAGGGGGGGCGTGCCCGCTGCGTCACTCGGGACCCGGTGCGCGTGCCCGGCGGCCGCGATGTCCGCCGGGCACCTACGATTACCGGGTAACAGAGTAGGACCGTGGATCTGTGCAAACAGAGATCCACGGCCTGTCAGAGGAGAGGAGACCGATAGCGTGTCCCTTGTATATAGGGACACCGATCGGTCACCTCCCCCAGTCAGTCCCCTCCCCCACAGTTAGAATCACCTCCCTAGGTCATACATTAACCCCTTGATCGCCACCTAGTGGTTAACCCCTTCCCTGCCAGTCACATTTACACAGTGATCAATGCAGTTTTATAGCATTGATCGCTGTATAAATGTGAATGGTCCCAAAAATGTGTCAAAAGTGTCCGATATGTCCGCCGCAATATCGCAGTCACAATAAAAACCGCAGATCGCCGCCATTACTAGTAAATAAATAAATAAATAAAAATGCTATAAATCTATCACCTATTTTGTAGACGCTATAACTTTTGCGCAAACCAATCAATATGCGCTTATCGCAATTTTTTTTACCAAAAATATGTAGAAGAATACATATCGGCCTAAACTGAGGAAAAAATTTGTTTAAAAAAAAAAAAAAAATTGGATATTTATTATAGCAAAAAGTAAAAAAAAAATTGTGTTTTTTCAAAATTGTCCCTCTTCTTTTGTTTATAGAGCAATAGATAAAAACCGCAGAGGTGATCAAATACCACCAAAAGAAAGCTCTATTTGTAGGGAAAAAATGATAAAAATTTCATTAGGGTGCAGTGTAACATGACCGCGCAATTGTCATTCAAAGTGCGACAGCGCTGAAAACTGAAAAATGGCTTGGGCAGGAAGGGGGTGAAAGTGCCCTGTATTGAGGTGGTTAAAAATTATGATTTAGATCAAGTTGATTTAAATCAAATCCACCCTGTCTCTAACTACTGTATCTATATAAAATATGCTTTCTTTATCAGCCTAAACTGTAGCTCTGATAAACTTCTGTAATAACAGAACAAAAATGATCAGTTTGGATTCCACAAATATAACTTTTTGAATTCTTATAAAAATGCTTTTCAGATTTAACATTGGTTTATATTCCCAGATTAATCAGTGTTGGTGACTTGCATGACCCTTGTATGTAGAAGTTTCTCACAACCTAGACACCTTATGTAAGTAGGTTAGGCACCTTATAGGAAATGATGGCAAAAATGTTTTTTTTTTTTTTGCATTTAGGTACTTTGAAAGCCTAGTTAACCTATTAAAAACTGCATATACAGATTAAGGATGCCTGTTGAATAAAAACAAGCTGTGATGCTTTGACTAATGCCCATGCTATAGGTGTAGGCTATTTAATTCACTTCAAAAAGCCTGACTGGAAAACTTCTACAATGTTACTAAGAGAAGCCTAGTGTTACTACTCACCTTCACAGGAGTGAGCTCAATCTCTGAATCAAAACTACTCACATTACCTCTCCTCCCTGATGAAATGCGTTGTAGTTCTGAGCTCAGTGTTTGAGAGCTCATTCTTGTGATGGTGCAAGTGAGAACGTGACATTAGGCTTTGTCATGAACCTTGGAATACTGGATTGTCATGAAGCTTGGAATACTGAAGTATTTCTCCATTGATTCTATTACACAGTGGGGGGTCTTCTGCCCTGTCTTAAGGCTAAACCCCCTCCAGACGGCTCCATGGTCTGGAAGGAAGGCATTGATCTGTGTTTGACCATTTGTTTATGTACTTTAATTACCCCCTGGGGCTTCTCTATGTCATTATACATATCAGTCCTCCTATTCAAGCTATCAGACCACTCTCTGCTGACCCTGTTTCAAGTCCTCATTTGCATGGACAAGAGGACCTGAGTGCAGACTAGAGTGTACTTTACAATTGACCAATAGGAAAGTGGTTGTTGGGGACGGGGTGTTCAAACTGCTGTGTATAAAAGTCAATCAATAAAAGTAAGATTCCTGTTTGAACTTACATACAGCCTGCCTGGTGTTTGTTCTGAGCTATCACATATAACTGGATTAGAACGGCACATAGCTGTAGTTTGAATCCTGGAGCATCGGATGACCGAACCATCAGATGTTGCGATCTGCAATCTGATTCAATAGCCACAGAGGAGTGTCGGGAGAGTGGAACCGAGCAAGCAGGGGCTCGTTACATTGGTTGGCAGTGGTGGGATTTGCTCTCCAGTTACTGGGACACCCCAAACCACCACAGTGAAGGGCCAGCTATGAAGCCTGCAGGAGAGCCATGCTGAAAGACTTACTTGAAAGCCGTGGAAGGACCGGTGGGACAAAGAACAAGGCCACCCTGATCAGTGAGCTAGCCAAGATGGATCAGGGGGATGGTGATGCAGGACCCCGGTCAGTTGAAGACTTGTTTCAGCAACGAGTTCAAGAGTGGTTGGCATTATATGGTGCTAACCCATCAGAGACCGCCATACAGAATGCCATTAGAGACATCCAGCTGCAGGATGAGTGACAAGAGAGAGAACTAGAGCGGCAACATGAGCGGAGAATGGCAGAAATACAGCAATCGGAAACAATACCTAAAGATACAGCGCCTTTCCGTAAGTTGCCCTTCCGGGCGTTCAAACTATTTACGGAAGGAGAGGAGGAAATTGAAGCATTCCTGCAGGACTTTGAGAGACTATGCCAGATACATGATGTACTGTCCCAAGATTGGGTTGCTTTACTGGCAAGTAATTTGACTGGCAGAGCAGCCAATGCATATCGGGCCCTGGAGGACGAGGACGCTAAAGATTCTGACCGGGTAAAAGAAGCTCTGCTAGCCCGATTTGCTATTACACCCAAAGCCAGCCGGATTAAGTTTAGAGAATCCCGGAAACAAGCCAACATAACATACGTGGAGTGGGCACATCGTCTGCAGCGGACCCTTAAGGACTGGTTCCAGGGAAGCCACGCTCATACCATAGAGGACATCACCCAGCTAGTACTCTTAGAACAGTTCTTTAACCACACCCCTCTGGTAGTACAGGATTGGGTGCGAGATAAGCGACTACAGACTGTACAGCAAGTGGCTACTTTGGACGATGAAAATCTGGACTCTCGAAGGTCAGGCCAAAGCGAGCGCTATCCACTATCTCGGCCCAGCTTCTTCTGGCCCAGGTTACATGCTGAGGTGCAAGAATACTGCCGGACCTGTGAGACTTGTCAAAAAGTAGGAAAGACAGGGGATCACCCAAAAGCCTTGCTGCAACCCCTGCCGATCATTAGAGAACCCTTTAGCCGCATAGCAGTAGATATTATAGGCCTGCTGGCCCGCCCCATGCCACTGGGAAGAAGTATATTTTTATGGTGGTGGATTACACCACTCGCTACCCGGAGGCCATTGCCTTATCCAATATCCAGGCTGATACGGTAGCAGATGCCTTACTGCGGGTATTCACTAGGGTAGGGTTTCCCCAGGGGATATCCGATCAGGGTACCCAGTTCACAGCTGAGCTGACGCAGCAGCTCTTGCATCTCTGTGGGATTAAACCCTTCCAGAGCGCCCCCCTACCACCCTCAGACTAACGGGCTGTGTGAGAGATTTAACGGGACCCTGAAGCAGCTGCTTCAGGCCTTCGTGGAGAGTAGGAAGTATTAGGAGAAATATCTTCCCCATCTTCTGTTCGCCTATAGAGAGGTACCCCAAGAGTCTACGGGGTTTTCCCCATTTAAGCTGTTGTATGGGCGAAGGGTTTGGGGGAGGAGGAGGAGAGCTCCGACCCTATATAAGACTTCCCGAGGAATCCCAGCACAGGAGATTGTACCGGAGACTGTACCGGCGGCGGAGATTATACCGGAGCACACAGAGGATCGGACGTGACTTGTCCCGCAGGTCGAAGAGGACACTCAGGTTATGAAGATGAAGGGGGACATTACCCAGATCTGACCGTTCATTTACAAAAGTGTTATGAGCTGATCTGGAGTCACGTCCTCCTTTGGGTGCCTAAATGCGTCCTACTGAATAGTTATTCTCTAAGCTTGCTTTCAATGTAATGAAACTTCTATCAGAATACGCTGGAGCGGATGTTCGGCTGGGAATAAGCTTGCAACAGGGGAGTATCATCTTCCCCCCACCTCCTTCCTTTATATGAGTGGATGATCCAGATCGAGGAACCGGATTGGAAAAGACATCAACACCTAAGGATTCGATCGGCACCTGTCCTGGAAAACAAACATCTCACGCTTATACCCCTGCAGGGGTATAGCGCTCCGGTGAGTGGAATCACATCAGGGGGAGTCTGTTAAAATCAGGAAGAATTCGGTTGGAAGACATTATATGAACACTTGACACTTCACACTTCACATGAGACTTTTTATTGTTGGTTTAATATAAACACACATCATATACTAATATTTATTATTTGAAATTATAGAGAATTTATTATAGAAATTTTATATATATACTTTTTATTTTTTTATATATATTTTCTTATATATATTCTCTGAGCCTCACCTGCACTTCACCATTGAGGGGTGTGGATGTTCTCTCCTCTTTACACACTATTTGTAGTTTATTTTTATATTATCAAGTAGGGGTTGGAATACCATTAATTGGACTGCACCTGACACTTTGCACTTATCACTTTTGGGTTTGTCTAGTTAAATAACAGATTGGTACATACATTATAGACCACCATAGAGGCCATTAGTGCTCATTATTTGTATATGGGATTAAGGCTACACAAAATAATTAGTTTTCTTTTTATGGTTATACTAATTGAATCACTTGTACTATTTATTAATTTTTTCATACCAATTAGCACTTATCAATTTTTATGTGGGATATACACTAATGCATCAAACGCTATATCGTTTACTGTCATTCCTAAAGAATATTATATAGACACACCAGCCACTTTAATTAAGAAAATTATTATATACCAACACTCCCTCTTCTATGCACAGTGCCACTCCCTACTTTTTGAATTCATCTTTTTTGGGGGTACACGTTAGTGTCCCCTGCCTACATAGGGGGGCAGCAGTTGCAAATATATCCTAAAGCGCGGATCCACTGACAAATAATCATTATCTGATGACTATTGACTTATGTAAGGGCTACTGGCAGATTTCATTGGAAGCGGAAGCAATTCCAAAGTCGGCCTTCATCACCCCGTTCGGCCTTTACCAGTTTCGGGTAATGCCATTCGGGATGAAGAATGCTCCGGCTACCTTCCAGCGGATGATAGATGAACTCCTCGATGGTCTGCAAGATTTTGCATGTGCATATCTTGATGACATCACAATCTATAGCCAGACATGGGAGGAACATCTTAGACACCTGGGAATAGTGCTAGATAGGATCTGAGCCGCTAACCTGACCCTGAAGCCAGACAAATGTAATATTGGGATGTCTGAGGTGCAATATCTGGGACATAGAGTGGGATGTGGGAAGCAGAGGCCAGAACCTGCAAAAATCGAGGCCGTCCTAAACTGGCCAGTTCCCAGAACCAAGACCCAGGTACTTGCATTTTTAGGGACAGCAGGGTACTACAGGAAGTTTGCACCCCACTATAGTGACATAGCTAAACCCCTGATGGACCTGACCAAAAAGACTCTCCCTAGACAGGTCCTGTGGTCCCTGGAGTGTGAGACAGCGTTTCATCAGCTAAAAACCGCCCTAATGCAAGCTCCCATGCTGGTGGCACCCAATCCTAACAATTGCTTTGTCATTCATACAGATGCCTCCATTTTCAGACTGGGAGCCGTACTAAGTCAAGTTGGCGATGATGGGAAAGAGCACCCGGTGGCGTATCTCAGCCGCAAGTTTTTACCCCATGAAGTTGGATATGCTGCCGTGGAAAAAGAGTGTTTTGCCTACGTGCATGGACGCTCTGTTACCGTCATGACGGACCACAATCCCTTGATATGGCTTAACCGGGTGGAAGGAGAGAACGGCCGATTACTAAGGTGGAGCCTGGCTTTGCAACCGTACAATTTCACCATACAATATTGGCCAGGGCCTCAAAACGGGAATGCGGATGGGTTATCCCGGCAGACGGACCTGGAACCTTAAGACTACTTTTCCAACATCCTTGAGTTGACCCGTTCGGGGTCCCACTGTGGATGTTGGACTGTTTCCCAGGGGGGAGTATTGTCATGAACCTTGGAATACTGGATTGTCATGAAGCTTGGAATACTGACATATTTTTCCTTTGATTCTATTACACAGTGGGGGGGGGGCTTCTGCCCTGTCTTAAGGCTAACCCCTCCAGATGGCTCCATGGTCTGGAAGGAAGGCATTGTTCTGTGTTTGACCATTTGTTTATGTACTTTAATTACCCCCTGGGGCTTCTGTGTCATTACACATATCAGTCCTCCTATTCAAGCTATCGGACCACTCTCTGCTGACCCTGTTTCAAGTCCTCATTTGCATGGACAAGAGGACCTGAGTGAAGACTAGAGTGTACTTTACAATTGACCAATAGGAAAGTGGTTGTTGGGGGCGGGGTGTTCAAACTGCTATGTATAAAAGTGTGTTGTGTGCATCAATAAAAGTGAGATTCCTGTTTGAACTTACATACAGCCTGCCTGGTGTTTGTTCTGAGCTATCACATATAACTGGATTAGAACGGCACATAGCTGTAGTTTGAATCCCGGAGCATCTGATGACCAAACCATCAGACGTTGCGATCTGCAATCTGATTCAATAGCCACAGAGGAGTGTCGGGAGAGTGGAACCGAGCGAGCAGGGGCCCGTTACAGGCTTCTGTTTACAACATAAAAAACATCCAAAGGGAGCGCTAATTTAAACTGTGTGGAGAGATAGCAGACTCACTCCAAGCATGTGCAAAATCACAATTTATTTGAACGGAGATAAAAAGGTTGACATAAAAAAAAGGGAAGTAGCTCACAGTATACAGTTCCAGACGACCAAGGTGCAATATAAATGAGAGTCAAAGTCAAAACGTACATGTAATCACTGATGGTACGTGCAGCACCTGAACGTGGGTCCAGATGGATAGCTCAAAACCTAGGAACTCTATGGTAATAGTCAGAATGCTGGATGACACCAAGAAGGATGTGGAGATAGATAGATGAAGATGGCAGCGGCCGGGGACTTGGAAGTGACACACCTGCAGGCAGGATGTGCCCTGCTTGGGGCTCGGAGATGACGTTAGGATTGCTCACTGTAGTTCTATTTTTCAGTCCATGCCCTTCTAAATGCAATTTGAGGTAGAGATGGAAGAGGGGGGCCTAGTTTAGGATCTGAGTGTGGAATATGTCAATGTTTTTGACTTGACTTGATATTCATACATTTTCTGATTTGTAGAAAAACTGCTCAGGTACTGTATGTCTATAAATGAAAAGATAAAAGGTACCAAAATCCCAAATATGTATTTACATATAAAAGTGAAGGGGTGGGGCAAGTTTTTTCCAGTACCATCATAAGACATTGCAACAAATTTAGTTTAAAACCAAGTTTCCTTTACATGTAATCAACATTACACTTTAAAATCATTCAACATTTCATAGTAGATTCCTCTAAGTGGTTATATCACCTCAATTGGTGGATCACTTAGAGTTAAGGATACCTCCAATCACCATATGAACATAAAAGGTCAAACAACATGTTTTGTGGTTACCCGCTTCTTCAGGAGAGCAAACAGGAAAACAGGATGATTATACACTAGGAATAAAAATAAAATATATGTGCAAAACATACTAGAAACAATAATAATTATCCTATATATTCTATAGTTGTTAAAATTATTGGCAAAAGGATCTCTACCTTAAGGGCTGAACTAGCAAGCAGAGTAGGCATCAAGATAAAAAGATCCAATATCCATTCCAGGCATGTAATATTATAGTCAGGCACTAGATGGCACATAAAGACAGCAAACAAGGTGTAAACATAACTTGCCCACAAAAAAAATCAACTAGATTAAAGATCCAACAAGTGGAAATAATAGATGTAACAAGACAACTTTCATTCATCTCAGGATAAAACCTATAAGAAATATGATTGCCCATATAAATATATTCAAAAAAGACCTTGTAGACATGAGAAAATTAATTCAATATGTGTATATGAAAACATATACACATTCCGACCATAAGTTACACAATAGCTATGCAATACCTGGAAGGAGAGTTCCAGCCATGTGCTTCCACTGCCATATGTCAAATGAATATGACAAACTGGGCCCTTTATAATGCTCCAACCTCACACACTCAACCACCCCGACCGCTGGCTGAGGACATAACGAGGCCCGATCACGCATGTGCATTGCTTTATTGAAGCCCTGGATGACAGGGCGGAAAGCTGCATATGCGGCCATTGCTAGGCCTAGATGGAGGAGTGGCCAAGGAAGCCATAAGCATCCCAACGATCAGTGCATGCGCTGATCGCGGGACAACCACTGGGGGCTAGCCCTGTCACCTGTCTCATAGGCAAGGTGGAGGAGATCGGTGGGGGTTCCCCCATCAACTTAACTCCCTCTAAAGGCATTGCATGATCATCCAGAGAAAAAACGCCCAAGGGAAAGGAAAAACACCCAGAGGACCCCCAGTGGTCAGAGGAGATAACAGCCAAGATAATAATCTAAAACAGGCAATGATACCATTTAGAAAGAATATTTTCTGATTTATCCCCCCGCTCCCCATTTTTTTGTACTGGTCCACGTCTTCTGGTGTGAGCTTCTTTTCCTCTCATTGTTTGTTACACATGATTGTTGTTTATGTTTCCTTATGTTTATGCTGTCTAACAGCAAAATATTTTTGATATTGGGTTTTTCATACATATACACATATATGCACATGATTTATATGTTTGTAAGGTTTTATTATATTAGATCATAGATAACAAATCAATTTTTTTGCTGGTTCAAGATGAGTATTAAACATTCATTAGGGTACATGAATAATAGAAGACACATAATGTGTTAATGTTGCTAGGTGGTGGGAAAACCTGGTTCACTCATCCCCCTGGCCCCTTCTTTATAAACCTTCCTTTCTGCCATTTTGCATCACGTGACCTGAGGAAGGGGTTATTCCCCGAAAGATGTAGTCCCTGGTCCCAGCTATCGGCTATCTCTTGATCTAATTCAGTTTCTTGCAGCCTCTTGTCATCTGTGAAAGTTTTTTTAGAGTCCATCAGTGCCCATATACAGCGGAGCCCTTTGGAGTGCTTCCACCAGTACCCAATGTCCTCTCCTGGCCCTGAGCGGGTCATATTCAGCCCGCGGGTGTGTCACTTCCAGGTCCCTAGCTGTAGCCAGCTTCATCCTTCTCCACGTCATTTGTAACACCCAGCCATCTGCCTTTTACCATAGGAGTTCCCGGGTTTTGGGCCATCCATGTGGACCCACGTTTAGGTGCTGAACTTCCCTTCAGCAGTTGCATGTGGGTTTTGACTAGCAGTCATTGTTTTTGCACCTTGGTCATCTGGAAATGTATATTGTGAGCTGCCTCCCTTTTTTTATGTGAACCTTTTAATTTCCATTCAAATAAAATGAGCGGTACACTCAGTGCAGTATGTTAGTTGCAAAGTCAAGTTTAATAGTAGTAAGTAAAACTCATATTTGAGTAAATATAGGCAAGCATTTGTGGTAGATTCAGTCCATAAGGCATCCTTGTGTTTGACTGGGCAGCGGTGATCAGCAATCCCCAGCCGCTCCAATGGTCTCCGGGGCTCAGAGGTGGATGTGAATCAACACAGGAGGCTTGTCGGTGCTAGTGGACAGGGGGCGTGGTTGAGCTCGCGTTCAGAGCAAGCATGCTCCTTCATCAGGTTTGTGAAACAGCCATCTTGAGTGGGGTCTATATAGGGAGGCAAGTGGGCGGTACAAGAAACTACAGGACACAGCAGACCAGCACCAAGACCAAGCTCCCCACATGTTTGTCACTTGAAATGTGCCGTAAAATACATGATAATGCTTGCGGGGATGCAATAAAATATCTATAGATTAAAAAGTCATCACATTGTAAATAGAAAAATAAATAAATAAATAAAATTAGTATAAATTGAGAATTAAAATAGTTTCATAATGAAGTATTGCTATTGGTCAATCCATCACTGTATATTTACTGGCAGATGCTCAAAGCTATGACAATCCTAAGAGACCATAAGGGTCCTGTTAGGAAAATGTATAAAATATTTGTTTAAAAGAGTATATTATATTATATTACATTACAAGTCCATCAAGTCCAATCTATGTGTGTGATTATATGTCAGTATTACATTGTATATCCCTGTATATTGCGGTCGTTCAGGTGCTTATCTAATAGTTTCTTGAAACTATTGATGCTCCCCTCTGATATTATAAAGTAAAAACATTTTAAACTTATATCCATATACAATTATTATTTGATTAAATGTAATATACAGAGGGAAAATAATCTGAAGACTATGAGGCTAAGAAAACTAATTTATACATATATGTACACGCAAGCACATGTACACACACGCATGAACACATACATATACACATATGTATATACATACACATAGCCACATATACATACATACACCCCACAATGGGGGTTCTGAAATGGGGGATGGGATATGTGAATGAGTGGCATAGTGACCCATGGTCACAACCAAGATAATTATACTGTAAGAAGTTGTTGTGAGGTATCTTTATTTCCAATTGGAGTGCGTTTACACAGTGAATATCCTAGCTATAGTGAGGCTATAGGGAAATATGTATGAGGGCCATACATCAATAAATGGAATGCATTTTGATGTCCTCATTTAGGCCCCCCGGTCTTAGGCTATCCAGGGTATATATCCAGAATGTCTCCCTCTCGCAAAGATGCTTAATGCGCTCCGCTCCACTCCTGGGAGGGACAGAGTTCACAACCCAGATTTGTAGTCCACTAGTAGAATTTTCATGAAAATCAGTAAAATGTCTCGGGATGGTGAGTTCACCACCCTCTTCAATGGAGCGTCTGTTTTCTCCGAACCCCTTTCGCAGAGTTCTGAGGGCAGGTTAGGCAATATATGGCGATTCAGATGAACAATTGTAGAATTTACCAAGTGATACGTCTTTCCTTTAGTAGTGAAATGTTTTTGTCTGTGTTGCACAAATTTACATGTAAGGCAGTTAAGCTTTCGACATTGATACATCCCTTTAATGTCTAGGAAAGTTGGTGGTGGGTCTCTCTTATGGAATGGCGCCAAACTTCCAAACTTTGGTACCTAAAAATCTCCATAGGCGACACTTTAAAATGTTTTATAGGTTACCAGTTTAGAGTTACATAGGAGGTCTAGTGCTAGAATTGTTGCTCTCGCCCTAACGCATGCGACAATACCTCACGTGTGGTTTGAACGGAATTTACATATGTGGACGGGACTTACGTGTGTGTTCGCTTCTGTGTGCGAGCACACGGGGATGAGGGCGCTTTAAATTTATTTTTTGTTATCATTTATTTTACTTTTTTTTGTTTTTTTTTTTTACACTTTGTCTTTAAATGTATTTATTTTTGACCACTTTTATTCCTATTACAAGGAACATAAACATCCCTTGTAATAGGAATAGTGCGTGACATGTCCTCTGGTCACCGGAAATCTCTACGTCCGTCATCCGGCGGCAGCAGATTCTTCCTCTGGGTCCCCAATGGCTTGGAAGAGCCCGGAGAAGCACTAGATTGCGGCAGGAGGGTTGTCCTCTCCCATTAGCTGTAAGAACGATCAAACAGTGGAACTGCCGCTATGATCATTCTTACAGGACACAGAATCGCCAGCTCTAAAAAATGGTACCTGAATAATGCTTGTAGCTGCAGACATCATTCAGATATTCCCCCTGAAAGCCAAACAAAGATGTTATATGACGTCCTTGGGCTGAAAGTGGTTAAGGAGCTTTGGAGATGCAGTATGCCCCAATGTTTTTGAGGATGTCCATCTTTTTGTGTTGTGTATGGAACTTGGTGATAGATCTTGTAGTCTGAGTGGGTGGGGGATGTTGATGGTTGAGTCTTGGTGCTTCACCAAGGAATAGATTGTAAGCACCCTGGACTAGTGGGGAGTACCCTTTTTCCATAATTTTTTTTGTTTAAAGAGGCCACCCTGTTCAGTGTAATCCTCTAGAAAGGTGCAATTGTGTTTTAGCAGGCAGAATTGGCTCTTGGGTATATTGGATATCCACCTGGGATGATGGCAGCTACAAAAGTGGGTTTGGTGTAATTATTGGCATGTATGGTGGAGTCTGTATGGCCTAGTTCTAAGTCAAGAAAGGCCAGTGTGTCAGGGTCACAGACAGATGTGAATGACATGAGGATAGAGGAGCGCCCGGTGATCAAAGAGGTAAGTAATTTGTATTTTATTTGAAGTATCAGCAATAAAAATAGGCCAATGCTTTTCAGGGAACTAAAGACTCCCCCTTTATTAGGGCTGTTTGGAAAAGTGTAACAAAAAGCAAGTATAAAAGCAAATATACAGTGGGGACGGAAAGTATTCAGACCCCCTTAATTTTTTCACTCTTTGTTATATTGCAGCCATTTGCTAAAATCATTTAAGTTCATTTTTTTTCCTCATTATTGTACACACAGCACCCCATATTGACAGAAAAACACAGAATTGTTGACATTTTTGCAGACTTATTAAAAAATAAAAACTGAAATATCACATGGTCCTAAGTATTCAGACCATTTGCTGTGACACTCATATATTTAACTCGGGTGCTGTCCATTTCTTCTGATCATCCTTGAGATGGTTCTACACCTTCATTTGAGTCCAGCTGTGTTTGATTACACTTATTGGACTTGATTAGGAAAGTCACACACCTGTTTATATAAGACCTTACAGCTCACAGTGCATGTCAGAGAAAATGAGAATCATGAGGTCAAAGGAACTGCCTGAAGAGCTCAGAGACAGAATTGTGGCAAGGCACAGATCTGGCCAAGGTTATAAAACATTTCTGCTACACTTAAGGTTCCTAAGAGCACAGTGGCCTCCACAATCCTTAAATGGAAGACATTTGGGATGACCAGAACCCTTCCTAGAGCTGGCCGTCCAGCCAAACTGAGCTATTGGGGGAGAAGAGCCTTGGTGAGAGAGGAACCCAAAGATCACTGTGACTGAGCTCCAGAGATGCAGTCGGGAGATGGGAGAAAGTTGTAGTAAGTCAACCATCACTGCAGCCCTCCACCAGTCGGGGCTTTATGGCAGAGTGGCCCGACGGAAACCTCTCCTCAGTGCATGACACATGAAAGCCTGCATGGAGTTTGCTAAAAAAAAAAAAAAAAAAAAAAAAAAAAAAAAACACCTGAAGGACTCCAAGATGGTGAGAAATAAGATTCTCTGGTCTGATAAGACCAAGATAGAACTTTTTGGCCTTAATTCTAAGCGGTATTTGTGTGGAGAAAACCAGGCACTGCTCATCACCTGTCCAATACAGTCCCAACAGTGAAGCATGGTGGTGACAGTATTATGATGTGGGGCTGTTTTTCAGCTTCAGGGACAGGACGACTGGTTGCAATCGAGGGAAAGATGAATGCGACCAAGTACAGGGATATCCTGGACGAAAACCTTCTCCAGAGTGCTCAGGACTTTAGACTGGACTTAAGGTTTAACCTTCCAACAAGACAATGACCCTAAGCACACAGCTAAAATAATGAAGGAATGGCTTCACAACAACTCTGACTGTTTTTGAATGGCCCAGCCAGAGCCCTGACTTAAACCCAATTGAGCATCTCTGGAGAGACCTAAAAATGGCTGTCCACCAACGTTTACCATCCAACCTGACAGAACTGGAGAGGATCTGCAAGGAGGAATGGCAGAGGATCCCCAAATCCAGGTGTGAAAAACTTGTTTCTTCTTTCCCAATAAGACTCATGCCTGTATTAGATCATAAGGGTGCTTCTACTAAATACTGAGCAAAGGGTCTGAATACTTAGGACCATGATATGATATTTCAGTTTTTCTTTTTTAATAAATCTGCAAAAATGTCAACAATTCTGTGTTTTTCTGTCAACATGGGGTGCTGTGTGTACATTAATGAGGGGAAAAATGAACTTAAATGATGTTAGCAAATGGCTGCAATATAACAAAGAGTGAGAAATTTAAGGGGGTCTGAACTTTCCATCCCCACTGTATATAAATAAAAATTAAAACATCACAATCAGAAACAATCACTTAATGCTATGCACAAGTATTGTGTAAAAAAGCTATACCTACATATACATACAATATTTAACTATTATACCGTGGAACACATTTCATGTACATTATAGAAGTAGTTGCCAATTGTACTATCATAATTGTATGTGGGAAAAAAAAAAAAAAACACGTAAAGCTTTACATATATCTCAACATATATTTTTGTTAGGAAAAAACTTTTCAAATTAGAATTTAAACTGGATTAAAATGTATTAAAAAAAAAAATCATAAATATGCAATAGGAATTGGAATAAAATAAAACTGAAAAAGTGCATGCTGCAACATCGCTATACGATTGATATAGGAACTTTTATATTTATGATATGTATTTGTGTTGATTATAACATTCTTTGCAAGCAGATCTCAGCACTAACCTGCTAGCACAAATAGTTCTGGGATGATCCTGTTAGAGGGTGCCTTTGGCACATGGATCTAGAGGAAAACACAGATATGCAGTGTAATACCTAAAAATATGCAGTGTAATACCTAAAATACTGAAGTGGAGAACCCGGAAGAACCTCAGGATTGGAGGGGAAGGGGACTGAAGGCTAGGGGGAAAAAAAGAAAAAATATGTGTGGTATGAGTGAGGGAGGATGATGATTATATACAAGTATGAGAGCGGGGAGATTCCTGCATTGATAAGCAGCTGATAAGATTGGTCAGGTCTGGTAATTGGCATTGAGCCACTCTGTCAGCTGACAGGTGAACGGAGGATCACTCCTGATCAATCCTGAGGTTCTTCCCGGTTCTTCACTTTACATTTTTAGGTATTACATTACACTGCATATCTGTGCCAAAGTGCCAATATTGCAGCATGCACTTTTTCAGTTTTATTTTATTTCAATTCCTATCTCATATATATGAGCTGTTTTTTTTTTGTTTTTTTAAATACATTTTAATCCAGTTTTAATTTTTCCTAACAAACATATATGTGCAGATAAATGTAAAGCTTAAATGCTTTTTTCACATACAATTATGACTGTAAAATTGAGAACTACTTCTATAATATACATGAAATGATATCCTCAGTATAATGGTTAAATATTTTTATATGTATATGTAGGTTTAGCTTTTTTTTACATAATACTTGTGCATAGCATTCAGTGATTGTTTCTGATTGTGATGTTTTAATTTTTATTTATATACAGTGGGGACGGAAAGTTCAGACCCCCTTAAATTTTTCACTCTTTGTTATAATGCAGCCATTTGCTAACATCATTTAAGTTATTTTTTTCCCCTCATTAATGTACACACAGCACCCCATGTTGACAGATGCAGCAGATGGTAGAAATGTGGTGTATGCTAGTTATCTTGTTTAAGGGAAGTGGCCTCCGATGTAATAATGATTCCTTCTTGGGTGGCGTTATAAACCAACATATGAGCCTCAAAGCTATATAGGGCTAATGGGTCACGAGGGAGTCGAGTGTAAGTATTGGGTTCGGACAAGAGCCTGTGAGACTCTCGTACTGATGCATCTCTATTTTGGACAACAATCCCATCTCCCTTATCAGCTGGTTTTATGATGATGTTGGTGTTCTTGGTAAGGGCCTTCAGGGATGACCTTTCTGATGGGGAGAGATTATGATTGTACGGGGTGGCAGGAGTCTGATGACACATGTTTAATTTCTGAAAAAACGACCTGATAAAAACTCAGAATGTATGGGTCATTTACATGCGTGGGGTTAAATATGGACTTTGGACAAAATGTGGTATGTTGTACAGGTGGAGACATGGGAAGATGTTGCGTTAGATACGTGACATACATATCAACTCCAGTATAGAGATCCTCCAGGAGTGCTAAGCAAGAAGCATATAACAGACTCCTCCAGGGTGGTATCCGGTTCAGGATCCCTGGTAAGGCTGTTTTTGGCAGATTGGATGCTTTAAAAACTTTTAACCGTTAGGGTCCGAATAAATTTGTTGAGGTCTACAGAGTAAAAAGGTTGGGGCAGTCTGAGCAGACAAAGCTAGGACCCTTGCTCAATAGGGATGTGTCCTCAGAACTAAGTGTTTGTGTGGACAGATCAAAACGTTTACAGTTTGGCCAATTTTCCCTTCTTTTTTGTTTCTTCTTCTCCCCCCTCATCTGCCACTTTGTCAAGCTTTCTTTTAAGGGCAGGTAGGGGTTTTTTTTACTAAAAAAGAATCAATGGAGGGTGTGTTGTCTGATATGTCGGTAATAGGTGGATTTTCCTGTGTGGCAGTAAGGGTAGGACACCCAGTGGGACCTAATTCATGAGGCGTGGGAGTAGGAATGTGGGTATCCATAAGGATCAAATGAGGGGGGGCAGGGGCTAAGATTTCATAAAGTAACTGGGACATTTTGGGAAGACTCGGTAGAGATGGTAGATACTGACAGTATACTAATATATGGATAAAATACACATTTTTAATTTAAATTTTTTTTCTATTTACAATTTGATGACTTTTAAATGTATAGATATTTTATTGCATTCCCGCAAGCATTATCATGTATTTTGCAGCACATTTTAAGTGACAGACATGTGGGAAGCTTGGTGTTGGCGCTGGTCTGCTGTGCCCTGTAGTTCCTTGTACTGCCCCCTTCCCTTCCTATATAGGCAACACAGGAACCCCCCTGAGAGGTGGGACTTTAAAAAGTGAGTGTAAACATGGGAATAAAAAAAAAAAATCGACTTTATTACATAATAGAGAACAACAATTTTAGCAAAAAGATATATCAAAAGGTCATGCAAATGTACAAATCCGTAATAGGTTGGTGGGTGTAGGTAAATGTTTCTGGCTGAACATTTCTGGCTGAATGCCATTCTTCAGGGGTTTTATTCAAGCATATAGAGACATATATATGAACAGGGTCCAACCTGAGACTTCACATGACCACAAGGGGAATATATAGCAGCTAAGCAGATGTATTGAAAATTTCTACCGAGCCCCACTACCCGGTGTCACCAGCGAGGATCCCAATCAAGACGCACGTCCAGAGGGGGTCACATGATAGGAGGGGATGTAAAAAACAACAGGAATATAGTTGTATAATCTGCCATATGGGAGAAAGGGATCAAATAAGAGCCTCTCATCCACTGAGTATGCCTGTCTGTAAAGATGGCTGAACCGGCCGTACGTGTCCCCTGAAGCACCAGAGCAGCTGTTACGGGTCTGGCGTTTCAGAGGACACGTACAGCCGGCTCTTGGCTGCTTGCTGAAAGAGCTTCATTCACGACTTCAAGGACATTGTAACTACCCCACTCTACAGCACCTGGCACCGAGATCAAGACACAAACCACACTCTCTGCTTTACAAAAATTGACAGCTTTCTTCCCCCCTCAGCGGCAGAGATCGGCAGCATGGCAGAAAGCTGCTTCTGAGGACAGACAGCAGTCTGACTCCTCAGCTGAGGACATTGGCTCAGATTCCTCTACAGGCACAGAGATCTTCTGCAGCAAATTTTTAGGGACTCATTAATGACTGGAATAGTACCACTGGATTTATGTAGGGTCAATGTGGTGCCTATATTTAAAAAGGTATCAAAGTCTTTACCAAGTAACTAAAGACCTGTGAGTTTAACTACTTGCCGACCAGCCGCCGTTGTTATAAGGCGGACGGTTTGCTCCCCTGCGCGAATCGCCATAGCTGTACGGCAGCCGCAATGTCTGCCGGCCACCCACAATCACTCCTCAGAGAGCCAGAATGGGAGTCTGTCAATGTAAACAGACAGACAGATCCCAGTTCTGTCTAGGAAGTAGAGAGAGATCTGCTGTTCCTATTGATCAGGAACAGCAATCTCTCTCTACTCCCTGTCAGTACACTCCCCCCACAGTTAGCAACACCTCCCTAGGACACACTTAACCCCTTGATCACCCCTAATGTTAACCCCTTCCCTGCCAGTGACATTTCTACAGTAATCAGTGTCTATTTTTAGCTTTGATCGCTTCATAAATGTCAATGATCACAAAAAAGTGTCAAACATGTCCGCCACAATGTCACAGTCCCACTAAAAATCTCTTACCACCACCATTACTAGTAAAAAAAAAAAAAAAAAATGAATAAAATGCAATAAATATATTCCCTATTGCGCAAAATAAATATAGACTTACTGCAATTTTTTTTTTTTTTTTTTTTTTTTTACAAAAAACATGTAGAAGAATACATATTGGCCTAAACTGATGAAGACATTTTTTTTTTTTTTTTTTTTAGTTTATTTTACAAAAAGTTTTTTTTTTTTTTTTTTTTCCCAAGAGGTGATCAAATACCACCAAAAGAAAGCTCTATTTGCAGGGAAAGAAGGAGTTTGGGTACAGTGTTACATGACCACGCAATTGTCAGTTAAAGCGACACAGTGCCGCAAAAAATAGCCTGGTCAGGAGGTGGATAAATCCTTCCGGGGCTGAAGTGGTAAAGTATAACTAAAGGCAGAACTTTTTTGTTTTTGTTTTTGTTTTGGATAGAGTGGACTGTGTCCCCATTAGGGAGAGTCACCCTTTCCATTGGTCCTGTTTACTATTATCATGAAAGTGGAAGTAAAAAACAAATCTCAAATTTCGGGTTGTCCCCAAAAAAGTAGTAGCGTGGGAATCTTCCAATGGGCACCCTACTTCTGGTGTCCTCATTTGCAAGGATTTACTCTCACTTCCTGTTTGGCTATGGGACAAGAAGTGAAGCAAAATCTTTGCAAAGGGACAACAATAGCAAAAAAAAAACTGACAGGGGTTATAACCTTCCCTTACTCCATTAAAAATGAACAAAAAAAACAAAAAAACAAAACAAAAAAGTGTTGCCTATACCTGGAGAGTTTAATAAAAGATCACATAGATTTTTTGCTGGATACAGAAAGATTTAAGCAAGAGACAGCATGGATTCATGAAAGTTAGAAGTTGTCAAACAAATCTGATTTCTTTTTATGGGGAGGCAAGTAAAACCTTAGACAGAAGGATTGGCTGTGGATGTAGTATACTAGATTTTACAAAAGTGTTTGACACCATTCCCCACACATGGCTAATGTGTATGGTAAAGCCTACAGGCTTGGAAAACTTGGAAAAAAGTTTGTAAATAGATTGAAAACTGGCTAAAAGATAGCATTCAGAGAGTAGTGGTTAATGATTCTTACTTAGAATGGTCCAAGGTTAGTGGTGTACCCCAAGGTTAAGGCTGGGTTCACACTTATGCAAATTAGAATTCAGGTTTCCCTGCATTCAATCCACATGACAGGAGACTGTGACCAACTCTCAATTGGGGCCGGCTCACACAGCTCTGTGGCAACCGCAGAGCGGATTGCACAAGGGTCCCGTGCATCTTTGGCTCCATTTTAGGTCAGAATTCAGGCAAAAATTTAGGCCTGATTTGTCCCTGAAACGGACAACAGGGACGCACCGGATTCCTGCTGTGAGCTGCATCTGAAGACAGTGTGAACCAAGCCTTAATTTTTAATAGCTTTGTAAATGATATAGGGTATGGGATTAAAAGTACCATTTCAGTCTTCGCAGATGACACCAAGCTATGCAGTGGAATAACGTTATTACAGGATGTCTCCAACTTACAAGCCAACCTCAATGCACTGTTTAATTGGGCAAATGAGGTTTAATGTTGATGAATGTAAAGTTATGCACTTGGGGTCTAAGAATATGCATGCATCATACATGCTAGGGGGAATACAACTGAGGAATTCCATAGTGGAGAAAGATCTGGGGGTTTTGGTATATCATAAGCTTAATAGCATGCAATTCCAAGTCCTTTCTTGCATTGAGCGATATGGATTTCAAAGTGAGAGAAACACTTTTGCCCCTGTAAAACCTCATCTGGAACATGTAGTTAAGTTTTGGGCACCAGTTCTCAAAAAGAATATCAGGGGGGGGCGTGGCTTGCGAGCACTCTGAATGGCAGCATAATCCCGGAGCTCCGGTACTGAGCTAAGAAACAGCGGCACAAAACATCCCATCGGGTCCCGTTCTCTACACCCGCAGAGGCAGAATACCCCAGGGCAGAGTTTGGAGCCATGTCCAGAAAACGAAAAGAACAGAGAAAGCCTCAGCGCCTGACGGACTTCTATGAAATGAAGCAGCATGACGGTAGGCAAGATGGCGCTGGGTCATCATCCACCCCAGCAAACAAATCCACTACCATCCTCCCTATGGCGAATAGGCACAATCACAATATAAGCATCCATAAAAGCCCACAGCAATACTCTCCCTCTCCACCCTCAGGCAGCCCAGCTAAAGCAAAACCCCGGATGGATGGCGGGGGATTCGCTGATACAGCTAGCCCTACGAGTGACTCAGGGGATGACACACGTGAATTACCTGACTCCATTGAATCTTTCCCTACCTCACATCAGCCTGTGATCGATACTGTCTTAAAAGACATGCTACTATCCCTAAGAAGCTCACTGCAATCTGACCTAATGAAATGCATGCATAAGTTTAACAACAATTTGCAGGCTGTTGAGACCAGAGTTGAGCATATAGAACAAAAAATGGGGGAATATGCTACCACTATCAATGATCTGGTAGACTCACATGAGGAAAGAGAGGGGGATACTGAATGGATTAAGGAAAAAATCGCAGACATCGAGGACAGAAACAGGAGGAACAATTTGAAGATAAGAGGGATCCCTGAAACTGTACAACAAGCCGACCTGCGCACCTATGTCTCCTCTTTATTTAAATCTCTCCTTCCTGACCTCTCCGACATGGAGATTACGATTGACAGAGTCCACCGCCTACCAAAACCCTCTTATTTATCAGAACATATCCCCAGAGATGTAATCCTACGATTACATTTTTATCAAGCTAAGGAACAACTAATGATGGTCATGCGCAAGAAGGAACACGTTCCTGCTCAATACCAGCATCTGCAGTTTTATGCAGACCTCTCTCAATACACTCTACAAAAAAGAAAAAATTTGAACACCATCACTAAAGTATTGAGAAACCACAATATCACTTATAGATGGGGATATCCTACCAAACTGTCCGTTACAAGAGAGGGACGCACCCACGTAGTGAACTCCCTAGAGAAAGGACTTTCTCTTTTGGAAGAGTGGAATATCTTACCTGCTCCAGAACCAGCAACCCCCAAACCTGTGGATCCAGTGTGGAAAACAGTCACCACAAAAAATGCTAAATCGCATAGCTAAACCCAGATGGACTATCATCTTTTCACTTTCTACAGTTTCTGGGCTCAGTGCACCAGTCAGGAGCTCCTAAGCCCGAACTTTCTTCCCCCACTAACCTTAAACAGCAAACTGCTGTATACAAGTTTACTGTCTGTTAAATCCAGATTGACCTATGCAGAAGTTGCTCTTTTATACCAAAGTTGATTCTGCAATGTTAACGTTTCATTTTGTTTTTTATGTTTTCTCTTCAACGTTTTTGAAGTTGCAGCAGTTGGATACACAAAGACGCAGCCGGAATATCACAATCTCCCTGTCACCCCAAAATGAAAACAATCTCAGCAGTGTACGTGAGTACCTCTTTTGTCTTATTTCACTGAAAGAAGATTTCCTATGCAATACCAGAAAACACCACATGAGGGCAACAAGACCTCAAAAATGTCCCCACGTTTCCAAATACTCTAGCATACCTTCCTTACAACCATGGGCATAAAAATTATTTCTATTAATTCCAAAGGCTTGAATCATCCTGCCAAAAGGAAATCCATGTGGTCAGAAGCAATTACCCACAAGTCAGATGTGGTTTGTGTGCAAGAAACGCACTTCTCTGCCACTGCAGCACCCTCTTGTACCCATAGGAGCTTCCCTTTCATTTTTTTTGCTAACTCCCATAACAAAACCAAAGGGGTCCTCACAGCAATAAGAGACTCTGTGACTTTCACGCTTCACAAAGAAATTAAAGACACAAAAGGAAGGATATCCTATTAATTTGCGACATTAATTCAATCACTTATACCATCGCTAACGTTTACGCTCCCAACAAGCATCAAGTAAGATTCCTCAACAAAACGCTACAAAAAGTGAAGACCCTCCAGAGGGGGAGATTAACCATATGTGGAGACTTTAACGCAACCCCAATCCCACATCTGGATTCATCTTCCGGAACAAGACGTTCAAACCCATCCCTCATGAACATCCTACATAAACAGGAACTTTTTGACGCATGGAGGTGTATGCATGCAGGAGAGAGGGACTATACCTTCTTCTCTTCTCCCCACAACTCCTATTCCCGAATAGACCTTTTTTTGGTTGATCAAAGTACATTAGCCCATGTAACATCCACAGATATCAATACCATTACTTGGTCAGATCATGCGTCCATCACCATATCTCTAAAAGACGATGCCGCATGCAATACATCCTACTTGTGGAGATCAAACTCCTACCTAATGCAACAACCGGACTTCAGGAAAAAAATAGAAGATCAGATGAAGGAGTACTTTAGCATTAACGCACCCTCCGTGCAAAACCATTTTACCTTGTGGAATGCCCACAAGGCATATGTGAGAGGTGTCCTCATACAACTGGGGGCGAGGGTTAAAAGGCAGAGGCAGCGGCACATAAAAGAGTTGACAGACAAAATTTCTCTGTTAGAATCCAGCAACAAACAAAATACCTCCTACTCAACCTCACATCAACTTACACAATTAAGATATGAATTGAGATTGTTATTACTAGAAAATTTTGAAAAGTCCTCAAAAAAGCTTAAAATTACATATTACGCCACGGGTAACAAAGCAGGTAAAATCTTAGCTTACAGGATCAAGGGCATTAGATACAAAACAAAAATCCCATACATTCTACACCCCCTTACCAAACATAAACTGTACCATCCACAGGACATAGCAGACACCTTCAGTCAATATTACAGTAACCTGTACAATCTGAAAGATGACTTAATCACCCCCCAACCCACTACTGATGCAATTAATGCATTTTTACAACAACTAGACATTCCTACATTGTCACAAGAACAACTTCAAACTCTAAACCAAACATTCAGTATAGAAGAAATACATACTGCTATTGACTCCCTACCAAGTAACAAATCTCCAGGCCCGGATGGATTCTCGGGAGATTATTATAAAACCTTCAAACACATATTAAGCCCATATCTACAACGCACTTTTGATGCTGCTGCTGCCTCTGCCTCTTTTCCTCCAGAAATGTTAAATGCAATAATAGTAACTCTACCTAAGCCAGGGAAAGAACCCAATATACCCCCAAACTTCAGACCGATCTCACTCCTCAATATAGATTTGAAAATTTACGCAAAAATTGTAGCATCCCGATTATTAAATCTTCTCCCACTTCTCATTCATCCTGATCAAACAGGATTTACCAAGGGTCGTCAGACATCCGACGCAACCCGACGACTGACAAATATTATACACCTGGCGAGAGAACATAAAAGGCCTTCTCTGCTTCTAGCTCTGGACGCAGAGAAGGCCTTTGACCGCATCCATTGGCAATACCTCGCCCAAGTATTGAGAAGGTTTGGTTTTTCTGGCACTATACTTTCTGCGATATTGGCACTATACTCTAAGCCTTCTGCCCAAGTGCTAGCATCTGGAACACTGTCTAGGCCATTCAATATCACGAACGGGACTAGGCAGGGGTGTCCCTTATCCCCTCTAATCTTCAACCTGCTAATGGAGCCCTTAGCTATATACATCCGAACAAACCCCCATATTACAGGTTTCCGTATAAATAATTCAATACATAAGATCAGCCTATTTGCTGACGACATAATCATGATTCTAACCAATGCGGAATCTTCCCTGGCTTCGGTACATAAGACCTTAGACATGTTTCATAAGATTTCTTACTATAAAGTGAACGAGAGCAAATCATACATCATGGGAATAGGCATTGACGCGCCCCTTCAAAAGAAACTGAGTGACAAATTTCCATACACATGGGAAAATGAAGGGATAAAATACCTAGGGATAACACTTACAGCATTGACAAGTAATCTAGTCGCAGCCAACTACACCACATTCCTGGGCTCATTGAACAAAAAACTTCT
Organism: Lithobates clamitans; assembly: GCA_037952925.1. Taxonomy (NCBI): domain Eukaryota; kingdom Metazoa; phylum Chordata; class Amphibia; order Anura; family Ranidae; genus Lithobates; species Lithobates clamitans. Next base: position 3,920,059 of record JBBGZY010000375.1, read on the forward strand.
AGATATAGACAAAATGGAACTTTCATGGACAGGCAGACTGGCGGCGTTTAAGATGATCATCCTGCCACAGCTTCTTTATCTATTTAGGACGTTGCCAATCCCTGTTCCCAACACATTTTTCTCTAAAGCTCAAATTATGATAAATAGATACCTTTGGCAAGGAAAAAGGGCCAGGTGTGCCTATAAGAAGTTAACCAACGCTAGAGATGCGGGAGGAATAGGTCATGTTATCTTAAAAGATTATCATACAGCAACAATCTTATCACAAGCAAAATCTTGGTTAAATACTGCCCAGACCCACAGATGGGTAGAATTGGAGGAAGCACAACTTTCGAGAGGTAATCTAGCTGACACCCTATTGACCTGCCATGCCCGACCTTACGTATACTCACATATGTCTCCTACAATGATAGCTACACTAACAACATGGAGGTCCTTTTTGACATCAGACTTCTCTAGTCAGATGACTAAGCCCATACCGATTGCCACATCTAGCCTCCCAATAAACATTCCACATTTAAATATATCACACTGGATAACCAAGGGTATTTTGACACTAGACGACCTCAAAGTCGGTTCCTCATTCAAAACATTTGAGACTCTCCAAGCGCAATATGGTTTGGATGACACTGACCACTATAGATACCTTCAAATAAAGCACTATCTCCATAGAGTACCAGTAACATCTATAAAGGTTCCGTGGAGGGTGTATCTATATCTTACTAATCCTAATACCAACATAAAAGGTATCTCACTTTTTTACAACATACTTAACAACAAACAAGAGTTCAAAAAGACTAATAACAGAGGCGTGGGAAAGAGATCTGGGTATGTCATTTACAGATGAGCAATGGCAAAAAGCACTCCGCAATACCTTTATTGCAACTAAATGCGTCAAACTATGGGAGACAACACATAAAATAACACTCCGGTGGTATCTAACCCCACAAAGGATATCCAAATTTGCGAAACAGGCCTCTCCTCTGTGCTGGAGAAACTGTGGAGGAAGGGGTACATTACATCACATACTATGGGAATGCCGGGTTCTACATACAGTTTGGAAAAAGGTATTCAACCTAATATCAGAACTCACATGCTCAGTAGTAATTCCAGATGCAGCATTAGCAGTGTTATCAATAGGAATAGAAAATATACCAATCAATACTAGAACCATAGTTACCCACATACTACTGAGTACGAGATTGACAATATTAAGGAAATGGAAAGACGCATCACCTCCTTCACTTAAAGAAATAGTTGAAATGACCAACACACATGCTACATACGAGCTGATGTTCGCTGCAGCTCAAGGCAATTATCATAAGGTAAATGTAAGGTGGCACAGGTGGACTGCATGGTACTCACATGTATATAAAAGCAGAAACTCAATCCCCTGACTTTGTATAATCTAGTTAATACAGGAAGTTAAACTGCTGCATACTCTTTATACTCTTTATACTCTTCATACTCTTTATACTTTTCACACTTTTATTTTTATTGATTATTTATTTTAGAGCTTAGTCCTTTAGCTCACAGTTTCTATATTATTTTCCTGTTACTTAAATAAGTTAAATGAACCCAATAGCGGGACTAATTGTCCCAGAACTAGTCTCGATAAGTTACGCACCAATTGCACTAACTCAAATGATTGTAACATGTGCATAATGTACTTATAACGTACTAATATATGTATACATTGCCTACAGGATAAAGGTGTATGTAACTTCCTTACTGTTTTCATACCAATAAAAATTTATTGAAATTAAAAAGAATATCAGGTATCGCACGGTGGTTACTCACATCTTGTTGCATTCATTGTTTAAGGATCAGGCTTTTTGGTGTATGAAACCCTGGAACCGTATGGTATACTGACACTATTCGATTGTTGTTGATTCTCTGATTTTTATTGCCTACCATAACTTATATAACCCTTATGATGTTGCAAAATGTTGCTGACATTACTTAGTATGTATAGGAATACCCCCTGCCTGTACTTCCAAATATGTTGTTTACTCTCCATTTCCACTGTCAGATTACAATATTAGACAGTATGCTTCTTGTATTACTCCCTTTAAAAAAAAAAAAAAAAAGTATTCAATGAAGACTAAATGAACAATAAAGCTGAATTCTGGGTACAATAAAGCACTACCCTTGCAGTAGGGCTCCCTCTGCACTGTGAGGGTTTTTTTTTCTAGAGATAACATAACAAGCGGTTTTACTACCCTATCCCTTATTGCTGCAGGTTTCCTCCCAACTGCACAAATCCTGCAAAGCCTCTTCTCTGCTTCGCTCAGTTTCAGGAACTCTTGTGCCATGCATTGTGTGTGAGGACATAAAGAGCCAGCCCACATCCTGAAGCATCAGAGAGAAGCGGAAAGTACCTGCTGATGGCTGTTATCTATAGACCAAAACAAGCAATTAATGCTTGCAGTGTATGGGGAGTCCTACTGTAAAGGTAACATTTGATTTAACCCAGAATTCAGCTGTTACGTTTAAACAATTAGGGCCTCAAATGGTTGAACCTAACCATACACCTGTGTGAAGAGCTGTCTTCACACATGTGGGATGCAAAGGTGTGCAGGCAGCCTGCTCAAATGCAATGCAGACAGGAAACCTGTGCATCCTGCATGGGTGAAGATGGACCTTCATACTGGTATATACAGTGGGGATCGAAAGTTTGGGCACCCCAGGTAAAAATGTGTATTAATGTGCATAACGAAGCCAAGGAAAGATGGAAAAATCTCCAAATGGCGTCAAATTACAGATTAGACATTCTTATAATATGTCAAAAAAAGTTAGATTTTGTTTCCATCATTTACACTTTCAAAATTACAGAAAACAAAAAAAATGGTGTCTGCAAAAGTTTGGGCACCCTGCAGAGTTAATATCTTGTACTGCCCCCTTTGGCAAGTATGACAGCTTGTAAACTCTTTTTGTAGCCAGCCAAGAGTCTTTCAATTCTTGTTTGAGGTATCTTTGCCCATTCTTCCTCACAAAAGTCTTCCTGTTCTTTGAGATTCCTGGGCTGTCTGTCACACACTGCTCTTTTAAGGTCTATCCATAGATTTTCAATAATGTTGAGGTCAGGAGATCGTGAAGGCCATGGCAAAACCTTCAGTTTACGCCTCTTGATGTAATCCCCTGTGGATTTTGAGGTGTGTTTAGGATCATTATCCATTTGTAGAAGCCATTCTCTCTTTAACTTCAGCTTTTTCACAAATGGCATCAAGTTACCATCCAAAATTTGCTGAAATTTAATTGAATCCATTTTTCCTTCCCTGTGCCACTGGCTACAATACAACCCCAAAGCATGATTGATCCACCCCATGATTAACAGTTGGACAGAGGTTCTTTTCATTAAATTCTGTGCCCTTTCTTCTCCAAACATACCTTTGCTCATTCCGGCCAAAAAGTTCTATTTTAACCTCATCGGTCCACAGAACTTGTTTCCAAAATGCCTCAGGCTTGTCTATATGTTCATTTGAAAAGTTCAAACGCTGATTCTTGTGGTGAGGACGTACAAGAGGTTTTCTTCTGATGACTCTTCCATGAAGACCCTATTTGTACAAGTATCTCTTTATAGTGGAATAGTGTACCACAACTCCAGTGTCTGCCAGATCTTTCTGGAGGGATTGTGCAGTCAAATGTGGGTTTTGAATTGCTTTTCTCACAATCCTGCGAGCTGTTCTGTCTGATATTTTTCTTGGTCTTCCAGATCTTGCTTTAACTTCCACTGTTCCTGATGACTGTCATTTCTTAATTACATTCCGAACAGAGGATATTGACATCTGAAAACGCTTTGCTATCTTCTTATAGCCTTCTCCAGCTTTGCGAGCGTCAACTATTTTCAGTTCTCTAGACAATTGCTTAGAAGAACCCATGGTGCGGATTGTTGGGGCAAGGTCAGATGAGTCTGGTCCTTTAAAACCTTTGAGATTGACATTACCTGGTCTTCCCAGACGAGGATTGAGAACAATCCATGACACTGGCAGGTCTCAGCTTTGCAAAGGGGGCAGTGCATGCTATAAATTCTGCAGGGTGCCCAAACTTTTGCAGACACCATTTTTTTGTTTTCTGTAATTTTGAAAGTGTAAATGATGGAAATAAAATCTAACTTTTTTTGACATATTATAAGAATGTCTAATCTGTAATTTGATGCCATTTGGAGATTTTTCCATCTTTCCTTGGCTTCGTTATGCACATTAATACACATTTTTACCTGGGGTGCCCAAACTTTCGATCCCCACTGTAGATCATTACGCCTGTGTGAATGAGGCCTAAAGCTCATATTAAGAAAGTGACAAGGTTATATTTTTTTTTTATTATTTTAACATGCTATAAAGAATATTCTTGAATATTTCTCATTCTTGCTTCAGAAAGCAACACTCATGTGTTGTGTGATATGCTCATTTACCTTGACAGTTGATAGATGAGAAGAGAGGTATTTGTTTTTTTTTTTTTGTTTGGGAATATTAGTTGATTTACCTTAAAAATGTTAACTATACTATTTTGTACTGGAGTATGACATAAAACTTTTCTCCTTTCCCTTTCATGCTCACTGTATGTTATCTGTTTTTCTTCACTTAATATTCATAAATTCATAATAGATGTTTTTTACAGGTGTTTTTTTTTAAATAATGTACTTGGGTTATCACATGCTCTATCTCACTGCAGTATGTTTGTGTAAATTATATTACTGAAAAAAGCAAAAATGCTATTAGAGCTAGGCCAAATACATTATACCAAGATGCCAGCTTTCAAGAAGATTCAAGCCTGAGGCTTCTAATACTTGAAAGAATAACAAGACTGTCTCCCAAACAATATCAATTAATGTCAGGCACTTTTCAGTTTTTGGAATGATACAGACAAATGGAATTTCACTGTAGATATTATAAAAAGAAGTGTCACAGTGTAATCACTGTACAGTTTGCTGTTAAACTTTATCATTAATGTAACATATTTAGGGAACTGATTATCAAGTAGGCATTCCATATGTAATTATTATGACCAAATAAATACACCACTTCAAAACCATGAAGTAAAACTGTCATATTAAGTGCAAATATAGTATTATCATCATAGCCATGGTCAACCTATCTTATGATAATCATTCTAGGCAGGTGAGAGACTGCAGTAGTTTAGTGAAAACTAACCGGGGGGGGGGGGGAATGTTCTCTTTAATGCTGTATATGTATAACCAGAATCTTTATTTTATTTTTTTTTAATTAACTTTGAATAGAGCGAAGAATGAAGTAGAAAAAAAAGTCCCTCCCCTAAAAACATAAATTTTCTGAAAGCAGAGGGTTTTTGTACAATAGTACTATTTTTGTAGATACCATTATTTTTGGATGTTGCTCAAAGCCAAATGTTAATAAAAAATATAGTAAGCAAACAATATATAAAGATTTCTAAAACATGAGAGCTAGAGGGATCCATGTTAACTCAATGCAGAGCAGATCATCCAACTGGAGTTCACTGTTCTCCATCTTTAAAATATATAAGCACCCAAACAATGAACTTCTCAACTTCCCTCTACTTTCAGTTTCTCTGGGAACAACTTGCTGTGCCCCCCTGCAACATTGCAAAGGTTAAAGACTTGGTAGTGGCAGGGAATGAAGAATAAGGTATACCACTTAATATCTTTTGCCCCACTCCTGCCGGCTCCTTCCACATCTAAGTGACATGTTCTCCGAAGCTTCTTCTATAAGTTGCATGGGGCCGCAGTTGCACAGTGATGTTACCAAGGACAAGACCCTACCTAAGTTCTCTCTAGACTCTTCGCAACATGGCCCAGTCTTCCAAAAATAGTAGATAGGTGTTTAGGGGCTGTGAACATCAAGCAACTATGCTTCATACAGCATATGGTGGGAATGTCCCAAAATCTGAGGATATTGGAATAGAATATTGAACTGAATATAGAAAGTTACTGGAATGCAAGACCCTATACACTCAATTTAACACTTCCTGTCCTAGGATGACAATGCTGTTCTTCCACAGAGACAGTGTAGTGAGTGAAGGTTGTTCCAATACAACAAAACAGCAGTATCATCAGGTAAAAAGAAAGAAAACAAAGAGCACTAATGAAGCCACCAATCCTCAATCTGAGATGAAACTGGTAATGCAAACTATAAATAAACTGTGAGGAGGAGGCACTTCTGTCCTTTGAATACCAAGAAGGTTAAACTAAGAAACAAAAATTGTCAAACCATGGCTTAATTTACTCAAATGCAGGCAGGCTTGTTCATTACAGCAGTTAAATTATATGTTGAATGGGGAAGGTATTTTTAATAATTAATGCATTTATCATGTTTTTGCATTCCAAACAAGTATTCCCTCTTGAGTCTTCAAAAAAATAAATAAATAAATAAATAAATAAATAAATAACTGCTTGGAATGACATCAGCATGAAAAAATAAAAGATAAAATATATATTATATTATATATATATATATATATATATATATATATATATATATATATATATATATATATATAGATATATATAGATATAGATATAGATATATAGATATAGATATAGATATATCTATCTATACACACACACTGCATGCACAGTTATTGGGCAAGTTCTATTTTTGAGGATTCATTTAATTACTGAACATCTACAGTGCTCTGAGTCAGTCCAAAATGTTAATAGACCTCAAACCTGAATTATATATATATATATATATATATATATATATATATATATATATATATATATATAAAAATATATATATATATAAAAATATATATATATATAAAAATATATATATATATAAAAATATATATATATATATATATATATATATATATATATATATATATATATATATGCAAAATAATAGGGTAACTATTACTGTCCAGAATGATTATGCAACTAAATGAAAAACGAAAATTGTCCCATCTCACTTGTTTATTTTCATCTGTTAAAGTTAGAATAATAAATGAACAACTCAAAATTTAAAAAAACATCTCTGACATAAAAAATAAATAAATAAATAAAAAAATAGATATAGATATATATATCTATATATATATATATATATATATATATATATATATATATATATATATATATATATATCAATCACTGATCAATATAGCCACCCTTTTCAATAACAGTCATAAGCCTTACATTCATGAAGTCTGTCAGTTTCTTGATCTGCTGACTATCAACTTTTTTGTACAGCAGCAACCACAGCCTCCCAGACACTGTTCAGAGAGGAAGAATACTGTTTACCTACACCATAAATCTCTCATTTAAGAGGGGCCCACAAGTGCTCAATAAGGTTTAGGTCAGATGAGGAAGGGGGCAATGTCATTATTCTTTCATCTTGAAGGCCTTTATTGGCTAGCCACAGAGCATTGTCCTGCTTAAATATCATGGTCTTCTTGAAAGATGCAGACTTTTTCCTGTACCACTGCTTGAAAAAAAGTGTTTTCTAAAAAAAAACTGGAAGAAGGTTTGGGGGTTGATTTTGAGTCCATCTTCAACCTGAAGAGGTTCAACTAGCTAATCTTTAATAATACCAGCCCATACTAGTACCCCACCTCAACCTTGCTGGTGTCTGGGTAGAAGTTGAGGGATGTGCTATTATTGGTCCAGCCACAGGCCCATCCATCTTGTTTGTCAAGTCACTCATCTCATCATTCCATAAAACCTTTGAAAAATCTGCCTTCAGACATTTCTTGGCTCAGCCTTGACGTTTCAACTTGTGTCTTTGTCAGGGCTGGGCTCAGCCCTTCCTTCTCTGAGCTGGCCGCTCAGCTGTAGGCAAATTGCCAGCTCCTATCTCGCCACAGCTACTCACCTATTGCTAATATCCTGCTCTTCAGTCCTGCCTACTTAAGCCGTCCAGCCCAGAGGATCCCTGCCTTCGCCTTGGTAAACATCACAGAGACATTCTCCTGTGTTCCTGTTTAAAGACTTGCTTGTCTGGCATCCCTTCTGGCTCCGGATCCTGCTTGCTGTGACACTGATCTCTGACTTTCTGGCTTGGCTGACTATCCATTCCGGTTACCAAACTTTGGCTATGTGTTGACTATGTTTATTCTATTTACTTTTATTATTAAACACGTATGATTTAACTGTACTTCTGTCTCGGTCTGATTTCATGGTTTCTGACAGTCTTATTTAGTGGTGGTCAGGTTTCAGCCTCCCTTACCTTGGCCATGTCTCTGAGCACCGAACACCTTGTACTTCTGGGCGCTCCAAGTAGGTTGCAATTCTGGAATATGACAGCACTGAAGGATAATGGGTTCTTGGTAGCTTCTGGTTTGAGTCTTCTCCAATCTTTGCCAGTTAATTTGCGTCTTTTTCTCAACATGTTTCTTGCAACCCTGTTGACTATTTGCAACAAAATGTTTGATGGTTCTGTGATCACGCCCCAATATCTTAGTAATTTCCAGAGTGTTGCATCTCCCAGAAAGACTTTTTTGACTTTTCAGAGTCAGTTAAATCTCTTTTTTGGCCCATTTTGCCTGAGGAAAAGAAGCTGTCTAATAACGATGCACACCTTGATATAGGGTGTTGATCTCGTTAGGTCACACCCTCCCTCATTACACAAATGCACATCACCTAATATGCTTAAATCCAATAAGCATTCAAGCCTATACAGTTTGGAGTTGGAAATATACATACAGATTATGATTTGGTCAAAATACTAAATTGTGCACACAGTATTATATATATATATATATATATATATATATATATATATATATATATATATATATATATACACATACACACACACACACACACACACACACACACACACACACACACACACACACACACACACACACACACACACCAATTGCATACAGTATTTATTTACCTTCACCTTTTTGCTGCCAGACCCTGTGCTCTACCTTTTAAACTTATGATGGCCGGACAATTTTTGCAATTTTTCTATTGCTTTTTAGATTTTCCCCTTATAGCTTTTCAGAGTTTGTAAAAGACCCCCCAAACCATACATTTTCTGAAAGCACATGACCGGTAGAACACAAATCAGGTGCAACTAATTTTTAGAGCACAATGATATTTGCACAAATGTTTATCAAACTATATGTTTCGCTAAAATCACATTAAAATCATTATTATCAAATAAAAACACGGCACATTTTACAGAATTCCTACTAAATAAGAAAGCTAACCTGTATTGAGTTAATAACCAATATTTGTAAATTAGAAATTGCACTTTTTGTGAAAAGGTGAAAATGGAACATGCATAAAAATGGAAATATCCAAATTTCTTTAAAAATCTAGAGATTTTATTTTTTTACTTACAGCTTTCAGTGTTTTTTTTAAATACCCCCCGAACCATATATTTTTCTGAAAGCACATTACATGTAGAATACAAAGAAGGTGCTACTAATTTTAACTAGGGATGCAACTAATAATTACTTTCATAATCTATTAGTTGGCCGAATATTGTTTCAATTAATTGGGAAAAAACTAAAAAAGTTTGATGTATAATGTAGTTTATATATAAACTTAAAAAAAAAAAAGAATCTTAAATATCTATATGCAGTGGTAAATATATAACACAAGCTATATGGTTAGGGGAAAAAATCTAATTCACTCTCGGAATAACAGACAAAAGAGATATATTTACAATTGGGCTGATCAGAGATTGAATCTAGTACATATCACCTGACTCAGATCAACATTTTTATTTAACCAGTTGCCGCCCGCCCACAGTGCTGCTCTCATTCTGGGAAGATGTCATATGAGAGTTTCCCAGAACGGCCGCGCCATGTTGCTAGGGCACAGCGCAACCCCAATCTTTGTAAAAAGCTGTGGCTTTTTAACTATGTGATCGGCTGTGTCCAACCATAGACGGTCACATGTAAACACAGAGATGCCGGTAATCGGCGCTCCTCACCTCACACAGAGTGTGAGGAGAGGAGAGCCGATCAGTGGCATCTCCACGCAGGGGACATGTAGGTATGTAACCAGGGCACTGATCATCAGTGCCCTGATTGCAATAAAGCCCCCACAGTGCCAGCAATGAGTGCCCATCACGGTAAGCAATCAGTGGCCATTAGTGATGCCAGTCATTACTGGCCATCAGTGCTGCCCATCAGTGCCACCTATATCTGCCCACCAGTGCCGCATATCTGTGCTCATCAGTGCCGCCTATCAGTGCCCATAAGTGTGGCATATTTGTGCCTACTCATCAGTGCCACCTCATCAGTGCAGCCTATCAGTGCCCATCAGTGAAGGAGAAAATATATTTATTTACAACATTTACTGACAGAAACTAAGAAAAACTTTTTTTTTTTTTTTTCAAAATTTTCAATGATATGGAGACAGGTGGGGGCCATCTTCCCCTCCCCCGTCGCCATGTCAAACAGGGGAGAACACCCGATCACCTCCGCTGCTGCCAACAGCCTCAGAAAGCGGCAGAGGGCACCGGAGCCTGGCGGTAGGGGGGCCCTCCCCTGCCTCCGATTAAAGTGATCTTGTAGCAAATCAGCCGCAGAGACCACTTTTATCTTGAAGCAGACCACACACTGAAGAAGAGGATACCAGGGTTATGGCAGCTAGCTGCTGCCATAACAATGATATTCCTCTTCAAAGTACTGACGTATATAACAAGGGTGGGCGGTCCAGAAGTGGTTAAAATGTGCCAGCTGAAGTTGGACTTTAATATTTTACTTATGTACAGTTCATCTACATCTTCTAGTCCATCTAACACTACCTGCTCTAAACATTCAAAATGTTGCTGTCCAAGGGCGGCTCTGTTGCTCCTCTATAGATGCAGGACTGAAAGTGTGTTCCTGGTCTGATTAATCACCAGGTAAAAATAACACTAACACTGAAGAAATGACACTTTGCCACAAAATGAAAAAGTCCAAATTGGCCCAATTAGCCATTTTCCCTCCCCCAGCGTCATGTGACTTGTTAGTGTTACAAAGTCTCAGGTGTGAATGGGGAGCAGATGTGCTAAATTTGGTGTTATCGCTGTCACTCTCTCATACTGGTCACTGGCACCTCATTGTCAAAGAACACTCTGAAGATCTGAAAGAAATAATTGTTGCTCTACATAAAGATGACCTTGGCTATAATAAGATTGCCAAGATCCTGAAACTGAGCTGCAGCATGGTGACCAAGACCATACAGTGGTTTAACAGGGCAGGTTCCATTCAAAACAGGCCTCGCCCAACCAAAAAAGTTGGGTGTACGTGCCCAGCATCATATCCAGAGATGTCTTTGGGAAAGAGATGACAGGTCAGCCTGTCAGTGCTCAGACCATACGTCACACGGCATCAAATTGGTCTTCATGGCTGTAGAAGGAAGCCTCTTCTAAATACGATGCACAAGAAAGCCTGCAAACAGTTTGCTGAAGACAAACAGACTAAGGTCATGAATTAGTGGAACAATGTCCTGTGGTCTGATGAGACCAAGATAAACTGATTTAGTTTAGATGGTGTTAAGTGTGTGTCGTGGCAACCAGGTGAGGAGTACAAAGACAAGTGTGTCTTGCCTACAGTCAAGCATGGTGGAGGGAGTGTCATGGTCTGGGGCTGCATGAGTGCTGCCAGCACTGGGGAGCTACAGTTCATTAAGGGATTCATGAATGCCAACATGTACTGCGACATACTGAAGCAGAGCATGATCCCCTCCCTTCAGATACTGAGCCGCAGGGCAGTATTCCAACATAATGACCCCACACACACCCCCAAGATGAAAACTGCCTAGCTAAAGAAGCTGAGGGTAAAGGTGATGGACTGGTCAAGCTTGTTTCCAGACTTAAATCCTATTGAGCATTTGTGGGGCATCCTCAAACAAAAGGTGGAGGAAAGCAAGGTCTCTAACAATCACCAGCTCCAGGATGTCATCATGGAGGAGTGGAAGAGGACTCCAGTGGCAACCTGTAAAGCTCTGGTTTATTCCATGCCCAAGCAGGTTAAGGCAGTGCTGGAAAATAATGGTGGTCCCACAAAATATTGACACTTTGGGCCCAATTTGGTAATTTTGACCTAGGGGTGTACTCACTTTTGATGCCAGGCTTTTAGACATTAATGGCTGTGTTTTGAGTTATTTTGAGTGGACAGCAAATCTACACTGTTATACAAGCTGTACACTCACTACTTTACATTGTAGCAGTATCATTTCTCCAGACACATGAAACAATATAATAACATATTTACAAAAATGTGAGGGGTGTACTCCCTTTTGTGAGATACTGTGTGTAATATATATATATATATATATATATATATATATATATATATATATATATATATATATATATATATATATATATATATATATATATATATATATATATATTATTTATTTTAATTTTTTTTAAATCTAATACATATTATTTTTCTTTATTTTTTTTTCTTTTGGAAATTAATGCAAATATTCCATACATCTGTTCTTTATCTTTATTCTTGTTCTTCAAGCAGAAATTATTCCTACAGAGGAGACACAGGTCAAACTTCTTTTTAATAGGATGAATATCAGTGTAACTAGTAAACTTCATACATCAGACTTTGTGTCATCTTATGTCCATGGGATGCATGTTCTGAAATTAGATCCTACAGCTATCAGAAGAAAAATGGTCACACATGATCAGCAAGCAAGTGCCCACAGGATACTTTCTCCTAAGGACATCCAAAGTGTGCAAATATATCAACTGTCAAATGCTGCCACAAGTAAAAAAGTATCTCAGCAGAGTAAATTGGTTATTTTTCTTGTTTCACACTTCCATAGTTTTCCATCACATAATTCATACAAGGTATACATTTTTATATAAGGTTAGCTTTATACCACATTTCCTCTTGATTTTCTTATCAAGATTTGCAAAAAAAAGGGAGTTTAAGTAATACTCTTTATTGAATAACTTAAAGTGGTAGTAAACCCAAAAACAAAAATGTAATATATTGCAGCTCACCAGTTCTTAGATGTGGTGGCTGCAATATAAATATATATATATATATATATATATAAATATAAATATAAAAATATATATATATGTGTGTGTGTTTTTTTTTTTTAATTACACCTGATAAGCCTGCCAGTAACAACATTTCTTTCTTAGGGGGTGTTTAGTAGTACCAGATTGAATGGATTTGACTAAAAATTAAAGCTGAACTCCAACTATTGCTTTATAAGCAGTTGGGGTAACCATTTTTTTTTTCATCTTTTTGGGACAAAGGTTTTACAAAAATGAATAAAAGCTGACCAATAGGCAGCCTTTCCTCCAGACAGCCTGCATGTTATTCAATTGCCCACTTGTCTCAAACAAGTTGTAGCTAGCTCCCTTGTTGATCCACTATCCCCCACTCTTCTCCCCCCCGCCCCCACAACCATTTTTGTTTTCTACTCATGTATGGGTTCGCTTCTGCACGCAAGCTCGTCGGGACAGGGTGCGTTTAAAAATAGGATTTTTATAACAAACTTACCTGTAAAATCCATTTCTTGGAGTAATTACTATGTGGGTTATAGCCACCTTCAGGTGATGGACACTTGCACACCCTAAACAGGAAGTTGCCTCCCTATTTAACCCCTCCTCCTACCAGGAGTACCTCAGTTTTTGTAGCAAAGCAATATACATATGCATATACCCCAGAAGAAGAGGAGACTCTGTGTCCCATGATGTACTCCAAGAAAAGGATTTTACAGGTAAGCTGTTATAAAAATCCTATTTTCTTTATCGTACATCATGGGACACAGAGCAGCATAGTAATTACTATGTGGGATGTCCCATAGCAATGCTATTTGAGGGGAGGAAGACACAACCCGTAGGGCGCCAACAGACTTGAGGACCTATACTGCTGCCTGCAGCACACTGTGCCTCATGGTCCTTTTTTACATCCACTTGATAAAATCTGGTGAATGTATGGACTGCAGACCAAGTTGAGGCCTTGCAGATCTGAGTCATGAAAGCTTAGTGACGCACTGCCCTAGAAGCAATAACTGCTCTAGTAGTGTGCACTTTGACATGAAAAGTTTAAATCTTACCTTTTAACCATTAGGCCTGAATTATAACTTTCTGAATCCACTTAGCAATATTGGATTTCAATGATGCCTGTCCCCTCCTAGGACCCTCTGGCAGCATAATAAGACATCAGTCTTTCAGACCTGAGCAGTCATCTTTAAATAGACCTTGACCGCTCTCACTACATCAAGACAATGTAGTGAGTTCTGTAGTGAGTTACCCTAGAACCTGGTTTTAGAAAAAATAGGACAATATCTTGGTTTAGGTGAAAACCTAAAGCCACCTTAATAACTAAATATGGCTTCTTTACAGGAAAGAACAGCCAACTCCGATACCCTTTTGCAGAGGGTATAGCAACCTGAAACACTATTCCCCTTGTCAGAAGGACCAAGGGAGTATGATGTAATGGTTCAAAGTGCTGTTTTTGCAATACCTACACAAAAACTAAGTTCAAGTCCCAAGGGTTCAAGGATGGTCTAAATGGCAGAATAAGCTGCATTACCCCTTGTATAAAAACCCTGGACCAAAAAATGTGAAGCAAGCAGTCTTTGTAAAAAAGACAGATAAAGCCGAGACTTGCCCCTTAATAGTACTCAAGGCCAGCTTCATTTGTAGTTGTGGATCAAGAGTGGATCACTTGTCCTTGACTTAAAGTTGACCAGCTACATGTTGAACCTGTACGCCAAAAGATCTACGTCCAGGATCCCCCATCTTGAGCACTCACGTAGTCTGCCTGCAAATTCTTCATTCCCGGAATGAAGACTAGGCAAGGAACATTCTTTTCCGCCCAAGCTAGAATATGGTCCACCACTCTCTGAGCTGCGTGACCCTTAGTGCCCCCTTGGCAATTGATATAGGCCACAGCTGTGGCATTGTTAGATTGAAACCTGACAGGACAATCCCGCAACCTGAATGTTCAGGGCTTCAGAGCCAGACACGCTGCCCGGATCTCTAGGATGTTGATGGGCAAGGTTTTTTCGGTTGTGGACCACTGTCCCTGGACAGTTGTCTTTTCCAGTACTGCTCCTTAACCTAAAAGGTTGGCTTCTGTCATTATCACTTTCTAGGTAACTGGTATGAAGGTTTTTCCCTTCTGCAGATTCCCAGATACCAAGCCCCAACCGAGGCTCTGGGACACCTTTGGGGACAGCCACATTGGAAAATCTAAAGCTTGAACCGTTTTGTTCTAAGCAGACAGGA
The DNA here is from genome assembly GCA_037952925.1 of Lithobates clamitans. Classification (NCBI taxonomy): domain Eukaryota; kingdom Metazoa; phylum Chordata; class Amphibia; order Anura; family Ranidae; genus Lithobates; species Lithobates clamitans. Next base: position 3,935,220 of record JBBGZY010000375.1, read on the forward strand.
TTCTGTTTTGCAACAGTCTCAAATGGAACTGGGCACAGGGAACCGCTTCAAATGAAGCCACCATCTTTCCTAACAACCTCATGCAAAGGCAAATGGAGGGATCTCTTTACGACCTGACCATCTGCACCTGCTCTCTTATGGAGTTGATCTTTGCCTGAGGCAAGAACACCTTTTTTCTGGGCTGTGATCAGACCTAAGTACCCCAGCCTTTTCAGCGGTTTTAAGGAAGACTTCTCTAGTTTGAGAATTCAACCCATATTTTTCAGGTATTTGATTGTAATGCACACACTTTGCTCCAAACGAGCCACCGACTAGTCTATTAGCAATAGATTGTCTAGGTACGCCAAGACTGTTATGCCCTGTGCCCTTAACCTGAGGTGGGGCGAGAACTCTTGTAAACACCCAGGGTGCTGTAGCTAGCCCGAAGGGCAAGGCTACAGACTGAAAATGCTGCTGTTCTATCTTGAACCGCAAAAACCCTTGTTGAGAGAGAAATATATGAACATGCAGAAATGCATCCCTGATGTTGATTGATGCCAGAAGTTCTCCTCCTTGTAGGATAGAAACCACTGACCTGATCGACTCCATGCAAAAGTAGCGGATCTTCAGGAACTGATTTTGATTCTTTAGATCTAGAATGGGTCTGACATCTCCATTCGGTTTTGGTACCGTAAAGAGGTTTGAATAAAACCCCAAATCTTGCTCTTCTGTGGGGATTTGTATGATCACCCCCTGAGCCAGTAATTGGTCTAGTGCTTGAAACAATGATTGCCTTTTCGCTGGATCTTTGGGAATGTTTGAACTAGAAATTCTAGTTTGTAACCTAGAGACACTGTGGAAGTGACCCATCTGTCCTGAATTTCCTCTTGCCAGACTTCTGAGTAATGCAGAAGTCTTCCCCCTACTCTGGCAAGGGGGGGGGGGGGGGCACCCCTTCATAATGAGGCTTTAGAGTTCTGTTTTGCAGGTTTCTGCCCCAGGACTTCTTTTGTGCCTGGGCCTTACCCTGAGATTTTCCTCTAGAGTGACGGTGGAGGCCGTGGCCACTGCCTAGAGTCGGATGCCCCTGACACAGGAGGAAGAGTCCACGTAAATGAAGGGCGTGTATTCTGGCAAAAGAGTACTTTCCCACTGAAAATCATTTGAATGTATTTGTCCAAATCATCCCCAAATAGCTGATCCCCATGAAATGAAAACCAGTCAGGAGCTTTTTGCATGGTGCTCCGAGTGACCATTTTTTTTAACCACAGGATTCACAAGCGAAAGGCAAGACACCTGGAGAATAGACTCTTTAAGGGCATCTATGACAAACATAATGCTCTTGATAGTTCGGCCAAATCTCGGGCTTGCTGTACAGGAACCTCTTTAAGGGCCTGTCTAAACTGGTCCTCTAAGTAACCACACCTGCTAAAGACAAAGAGGATTTAAACAGGAATTTCCAATCTATTACCTGTTGGATCCTTAAGCATTTGTGCATTGTCTACTGGACAAGTTAGACCTTTATTCACACTGGAAATCGCAGCGTCAACTGCTGGTATATTCCATTATTTTGGTGAATTTCACCTCCATGGGATAGAGAACTGAGAATCTCTTTGGAGGGAGAACATCATTTTCCGGGTGATCCCATTCAGCATAAATAAGCTGTTCTAGTAATGCATGGGCAGAAAATGCATGCAAAGGCTGTGAAGGTTTTAGGGACCCAAGGAAGAAACCAAACTTTCAGCTGACTCCATTAAGGGTAGCATGAAAGTAGAATGAATCATCTCCGTAAGAGACTGTACCAGCGATTTCTCAGATTGCGAGACTGAAAAAGGTGCATCTACTGTTGTTTCCTCTGCAGAGGAGTAATCAGTTTGTCTTTCCTCCTGATCGCCTGATAACACCTCATCCTCTACCCACTGATCCCCTTGCAAAGGGTCTAAGGTGGGGAAAAGGGATCTAACACGCTTCCTATCCATTTGGATGGAGGGTGCGATTAAAGACGCTAATCTTTCCTCTAAGCACTGCAGGGCGGAAGAAAGGGCATCTTCAGTCACGTATACAGGGGCTGAGATGTGAGAAGCAGCTGCACCACCAATTTGTTCCAATGACTCACCCTGGCTTGCCCCAACTGGTATTTCAGGCGAGGATGCAGTGTGGCGGCACGGCTGGAGTTCCCAGCACCTGGGGGTGAAATCTTTGGTACCTTTTATGAGGTTTTTGTGGTGTCTTTTGGCAAACATAGTCCTAAGCACAAAAAGCAGAGGAACTGCACAAATCGCTGAACATAGTCTGACAGTATAATGCTGCTATACAAGTTCAGTCTACTTTAGTGCTGGGGAAAAAAATGTCCTTCCATATTAGGAATGCCCATTTTTGCACCCTTACATGCCCCATCACTCTTGTGTCTAGCCAGCTTGCTTTCTCCTTGCTGCACAGCCAAGGAGAGACAGCTCCAAGTAATATCTCCTTCCCGCGCTTGTGCCGTGCGTCCTCGTGGACGTTTATGTCCCCCACATGGCGCTGCGCCTAGCCCCCCCCTTTCATTTGAATTTTCAAATGTTTCTGCACGTGTGGGTGGATTCAGATCCTGCAGACCCAACACGAGGGGGGAGGCAGAGCCCAAAGACAGCTGGCAGGGGAGTTAAAACTTCTGGAGCCGAAACCGGGACCTCCACACCCCCCGTGGTGGTGGGAGTTATTACAAGGAGCGCCACAACAATTGTTGATCCCTAACCCATCATGGTCCCACCGGGGGGGATGCAGGATGGCAGATCTCTTACCTGCAAGATGAATCCCCACAGTGCAAGCTGCTGCTGCTGCCACACACGGACTGGCACTGAGCTGAAGTGAAGACAACAGATAAGCTATGTGCATATACTCCTTTTAGTAGAGGATTTAAGACATGACAGCATTTTTTCCCTAAGGAAGAAAAATTATAGGTGGACTTTTTCAGTTCCTATGCTTCTTCCCTTACCTTATCCTCACCGCAGGATTCTGCTGAATTAACAGACAGATCCAAATTTCACCCATCACGGCGGGCTGCGTTTAGCAAACCTTCAAGGACCGGGCCCCTTTCCCACTCCCTTGGACCTGTATAGCACCCCTCAAGAAAAACTTTAGGTAATGTGAGCATGACCAAAAAGCCCTGGGTCCCGGGGTCCAGCCCTGCAAAGAGAGGCGTTACAGGCAAAACCTTGTGCTTCGTATATGAAGCCCGGGTACCATCCACCTTGGCCTCAGTGGCACTTTGGATGGATATGGTCTGTGGAGGCTATTTAAATCCAGCATGGATCCCTCCTGGAGCTCCTCAGAGCACATTTTCACTCGTGACCAACACCTTAGACACTGGCGAAAAAACTGAGGTACTCCTGGTAGGAGGAGGGGTTATATAGTGAAGCAACTTTCTGTTTAGGGTGTGCCAGTGTCCATCACCTGAAGGTGGCTATAACCCACATAGTAAGTACTATGCTGCTCTGTGTCCCATGATGTACAATAAATAAAATATTTTTCTTTTATTTATTTTACCTTTTTATTTTTTTTTATACACTGTTCTTCAAAAAAAAAAAAAAAAGTGTCACTTTTATTCCTATTACACAGGATAAAACATCCCGTGTAATAGAAAAAAAGAAAGAAAAAAAAAAAAACATTAAAAAATAAAGTGCCCCCGTCCCTGTGTGCTCACACGCAGAAGCAAACGCATACGTAAGTAAACCACACATATGTAAAAGCCATTCAAACCACACAGAGAAACAATTCTAGCACTAGACCTCCTCTGTAATGCTAAACATGTAACCTGTAAAAAATTTAAAAGCGCCGCCTATGGAGACTTTTAAGTACTGATGTTTGGCGCCATTCCACGAATGTGCGCAATTTTAAAGTGTGACATGTTGGGTATCTATTTACTCAGCGTATCATCTTTCACAGTATACAAAAAAAAATGGGCTGACTTTACTGTTTTTCATTTTTTAATTCATAAAACAGTTTTTAAAAAAAAAACACATTTGGAAAACTGTTGCGCAAATACTGTGTGACATAAAAAGTTGCAACAACCGCCATTTTATTCCCTAGGTTGTCTGCTAAAAAAAACATATATGTTTGGGGGTTCTGACTAATTTTCTAGCAAAAAAAAATTGTGATTTTTACATGTAGGAGAGGAGTGCCAGAATAGGCCCGGTATGGAAGTGGTTAAAAAGCCAGCTCCACCTCCCGGAAGTGAGAACTAGCCCGAAAGTGTGCAATATGCCATCTTTGAAGAGGGACAGGTGGCTGTAATTTCCCATACCGCCATTTTAAAGGAGGTGAATTATACCAATATTAAAAATGGAACTAACAAGTCACTGAAAATACCAGTACCACCATTTTTAAGGTGGCCGGAAATACCAGTACCACCATTTTAAAGGGGGTAAACTGTACCAGTAATAAAAACAAAAGTAGCAATACTGTCATCAGAATGAAAAGCGGAAAAAAAGGAAGCCCAAGTTAGTAATTATTTGGAACATAAATGGATATGCCAATATTGTACAACCTATTTTGGTATTCAGAGAATAGAACCAAAAGATTACTCTCTATAGTAGTGCATTACCAAAATAGATAAGATTGTAATTAAAAAAATAAAAACCTGAATGGAGCTGGTTTGTTAAAATACACAGACAGCAGTGTAATTATGTCAGCCTTAGGTTACAACTCAAGACTTATTTTGCCACTTTTAGGCTGTTTTCAAAATTTAAAGGTTTAATGCAACTAATCTATGGAAATTCATTAATAGGTTGGTTGCTTGAAAAGTTGATAGTAAATATAATATTTGCATGGTATATTTGCTTGAGGCTTTGCATAGGATGATATTCTATTTTTTGCTTATTCTCTCTAAACTGTGCATATGCTGGCATGATGACTAGTATCTGGGGCTTTGTTAATTAAATGTTTAAAGGGCTTTGTAATGGTAGTAACAGGCTGGAAACCAACGGCATGCAAAATTTGGTTCAAACACCCCAGGTGCTAGGGCCTAGTAAAGCCATGTATTAATGTTCTTCGTAGTGTATAAGTGTTCATGATAACTATAGATCAAATAATACATTATATGCATACAATAGTGCCTACAGGCATACAAACATATTCTGATTTATGAAAATTCGAACAAAGGAACCTTGAGCAAAAAGTAGAGCTGTTCAATTAAGTGATTGCTGTAAGAATTGCACTAGAAAGTGAAACAAGTCATTTGGTTTATAATAAAAACAGGCTCTGATTTTGATCCATTACTAATGTTTTATGTGAAAAGGTAAAACTGGCACTATGGGGGTTATTTACTAAAGGAAAATCCACTTTGCACTGCAAGTGCACTTGGAAGTAAAGTCGCTGTAGATCCGAGCGGGACATGCAAGGAAAATTAAAAAAAAAAAAACAGCATTTCAGCTTGCACATGATTGGATGATAAAATCAGCAGAGCTTCCACTTATTTCAGATCTACCCCTTAGATTTAGAGCGACTGCACTTCCAAGTGCATTTTCAAGTGCACTTGTAGTGCAAAGTGGATTTGCCTTTCATAAATAACCCCCTATATGGTAAAAATGTGTATGAAGACATAAGGAGGGTCATATTTATACTTCTTGCTACATTGTCTTGAGTTACCCACCCTACTCCAATACCAGATGACTTGCTACTCTTAATACAAACAAGATCAGATGGCAAAGCTAGACAAGGCATGACAAAGCTATGGGCAGCATGTCTAAAAGATAAAGTTTGCCTACTTTGTGTCAGTATGCCTAGTACCAGTAATTAAAAGAGTATGGCAAACTCCCTATTCTGCTAGCAGCAATTCTAGTTGAGCAGAACAGTCAGTACACAGTATACTATGCAACTAACAGAAATGCACAAAGTGTGTAACAATGGGAGCCAAGTCTGATTGTTCTGTAAGGTAGAATACCAGCCTGTCACCTTATTCTGCTCGCAGTTCGGTTCTAGTGAATCAGACCCTGGGAAGGTTAACTGCAAGTGCACAGTACATGTTGAAATCAACAAAAATGCACATACTTTGCAACAATAACAAAGTCTGATTGTTCTCAGACAGAATACCACAGTAATTATGTTACTAACAGCAACATAATGTGGGGTGGCTATGTGAAACCCCTGGCAGTTTTGCTGCCAAGCCTCCCTACTACGCCTTAGGTTTGATGGCAGGCATTACTGATCAATAAGAAGTCTTCTCGCAAAAAATAGCAAGTGTAGTCATAATTGGCCAACAGCAAGGTACAGAGCCAAGTTAAACTCTTTACAGTACCACAAAATTACAGATTTTGCCAAATCCCAAATTAGCCTCTTTGTTAAACATGCAGATGCAGAGTAATGGACTGTGGGGAAGCATTGATCTCTTTGAAGAGGTCCAGCACATCACCTACCGAGTCAGACCTAGAGATCGGATCTGCAATCAGGAAAGCTTGAAATGCCTTCTCTGGCTCGGTCTCTGATTCAGCAGGGGGCATGTCCAACCTCTGCAGAGGGACCACTGCTTCCACACACAGCAGGGGTTCTACTTTGCAGTATGCTGGCAGAAGACCGACTTTTCTACTCAGGCAGGGCTTATTTTCAAAGAAAAAACTGAGCCTGTGCAAAGCTTTTGTTTTGATGCACTTGGAATGTATTTAGCGAATTTGAACATAGTTCGAGTGGGCTTTAAATTGTCCTGCTTGTGACTGGCTCACTTTGAAGGGTGAGGTCACATTTTAATGAAACAAATTAAGGAAGACTAGCTTCAAATATCCTGACCACCCCTCCAGACCCTTCTGCATATAGCAACTGTGATGTCCCATGCTATCAGCATAGTGGTCCACGCACAGTCCCATCTCTCATAATGTTCACACTGACAAGTGCTCATTGGTCAGAACAGTCATGTGACTATGCTATGAAGAATCAAAGTGTAGCGCTAAATATAACAATAAAACAGCAATAAACTGAAACAATAAATGTGTAGAAACATATAAATGTGTGTGGTAAACGTACAAGATGAAAGTCCAATGTTCACATGTGTGAACAGGATAAACCAGTGAATGTGAAAATTCAAACAAACTTGAAAGCAACTCCCTTAGGAGTTTATATTTTTTTTTTTATAACTCGTGATCACCAGTATTTTGCACTCATCTACTATGATGTATTGTAATTTTAAGAAATAAACCTCTCCATGTTTTGACCTGCACCATATGAAGCTTCTCCATTTGTTCTTACTCCTATTTTGGTTTGATTGAGCCTATCCTGCATGTACCATCGGCCTCCAGACGGCTCCCCCATTGGGTGGAGGTTTTATGCTTTTTTGGAGAGTTATCTGAATCTCTGGAACTTTGTCTTGGTCCTTGTTGCTGAGAAGCGGAACCACCACCACTCTGGGGCTGTAAATTGTGTTTAACGACTTTGACAGAACAGGGCATGACAGCAGCTATGTGCACTGGGGCCCAATCGGGTTGCCAAGATATTTGGAGCTAGTTTATCTTTTCATTTTTTGTGAAAGGGTTAACTTACCCTTTAAGGCTTTTAAATTTGTCATAGCATGATGTGTTTGTGTGTCCTCATATATTAGCTACTGCAAATAGACATTTAGCTGGTTATACTGCTAGTACACAGAAAACTGTACAATTACCATATTTCTGTGACACACGTACTATATGCTCTTCTATCAAGGTCAGCTCTGGTATGGGGCATATAAAATTATGGTCAGCAATCACAGTAAACTCAAATATAGGCTTGTCATCTTGTTGGAGGAAAGAGGGGGGAGGGGGGCAGTGCTGATGAGCCAATATTTGCATTTTAAAATGATCACTGATCGGCATGAAAATTAAAGTGTAACACACTGTTCTTATTTGTGACACGACTTAAGCAGGATAAATGGCTGCTTAATACACCATTCCATGAAGCCCACTTGTAATTACATAGTACCACATACTGGATGCAATATTTATTGTGGTTAATGTGCACCTTTTGTTGCTGTATATAAGTGTCATTACATCTGAAATAATTGTGTGCACCTGTAATTAATGTCATTGTTCTAACAGTATGGGATTAGACATACAAGTAAATGATAATTATTTCATAATTACTTTACAATTGGAAATGTACTTCTGGTTAACATTTAGTAACAGGCACATGAAAAATTACCTTGCTATAATACAGTCTTATGTAGGTATCATTGATGAATAGTGATGTTATACTGCAATAGGTAGTAATATCAAATCTGTTAAATAAAGATTAAACTATGGCAATACATGAAAATGTATTTGTAAAAATACAAGTTATGTGCAAAATACATAAGCTAACTGCATCTAAGGGCTCATGTACATAAACATATGCATCTAAATGAGTACATGTGTAAATTTGAGCTGTGAATCTAAGAAGAATTTTACAGATCTTTTTGTTTGTGCATCCAACTGGAAACACACTGACCATTAAATGCAATTTCTTAAGCAGGATCTTGTTGGCGGCCTCTGCCAGCAAGATCCTTGGTAGATACCAGTAAACTAACTATGGTTATGTGCATGACTCCTAATAGATTATATTGACATATCTTTTGATATTAAATCTCAGTGTTAAAGTAAAATATAATGTTCCAAAAGGGAAAAAAGAAAATAAAACAACATAAAGCCTGTAATGAGATAAATATGTTCAATATCCATGCCGACAGCTGCCTCCTGAAAATGTGTCACTGACAAAAAAGTGGAACTTCACCTTAAAAGGTAAGTTTTGCTGATGCTCCCCCTTCAATTTCGGCATTTTTTATTTTTATTTTTTTTTTTTGGGGGGGGGCACATACCTTTTGCTTTCTCCTTCCCCTGCTCCCTGCCAGCAACCTTCTGGGACACATCACCGACTTCAGGACCATTCACTGAGTGCAGCATGACTTGCACATGTGCACTGAGAAGCTGCCTATAAAGCAACAGGGAGTGACAGCCAGCTTCCCACAGGCATGGTGGCACCAGGGACCCAAAGGCCAGCAAATAACCAGCCACGGTGAGGACAGTGCTGGATTCCTTGACAGGTAAGTCAGCAGCTAGAATATTTGTAGATGCTGACTTTTATTATTATTAAAAAAAAAAAAAAAAAACAATTGAACATCCTAAAATATGAAGGTCAGGTGTGCTGAGCCAACATAATGTATATTTGTTATAAGTAGTGAATCCACAGTCAATCAACACCTTTTTGGTGTTTAATAATACAAAAAGAAAAATAGAACAGACAAATAACATATGAGCGAAATACAAAGGTTTCAATGTGCACATAATCTCAGCATATAGCAACATTCAAATAATTGCAACTGTAAGTGCGTAAAGAGTTGAACAAATATAGCCATAGACTGAGCAGAGGCTAATAACTTATGTGAACACAATAGTCAATCTAGAAATTGAGATTGTAACTTAATAAAGCGAGTAATTAGCAAAAGAAAACAAAAAGAGAGGTAGAGGGAAGTTGAAAGTGAGGAAAAGAAGAAGATATGGAAGTAGGAATGAGAGAGAGGCTATAGAATGGGATCTGAAGGGGGGGGGGGGGGTTGGCATGGGTGTCGTTATACTTTAGGGTAACATTACCAATAGCTATGAAATTATGTGGAGGAAGGATAAACCACAATCAGAAGAAGAAAAATCTCTGAAATTAAGTCAAAAGGGTCATATGCCATGGTTAAAGAGGTAAGCTCATACAGGTTGTGTTATGATTTCCTTATAGTAGCATGAGGATGTGAATTTTATCCACGGTGCCCATGTTAAAGTGTGTCTCTGGGAAGTACCTCTGATGCTGTGAGTTATGTCCTCCAGATGAGGAACCTCTGTGACCTTATGTAACCAATTTTTTATGGACGGGGTTGTGGTTTGACCCCAAAGAGTGGGGATTAAGGCCTTGGCAGTGTTCAGCAGATGAGGAATGAGTGAACGTTTATAGGTACCAATTGATTCTTTAGTAGCATGAAAGAGGACGGTCCAGGGATCATTAGGGAGGTTGATGTCTGTAATCCTTGGTATGAAATTAAGAACATTGGTCCAGAAGGGACGAATGATTGGGCAGTGCCACCATATGTGAGCATGTGTGGCTTTGTTCCCACAGCTCCTCCAACACAATGGGAAGTTGTCGGGGAACATTTGGTGCATTTTGACCAGGGTAAAGTGCCATCTGGAAAGTATTTTGTAGTTGACTTTTGCCATTTTTGAAGCGGGTGAGGAGACATGAGTGAGTTTTAGGACTTTATCTTTGAGTGTTTGTGGGGGGGGGGGGTCTAAATTTAATTCCCATTTAGCCAGGAAGTGCAGGTATGTGGGATTAGGGAGATCAGTAAGAGCTTTGTAAAATAATGAGATACCATGTAGGGGGGGGTCCTTTGGGTGGAATATTTCTTCTATGCTATTTAGATCCTGTAAGCCTCTTAGCGGGTGAGGGAAGGATCGTAGGAAGCGTTGCAATTGGTGAAATCTCCACTTATCCAGAAATGTGATAGGTTTAGAGCAAAGGATCTCAGGAAGAGGTTTAATTGTATTGGCATGAAAGACGTGATGCAACAGGAGGGGTTCTCCTGAGGACTAGGATTTAAATCCAGGGTCCAATAGACCTGGTAAAAAAAATAGTGGTGATTAAGGAGGGGCATCAGAGGGGAGTCATAACCCTAGGAAAATTTCCTACATATGGCATCCCAGATGTCCAGTGAGGACGTGGTGAGTGCTGAGGCAGTGTGGGTAATGTTCCTGTAAGCTCAAGGTATCCAGGGGACAACAGAGAGATCTACACCACTCAGAGAGTATTCTAGTTGCACCCATAGTTTTGAGTTAACAACATATTTCCAGTCTGCCAATCTAGATAGTATGACAGCATGATAATATGTCTTAAAGTTTGGGAGTGCCAGTCCCCCAGGGCACTTGGAGCGAAAAAGGACGTCTCTGGATATTCTGGGGTGGCTGTTCCTCCAAACAAAGCGGGAGATCATCGCTTGCAGGATAGTGAAGAAACCCACAGGTGCGCCTAGTGGGATCATTTAAAAAAGAAATAGTATGCGAGGGAGAATGTTCATTTTAATTATGTTTATTTTCCCCAGCCAGGAATGTGATAGGCTAGCCCATTTTTTAGGTCCTCTCTGATGCTATTTAACAGTGGGATGTAGTTATACTTGAAAAGGGAGTGCAGTTTAGGTGTGAGGTATATACCCAAGTATTTCATGTGAGTCTTTTCCCATCGGAAGGGAAAGAAGGGTTTTAGAAAGGCCGCCTCTGACCTGGAGAGGTTAATGTTCAGGATTTCAGATTTGGAGAGGTTTATTGTAAAGTTAGATATCGTTTGGAAGGTCGAAAATGCTGACATCAAGTTGGATAGAGAGATACGTGGTTGTTGGATAAAGAAAAATATGTCGTCGGCGTAGGCGGCATATTTGCGCGTTCTGTCACCTACTTGAATGCCTTGTATATTGATATTGTGTCTAATTGTGGCTAGGGAGGGTTCTAAAGTGATAGCAAACAGGAGGGGGGAGAGAGGGCATCCCTGCCTAGTGCCATTCTGTAGGGTGAAGGGATCGCTTAGCGAGCCGTTTATTCGAATTTGCGCAGAGGGGACAGAGTAAAGTGAAGAAATACAATGGTACATCTTTGGGCCTAATCCAAAGTGACGTAAGGTCATCTTAAGGTAGTCCCAGTCCACCCTATCGAATGCTTTTTCAGCATCAGTAGAAATGAGTAGGGTGGGCTGGGAACATCTTTGAACATACTGGATTAGGGAAATTGTCCGTAAGGAGTTATCTTTAGCCTCTCTATGTGGTATGAAATCTGTTTGATCTGCCGAGATCCAACTGGGCAATAGGGGGAGTATGCGGTTGGCCATCACCTTGGCAAATAGTTTAATGTCAGTGTTTTTTAAATACATTGGCCTATAACTGCTGCATGGGTTGAGGTTTTTACCGTGTTTAGGTATAACAGTAATGTGTGCTGAAAGGGATTCTGGGCGTAGGCCTGAAGATTGGGAAATTGAGTTAGCATAGGCTGTGAGGCGAGGGAATAAGATGTCTTGGAATGTTTTGTAATACAGGATAGTGAACCCGTCAGGGCCGGGAGCTTTACCTGAAGGGGAGGATTTTAAAGCGGTCTGGAATTCTTCAACTGAAAAATCTGCTTCCATTTCTTTAAGGGCTGACCTAGATAATTTAGGGAGGTTTGCCACCTTCAGATAGGAAAGCATGTGAGTGCGCCTCTCTGATGGGGGCAAAGGGGATAAACTATTTGTAACATTATAAAGATCTGCATAAAATTCCCTAAAGGCTTTGGCAATATGTGGGGTTGCATGAACAAGCTCCCCCGTTGGAAGTTTAATTTTAGGAATAAATGACTGTTTGTTTAGCCCTTAGGGATCTAGCAAGTAATTTGCTTGGTTTATTGCCCCACTCGTAGAATTTCTGTGATATGCGTTGCAATTTCCTTTTAGTGTCTAAGTCTAGGAAGTTTTTCAGTTCTTCACGTTTAAGCGTGAGGGCTTTGAGGTGCGTGCTGTGGAGAGAGAGTTTATGTTGTTTATCAAGGTCAGTTATTTGTTGCAGAACCTGTGCAATTTGGTGACCATGCTCCCTTTTTTTTCCTTGTACCGAGCTCAATTAATCGTCCCCTTATAGTGGCCTTATGAGCTTCCCACACAATAGGTGGAGAAGCCACAGAGGGTATATTCTCTTAACAGTAATGCGTCAAGTGAGAGGCTAACATGGAGACTTCAGTTTGATTAGAGAGAAGTGAATCACTAAGTTTCCAGTTATTGGTGCAACGAGTTAAGGTGGGCATGGTCATGCGCATTGACACAGGTGCATGGTCAGATAAAGTTGTGGTTCCTATATGAGTAGATTTGAAGAGAGGGAGATGGAAGTGGTCCAAAAATATATTATCTATTCTAGAGTAAGACTGGTGTGTCGCAGAGAAGTGTGAGTAGTCTTTGTCCTTAGGATGGAGCAGGCGCCAGACATTTATTAATTGATGGTCTATGAGCCTTTATTTAACAAAAGCTAAACATTTAAATGTTATGTTAGAGTGGCCCTGAGACGTATTCATTGTAGGAACGAGGGGCATGTTTATGTCACCTGCAAGGACAATAATACCTTTGGCAAATTGTGACAGTTTAGTGAGGGTTTCTGAAAAAAAGGTTGGCCGATTCTGATTTGGACAATATATATTTGCGAACGTGCATTGGGTGTTGCCTATAAAGCCCTTGAAAAAAAGAAAGCGACCATAGTCATCTGCTAGCATACCTGATAGGTGAAAAGATACCCCACTGCTGAAACCAACGGCAACACCCTTAGTCTTGTTGGTGTCCGAGGCTGAAATACCACTGCGGAAAGCAGGGTGAGGTCAATCTGACAGGTGTGGTGTGGGTTAAATGTGTTTCCTGAAGGAAGGCAATAGAGCAAGTGGGGGGGGGGGGGCGTGTCCGGACGTGAAGCAGGGAAGACGTGTGGGTGCTGAGCTCCACACATCCAGCTGAGAATCCACAGCCACCCTTGCCAAATCTAACCTGGGGATACTCCATCTCACCAGGATTAGCCTCCAGGCTTTCCCAACTGCTGTCTTAGCCGACTATTTGCGGAGCCTGGCCGGCTCCACCAGTTTTTAGGCCTGTGGCTGGGCCCGCACTGCTAAGGCCTATCGCCATCTTGGAGCCAGCGGATCACTCGGAGCCCTCCACTCTCCGCTCCAGTGGGTTCGGGAGCCAACGAACTACATCTGGCACATCAGCTGTTGCTATATCGGAAAGAGTTAGGCGGGCGCCTGATAGAGGATTAGATCCCGTGGATACCTGGTTCTGAGCTCCGGTCCCCGCGACTCGATGCTATCTTGCGGCTTGCTGCCCCGGCCCTTCGCATCTCCCTGAAACAGTGAGCAGTGGGCCTGCTGGCCACTTAAGTGATTTCCCGGTGGTGACTGTGCATTGGTGGGGTTCTGATCCCTGATCCAGTCGGAGAAACGCAGGGCCTACGCGGAACGGTTTTTGCTGGGCCGGCCACCAGTCCTAGGAAAGTCTGCGGCTTCGGCCTACCCTCGGAAGTCGGCGGCCATCTTTCTGCTCCCAATACACCCCATCTCACTGTGCCTGGTGTATATCCTCCTCCACATCAGGTTCTAGTACAACTATACAGCTATTAACCCCTCAAACACTGCTACTACAGGGGTCTTTATTGATGCACTTACTAAAGGAATAGCGGCTAATATGAAGATTACCATTTAAATGAGCTCAAGGTCCGTCTGCTCACCGAGACCTCTGAAATGCTATTTTAGTCACATACAGCTTCGGGGGTCAGCCTAAACGTCCATTTCACTTCTTGAGCATCCCATGGACAAAGTTGGCCAGCAGCAGAAATATTATAAGCCTTTATACAGGTCGTCTCAGGGACCAAATATGGAACGCTATGTTATTAGGTCGCAATCTGCGACCTCAAATCACCCCGCAGACCCATTTGCCTCAATGGATCGAGACCTGGGAACGGAGAATGCTTTAACTTCCCCACTTGTCAACACCCATGGTCCAGACTCTGAACCACCCTCTCCACATGAGATCCTCACCCCCGACATCCTGGACGCTAAGTTGCAGCTCCTACTCCAAAGAATCACAAGCAATGTCTCGGCGGAGGTGAGTAAATTGGCTGCAGAGCTGAGAGAAATAAACCAAATTGGAGAGCGTACAGACACCCTTGAAAATAAATTTGATGAGATGATTAACTATGTACAGGCTATTGAGGAGAAAAACCATAACCTACATTTTTCAATTTCCCAACTACAAATACAGCAGGAGGACTTGGAAAACAGGGAAAGAAGACAAAATTTGCGCTTCAGGGGTATCCCGGAAACAGTGGGGGACCCTGACCTGCGCACTTACCTCCTGGGCCTTTTCAACACTCTGGCCCCCACAGTGTTAGATATAGACTGGCGCCTGGATAGGGCACACCGGTCTCTGGGCCCTAAACCTCTGGCTGGAGCCAGGCCTAGGGATGTCATAGTGAGGTTTCACTTTTTTGAAAGCAAAGAGGCACTATCCTTGGCTACACGCAATAAATCTCAAATTTTGTACAAGGGGCAAAACTGCAGATTTTTAGTGACCTCTCCCCCATCACCCTTACCAAACGTAGAAACCTGCGTCCAATTACCTTACATCTACAACACCACAAGATACCATACTATTGGGGATTTCCCTTTCGCCTTGCTGTTTCCAAAAATGGAGTTCAATATACCTTGTGTGAGCTACAGGAGGGAGAGGCTTTCCTAAAGAATCTTGGCCTGCCTCCGCAGCCGGAAGAAGATTCATTTCCATCTTTGGCCCAGGCTCGCCCACCTCCTACCACTGCCAGCCGCATCTGGACCCCCGTGAGGGGTAAATCTAAGAAGCATCTTTCTACACCCAAACGTCCACATATCTCCAAACAACAAAGTATATTTCTCCTTGGATCCACACTTTTCTGTTTTTTTGTTTTTCCAGTTTTCTTTTGTTTTCTTCTTTTTCTTTAAGATTAAAAAGAAAGGAAATTAAGTTTACTGCTCTGGTCCACAAAAGTGTTATGTCTACCCTGTCTCCTGTTTGGGGTAGAGTTCCTTCCCATCCCATGGGGTATTACTGTTAATGTTTTACATGTTTCAATTTGGCAGTTGCTCCTGTTTCCCTGCTGACTCTCTTTTGCCATTATCAACAGGACTCCTACTGTCTGACTTACTATAAATGCTATCAAACTCATAAGTTGAGCAGACAACCTTTCCCATTTCTTCACCCAGAGTCTCCTGATGAAAATTTGTGCAAGCCCCTACTGGGCCCTGGTCTTTGTCCAGGGCCTCCTGAGACGCATCCGCCTCTCAGGTCTTCACAAATCTCTGTTTATTTATTTTTTATTTTTTCAAGTTTGTTAGTACCACTTAATGTCCATGTTTATGATTCAGCTTTATGGGTTGACGAAACATTGTTTTTATGTCCCTAACGCACCGTGGTTCCCTTACAGGGTATACTGGTTAATATTCAGGTACCGAGGAGATATTGTGACCAGTATTGTTTATAAACAGTTAAGCATTTCTCTTTATGATGTCTATATTTTGTTGTTCCTCTCCCTTGCCACTCCCACAGGAGCTTACTTGAATACATTTTATACATGGCTTTAAGGGTTATGTCCTATAATGTCAAGGGTCTGGGCTCCATCCGTAAACGCTGGATGGCCCTGAAGGATTTCAGGGCCTCAGATGCAGACGTGGTGATGGTCCAGGAGACTCATTTCCGGGCAGGAGGATCGTTTAAATTTGCCTCGAAGATTTTCCCCACTTCTTACCTTGCCTCTAACTCCACGGGCAAAGCGGGAGTGGCAATTCTGATCAAAAAATCATGCCCAGTTAAGGTTAAAAACTCCCATGCTGATCATCATGGGAGATTCCTCATTTTGGATTGTGAATATATGTCTGTTCCTTTCCTATTAGATCCCACCAGCTTTTCGACTCATGGAGGATAAAACATCCCTCTACTAAACAGTTTACGTTTTATTCTCCAGCTCATAAAATGTACTCACACCTCGACCATTTTTTCATCTCAGCCCCACTTATCCCATATGTGGTCGAGTCTGACATATCCCCCATTACATGGTCGGATCATGCACCCATTATGCTGGATCTTATGCTTTCTCTGGCCTACACTAGATCATGTCACTGGCGTCTTAACGACCACCTCTTGCAGTCCGAGGTTTCTCATTCTATCCTAGCCAAAAATTTATAAGAATTCTTTCAGCTTAACATAGGATCAGTGTCCAAATTTTCTACGCTGTGGGAGGCACACAAGGCCGTGTTCCCTGGAGCGTGCATAGTTGAAGGCTCCCGGATGAAGAGAGATAGAAATGGACTTATAAAGTCCTTAACATCTGCATTGGTAACAGCGGAGCAGAAGCTGCTGTGCAACCCCTCAGTGGCGAAACTGCTTAAGGTTTCATCCCTTAGGGAACGGATCAAATCAATACAGCTAGGTAGGGCAGATAGATCTTTACTCTGGATGAAACAGAAGTTTTATGAATACTCTAATAAACCCCATAGAATGTTAGTCAAACTACGCCCACTCCCTTTCAACTCTTTCCTGACTACCTTCAATAGGCGGACAGATCTAGAGTACTTTGCCCCCGTGAGATGTCAACAATTGGCGGATTTAGATTGAATTCAGCTCTATCAGCTGAGGAACTTCTGACTGTAATTAAAGGGCTACCATTACATAAATCGCCCGGCCCTGATGGCCTTCCGTATTTTTTATTATAAATCTTTTTTTTGACATCTTATCCCCACACATGTTGATCTTGTATAACTCCTTGCTTAAAGGTACATCTCCACACCCTTATTTTACTCATTCCTACATTTCAGTTATTCCAAAACCTGGTAAGGATCACTCTAGTCCAGATAACTATAGGCCCATAGCTCTTTTAAATTCTGATTATAAAATATTTACCAAAATCCTTGCATCCAGATTATCCAGGCTCATTCCCAAATTGATCCATAGAGACCAATTGGGCTTTGTCCCTGGCAGACATGCGGGGGACAAAACCTGGCGTACAACAGATCCGATAGATCTTTTGGATAGGTCTTCTCACTCGGCATTGATCCTAAGTTTGGATGCACAAAAGGCCTTTGATAGGCTGAGTTGGCCCTACATGTTTGCCACCTTAAAAGCTTACAGTTTTAATGGTCCTTTTCTAAAAGCCTTAGGAGGCCCTTTATTCAACTGTCACAGCTCAGGTGCAGATGTCGTCCTTCTCATCACCTGGCTTCCCCATGACAAACGGAACTTGGCAGGGGTGTCCCCTATTGCCTTTACTTTTCATCTCATGCTTAGAACCCTTGGCCGAGTCTATCCGCATTAACGCGGATATTCGTGGGGTGGTGATGCGGCAGAGGGAATATAAATGATCGCTCTTTGCAGATGACATTCTGCTTACCATTACTAACCCACTGATATCTCTCCCTTTGCTACATGAATTATTATCTTCCTTTAGTGCCATTTCTGGTTATAAGGTCAACCTCCAAAACCAAAGCACTTCCCATACAGATTCCGCTATCCCTATTATCCCAGCTTAGAGAATCATACCCCTATAAATGGTGTAATAGTTCCCTCAAATACTTAGGTGTTCTTCTTACACCCTCTTATTCCTCCCTCTATTCTGTTAATTTCCCCCCATTGATTCAAGACATTAACAAATCCCTGTCGACATGGACAAAATATCCCCTGTCCTTATTAGAAAGAATCAATGTCCTAAAAAAGTCTATTTTACCCAGATTACTCTACCACTTTGAAACATTGCCAGTTGCCGTACCTTACTCTCAACTAAAAGCACTTCAGAGGAGTTTTCTAAAGTTCGTATGGGGCGGCAATGCACACCGCATAGCGAGCTCAGTGGTTTTTTCCCTAAAATCCAGGGGGGGATTGGCTGCCCCGGACATTAAGTATCATTATGCTACACACTTGAGGGCTATTGTTTCATGGTCCTCATTACATGCTCCAAACCAGTGGTCTGCCATTGAAAAGGGAGTATTATACCCAGTTCACATATGCTCTTTAGTTTGGGGTACCCTCCCCTACCTGGACCCTTTATTTAAACATCAATGCACTGCTCCAATGACTTTTACTTTATCCATATGGCGTAAATGTCTAAAAAAAACTTTACTCTTGCCACGCCTCACCTTGCCCTCCCCTTATGAATGTGCTGTTTAACCCAATCATACCAGACAGTATGTCCCTAAGCAGGGTTTTTCCATGGCTTAACCCCCCCATCCAATCACACGGTGACTACATACTTTTGCTACCTTATGCGAGAAATTTGATATACCTTCCCATCTTTTCCATTTCTATCTACAGGTTAGACATTTCTTTTTCTCCAAGTCTCCAACCTTGACTCTTGATAAGCCGACCACCTTTGAATATTTATGCGCTCAGGGCCCTCATCAACTACATTTAATATCTTCTATTCATCGTATCTTCCGTGAGTCGACCCCTCTTACTGAGACCACACACCATTATATGAGGAGATGGTTTCATTTATTGTCTCGACCTGTCACGGTTCAAATGTGGGATAGGATTTGGTCCTCTATCTTTAAGACCTCTAAATGTGTAGTCCAAAGGGAAACGTCCATTAAGATCCTTATGTTTTGGTAGAAGACCCCTGACATCATTCACAAATATGATTCCTCAGTTTTGCCGCACTGTTGGCACTGTGAAACTGACATAAGTTCTTTGTTCCATATTTTTTGGCACTGCTCCCTGATCCAACCCTTTTGGCATGATGTGATGCTACTAATACAGAGGGTGGTGGTGGTGTCCCTGCCGCTAAACCCCTTGAATTGTTTGTTGGGTCTCCCTTTTCCAGGCTTATCCAAAAGGGACAATCAACTGATCTCTTGATGTTTTATTAGCAGCCAAAAGGCTTATCCAATTGTGTTGGCTGTCTGCTGCACCTCCCCCGTGGTCCAGATTCCTGCATCTGGTGGCGGAAATTCGGAGGATGGAGTTTTTGACAGCCTCAGTATATTATTCTATCTCCCAGTTTGATAAAGTTTGGGAACCTTGGGATAGATCGGAATATGGGACCCATATGCCAGCTACCACACCTTGATTTCTAGTGACATCACATATGTCTCTATTCCCTCCCCCCCTCTCCTTCCCCTACGTAAACTACTTGGTGCCCTTTTTTTAGGTTTTTTTTTTTTTTTTTCTACCACATACCATATACTCTCCACAGTACTCCTCGTTTTTATATCCTTTTGATTGCTCTCTGGTTTTATGTTCTATTGTTTACCTATGAGCTGCATCTCTTATAGATTATTGACTAGATATACAGATTATCCCTGTGCTCTGTATTGTTTGGACATTGTTCATTTGTAACATTATTAATATATTGTACATTATGTAACAATTTCATTTATGTTCTTGTATAACCCAATAAAAATACAATTATAAAAAATATAGAGCAAGCGGTGTGCCTTAGCTCACATATTACTTGGTGTCATTTAGCGATGACATTAAGACCCCGGACATTATAAGATGTAACTGTCAGAGTCGCCATTGGTACAGCGGAGTGGGGCTTTCTAGCCTATACATCCACACATGCCAACGGGGAGGGGGGAAAGAGGGAGGGGGGTGAGTTGAGATAGTTTGAAGGAGTAGAGGAAAAGAGATATAACACAGAGAAAACATGTATATGCATTAACACAATTGTGGGGAATACAAGACACACAGAAATCTGCAGTGGTCCCTGTGGGAAGAGAAAGAATGGGTAGCCATCCAGAACTCCGGTGAGAGACCCTGTGGGCAGCCCGATCTCACCAACCCCAAAAGGGAGGGGGGCGGGGGATGCACCGAGGAAGAAGTGCGAGGGAGCAATGCGCCCTCCAGCATTCGGCCTGTTAATAAAGTACATTATAATTATATGTAATGAGCTCCAGCAAAAAATTTAATAAACATAAAAGGAAAAGGGGAGGTTATGAGAACTAAGGCAATAACATTAACAGCAGCAAATTGAACCTTACGAACCCTGCAAAAAAGTGTGCAGCTGAACCGTTCGGGTCCAGAAAAACTGAAATTGAACAATGGGATACCCCAAAGAAAAAGTAAATGAATGTCAGGTCTACATCCTCTAAGCCCATGAGGCTGAAAAAGAGCATATTGAACATTGAAAAAGTGGGTATCAACATACAAAAAACAGGGATGAGTAGAGAAAGGCATATCTCAGCCATGTTTTTGTGCGGATCCTGGGATTGACGTGCACCTTTTCTTTGATGGAGTTTTCCGCCAAGGGGGGTCCAAGGGGTTCAAGAATTTCGGGATGAGGTCTTGCCAGCCCGGGAGCTCTACAAGCGGAAGATTGAGATCCTGGAGAAAAGTAGAGAGTTCCTCTGGAAAGCGAAGAGTGTGAGAACGACCATTTTTGGTAGCAATCAAGCAAGCTGGAAAACCCCATCTGTATGTGATCCTGTCTGTGCGCAGGTGTTTAAGGAGTGGTTTTAGGGCTCTGCGGCGATCAAGGGTTTCTTTGGACAGGTCAAGGAATATATTGACTGCTCTGTCAAAGTCAATGTTAGGAGTGTTCCGCAGTTTTGTCATGATGGCGTTTTTATCTTCAAAATAGTGCAAGTGACATATGACATCTCTGGGCTGGTCTGAATTTGCATTGCGAGGGCGCAGGGCACGATGTACACGATCAAATCACAGTGGGTCAATGACAAGATTTCCCAGAATTGTGTTGAGAATTCCTCGGATCGATGGCTCTGGGTCATTGTCTCTGGTTGCTTCTGGTAAACCTCTGATATGAAGGTTATTTCTACGGTTACGGTTCTCGAGATGTTCGAGTTTGTAGAGAGAGGAGTAGTGAGCAAAGGCAAGCTGGGTAACAGTCTCCTCTAATTCTTTTATGGCTTGGGAATCCTGACGCTGTTCCGTTTCCTCTACTCTGACTAGGAGGTGGGACATGGCAGTTCCTACAGCGGTAATTTCTTTCTTAATGGATTTCTCCAAGCTGTGAAACATTCCAAGTTCTTTTTTAAGACCACTCATCAACGTTGTTATTTCTGAGCCAGCAGGGGATCCGGGATTCTCCATGAGATCTGAGCAGTAAAATGAGGCAGGAGAACTTTCCCTCACAGAGGCAGCATGGAAGGAGGGAGAGATACTCGGTCTTGAGGTTATGGCTTGTCCACTACGTGTGTCGGCTAGATATTGCTGGATGGAGCCAGAGGCAACCATGTGAGATTTCAAACCCTTTCCGGATCTTTTACCTAGTGTGGAACGGGTTTTAGGTGTCTTGGCGGGCATAGCAGAAGCTGTAAGGCCGGTAGCTGGGCAGGGCTCCTTTCACTCACAGGTGTTTACATGCACAGAATGGCCGTAGTTCTATTACCAAATGTGGTAGGCAGTAACAGAGGAGACCCCTTAAGTTACTGTGGGACATGGTTATTAGCCACCATATGTACAAATTCTGGAGGGGAGGGAGCCGTGCGGCCGATAGAGTAAAGTGAAGTGGAAAAGGGTGTACTTAGGGTAGTAAGATGGCTGCCTACTTCCAGGGCTAGGCCAAAGCCGCTGACTTTCTTGCTAGGGACAGCCGGCCGGGTAGGCTTCGCTCCTCGCAGGACACCGATTTCACTTTGTGGGCTCAGGCCTTGGGGCCCCGGTGTTGCAGCAGATTAAAGTCTCTATGCGGTGCGGGAGTATAGGGGAGAGCTGCTACTCACTGTGTCTCTGAGGCAGGAGGGGACGGACCGACAGGTCGCAAGATGGCGTCAGGCCACGGGGATCCGGAGCAGAGGGACGGGATTCAGAGGGACGGGATTCACAGGTAATTCACCACCTCAGTCTTCCTGGTCTATGGTCTCCGGCAGCGCAGCAGCCAGCTAGCCCGGATAAAGCGTCTATTTGCTTCCCGGATCGCAGGATGAATAGGCAGAGGACTCCAATCGGTTAGCAGGCCCCAAGATGACAGCCTCGATGCGGATCAGTCTGTAGGCCCAGATCGAAATTAGGCAGCCAAATCCAGGAAAGGCCCCTCCGGGAGTATAGCAAGGGGGTCTAGGAGGCAGAGCAAATGCGATGGAGCCTCGCAAAGGTAGAATGGGACCGGGATGGCAGTGGATTTACTGTGCCTGTGTGGAGCTCAGCATCCACACGTCCTCCCCGATGCACGTCCAGACACGCCCCCATCAACACCTTTTTAAAAGGAGGTCACGAATGGCAGCCAGCATGTTTTCTTTAATAAAGGTTTCCTTCGTATGCAATTTGTGCTAAGAAATATGGTACTCTACAGCACAAATTATAACCAATCTTACACTGGCCGTATACCAGTAAAGGTGCATACAAACATTTTTTTTCAGTGCATTTGATGACATGACAAATGTTGTTCAAAAGTACTTCAAAATGTAATTTGCCTTTAACATTCAATTGTAGAGAGGACTTTCCCAAACTGTAAACTACATAGTGTTTTTTTTGTTTTTTTTTCCTCATGAAAGAATGCACCCCGTTCCTTCAAATATTCTCATCACTGCAGAAGAAAATGAATGTCAATTTGCCCCCGCCAAATAGAAAATCTAACAAATGTTAATGAAATGAAAATTTTCTAACACAATTCTGCTAGTGACCAGCTTTAGCAATTGTAGTGAGGATCAATAAATATAGGCTTGGATGATAATGCTGTCTCTTGGATCCGGGGATTACAGTGGGACTTTCTGGGATATGACCATTTATAAAAAGGTTATATTAGTGCAATGCTTGGAGAGAGCATCCATATCCATATGGTCTGACTGGCAATATTTGTCAAGTAATTTAACAAACTATAGCGCTTTAGAGGTTACATAACTTGTGGATGTAACCTAATGTATTTTTTTTCTATGTATTGTGACCATGCACAGGTTTCAGTAAAGTGCCAAATATTCTACCGGTTACGCAAATGTGAGTGAGCCTTCCCCATGTAAGGTATATATATTTACCAGCTATGGAAAAATGAATGCAAAATATGTGCCCAGCAGTGTAGAAAATTGAATACACATAGCTAAATCCATCAAATTTGTGCATTGCATTTTTTTTTATCAAACAGAAGAGAAAGCACAATAGCTTCACAATCATTTACATTCAAATTTAAAAATTTGCTCCTAAGCCCAGTGCCAGGTGAGTTTAGTTCAACCAGCGGTGAATGGAAACTATTTACATGCCCTACAGGGGCAAATATTGTGTCAATATAAACTAAACACAGTACACCCTGAATAAATAGACAAGCACATGCCACAAGAGAAATAAGGCTTTAAAAACTGTAAACATTCATTACATGTATTCCTATGTGCAAATTAGCTTTTGCCAGAACAATCTTAAAGTTATACTAAAGTCTATTTTTTTTTTCAAGAAACGTGCCTGCTCTGTGCAGTGGTATTGCACAGAGCTGCCCAGATCCTCCTCTTCTTGGATCCCTCTTCGGCACTCTTGGCCCCTTTCTCCCGTTGAGTGCCCCCACAGCAAGCAGCTTCCTATGGGGGCACTCGAGCCGATTCAGACATGGAGCTGCGGCCCAGCCTTGCCCCCTCTTTCTCCACATTGGCTCACTGACATTGATTGACAGCTGCAGGAGCCAATGGCAATTTGCTGCTGTCTCATCCAATGAGGGGGGAGAGTCCCGAACAGCCGTGTCTCTCATGCAACATTGCTGGATTGGAGGGAGCTCAGGTAAGTATTAGGGGGGATGCTGCACACAAAAGGCTTTAGGAGCATAGAATGCATTAAGATAAAAAACGTTCTGCCTTTACAACCACTCTCTTCAGGTGATTTGACCGCTTTAGGCAAACCTTTGCTATACTTTGTGTACTTTCTTCTCTTATCTTATGAAAGGCTCAAGGGAGTCTGTACTCCATAAGCCAAGAGTGATTTTACAGTTGAACCACCTGCAAATGTGTATTTGGACAAGCTTTGAGAAGTCCCTTGCATAATTTGTGTTGTGTTAGGCTACAGTCTGCAGTTGAGCAACAATGCAACATTCAATTATTTAACCAAAGGGGTTGTAATAGTGGATTTAACTTTGTAACTATAAAGCAACAAGTGACTTACGGGACCTCTCTAAGGAAATCAGAATGAAGAGAAAATTAAAACAGGTCACAAAACATTGTGGGTATATTTTACCTCCCCTGTGAAAACTAAAACGTTCTTGTATGCCTTTCTCTGAGGCAATCATTTTTAGCCTGTCTATATATGCAACTTTATTAAAAAGGCAGCCTGCAACCTGCAATAAGTTGGACCTTGTGCTTAGTACATATTTGCATGTTCATGAATGCAGACTGCACAAAAATACAGAACTACCTGTATGCTTAACTATATGAATTTAGCCTAAGTACACAGTATGCTCCCCTTTTTAATTTATTATATGCTCATAATATGTTGTGGTCGCTGCATAGATAGTATCCATACAGCTGTGTATGTCGTGTAAAGTGACTTTTGCCAAATTGAAAAGTAAATAATCAAATAAATAACACCAACCAAATGTGCAAGATGCAACAATGCATTATTTCCAACCAGATTTATTGTACACAAGTTCGGCAGGTCAGATTTTTACAGGTCAATATTTTACAAAGGGTTCATAGCTTCGGTCTAAGGATCATTAGAGACATGTAATATGAGAGGGGGACAATAAAAAAGCTTATTAAAGCCTTAATGCTACAACTTTAAAGAAAGAAGGGTGTTATAAGGGACATACAATGAAATGATATTTGTTACTTTAGAGCCCAGTTCTAGCCAGCTATTCTGGATAAAGCAGTGAAGTCTTAGAGCCTCTATTTCAATTATATTCATGTTGTCATAAAAGGTTGTGAATGGGCACTCTGTATTTTGAAGCATACATATGTACAAGCAAATTACTAAAGGATAGCTTGCTTAAGTTTGTTCATTTTCTGGAATTATTTGGTATTGGAATTTGTGGTGGGCTGTCCATACTAGATAGTGTAGAGGGATGTCATACTGGTATTTCTTTAGTCAATGAGCACAGTGGTATTGCTGTTTAGGCCCAAAAGTGTGCAATATTCTCATGCTAATAGGATGCTCTGCTTATCTCTCTAAATCTTAGGGCCATGAATATATTATCTTCTTTTTATATATTTTTTAATAAACTGCATTAAACTATGGATCAGCATTGTCCATTTTAGAGCAACTGCACTACTGAATTGTTACCTGTAGGTTTCAGGGCCGTGTCCCCTCTTTCTTAAGACTCAAGAAAGAGGGGTATATCCCTGAAACATGTTGCCATGGAAATCCCAGCCTGTCAGAAAAATCCACTGGTAGGAACCTGCATACAGCCCATAGTGAGCTTCAGTTCAGAGCTTGCGAGGGGGATTTTCAATTTCCTCAGCCTGTCAGCACACACGGGACTGGAATAAGCTTGGAGTTGCAAGTGATTCTACACCACTGGCCATGGTGTGAGTGCCTTTAGGCTATGTTCTTTGATATGGCAACATAACATTAGATTTTCTGGATTTGTTCTTCGGTGTAAGGGAAAGTCGTCTATTGTCAGATTAAGAATGGCTAAGTGTGGAGTAATTGTAACCGAGCTATGAAGTATGTCTTGGAGAACGGATTCCACATTTTTCCAAAGCTGGGTTACATGTGGGCAAGATCAAAGAATGTGGAGGAGGGTGCCCGTATGGCCACAGTTTCTCCAGCAGTCGTGTGAGGCGTGTTTGTGGAATTTGGCCAGTCTGGACGGAGTTAGGTACCATCTCATTAGCGTTTTTTGGGTGATTTCCCAAAGGGAGGTGCAAGTTGTTGCTTTGTAAATAGATGTCATTGTCTGTTGCCATTGGGAATCTGTGAATTGTGTCTGTAGGTCAGTTTCCCAGTCAAGGAGAGGTTTGGTTTTGCTGAACATGTTTTTTTCCTGTAAGTATGAGTATATGAGGGAAGTCCCTTTAGTGTTAGAGTGTTCTGTAAATAAGTAGTTCCATAGTTTTAAGGGTAGTTTTCCTTCTAGAGATGTATGTGCCTTCAAGCAGTTTTGTAACCTGAAGTAGGTGAGGAAGTCTTTGGAGGGTGCATTGAGGACTTTGCCGATTTGTGAGAAGGATTTGTAGGTTGTTAGATCGCGAAGTTCTTGTGTGTATGTTACCCGGTCAGTAATCCAGGATGGGAGAGTTAAGTCAGGAGTAAGAAGCTTTAAGGTGTTTAAAGGAATGTGTAGTGTTTTTGTCTGTACATTTGGTATTGTGTAGTGTACGCCACACTTTAACTGAGGCTTGGATAGTTGGTGAGTAGTGGAAAATGTGAGGATTATGTGTAGAGGTACTAAATAACCAGTTGGCGAGGTTTGTGCCCGGTGTCTTGTGATTTTCTATATCGCTCCCGAGAGTTTTGGGTGAAGTATTCATCCATTCTTTCATTTGTGATAGAATGGTGGCATTGTAGTAGTCTTTGATGTCTATGTATCCCATTCCCCCCGTGGATCTGTGTTTAATAAGTTTTGTGTGGCTACATCTAGATTTTTTCCCTTGCCAAACAAATTGGCTTAGGATGGATTGGAGAGATTTCAGGTAGGTAGATGAAAGTGGTATAGGAAGTGTGCAAAATATGTAGAGCAACTGTGGCAATACCATCATTTTAAAGGCTGCCAGGCGGCCTGACCATGAGAATTCATGTTTAGAGAGTTTTGTGGTTTCAGTATTATTATTATTCGAGATTTATATAGCGCCAACAGTTTATGCAGCGCTTTACAATGTATAAGGGGGACAACACAATTACAGTACAGTTCAATACAAAAGGTACAGGAGGGCCCTGCTCGTAGAGCTTACATTCTAAAGGGAGGGGGCGGTGGTACAAAAAGTAATAGCTGCAAAGAATGATTTGATGGGGGTGGCTCAGGGACAGTTATGTGGGTGTGGGATAGGCTTCCCTGAATAAATGAGTTTTCAGGGATCTCCTAAAGGTGGACAGGGTAGGGGCTGATTGGACATACTGGGGCAGGGAATTCCAGAGGATGGGAGAGGCTCTGGAGAAGTCCTGAAGGCGAGCATGGGAGGAGGTAACAAGGGAGCTAGAGAGCAGGAGGTCCTGGGAGGAGCGAAGGGGGCGATTTCTGCAGATGAGGTTGGTGATGTAGATGGGGGCGTTGTTGTGAATGGCCTTGTATGTTATGGTTAGTAGGGCTGCAACTAACGATTATTTTCATAATCAATTAGTTGGCCGATTATTGTTTCGATTAATCGATTATTCGGTTAATAAACTTAGAAAAAAAGTGTGGTGTATAATTTAGTTAATGTGTAAATTTTTTAAAAAAGGTAATTTATTCTTAAAAATCTCTATGCAGTGGTAAATATAAATAACCAACTATATGGTTAGGGAGCAAAATATTGAATCCACTCTGAGCATAACAGACAGAAGAGATATATACTGTACATACTATTAGAGGAGATATACTGTATAAACTATTAGAGGAGATAATATATATTATATATATATATATATATATATATATATATATATATATATATATATATATATATATATATATATATATATATATATATATATATATATATATATATATATATACACATACATACACACTATTAAAGAGTGAATCTGGTAAATATCATTAGACTCGGTGATCAAATTTTTTTATTAAAAACAAAAACAATGTCTTCCTTCAAAAATAATGTCATTTTAAGAACGTTTGTTCTTTCATTCAGCGAATGTACAAAGATTTTTCGTCTGAATATTCTCGTCTGAAAATTGATCGGTGTGGTCAGCATAAGGCTCGGTACACACCTATGCAGTTTGCTTTTGATCTGTTTCTGCAGTGATTTTTGCTGTGTGTTTTGATTTCTGCGCAGGTGATTTTGCTGCGATTTGCATTTTTGCATTTTTTTTGGCCAATTTGTTGTTGGGCAGATTAAAAAACACAAATTGCTGCAAAAACACATTACATGCTTTTCTGCAGCTTTTCAATTGAAGTATATTGAACCAAAAAGCACCGTTTTGCATGAACGTGTCCCATAGGAAAACATGTGAATGAACTGTAGTGTGTTTCTGCAAAAAGCACCAAAACACCCATAGATGTGAACCAGGTGTAAGACGTTTAGTAACATAATATTTGCAGTAAATAATGATATTTGAAGCGCTTCACAATGTGCATGAAAATGAATATATAAGAATAAATATAAATAGTCAAATAAATCCAGCGGTGAGTAAAAATTCCTAAAAAATCCAGCAATCAAAATAGTGTAAAATTATAAAAAATTTGTGACACCAAATGTGTAAAAAAATTCACATAAAAATAAATATATAGGGATGTATTCAGAAGGTTCAATTATACAGGTGTAGAGCCCTGATTGGTATAGAGCTTTTGATGACTAGCAAAACTGTTTAAAAACACTTGCTTAATTAAGGTGCTCATTGATCTTTATAGTAACAATGAATGTGAGAATCATAAACAGGCAGATAAGAGAAAAAAACAATCATTGTGCAACAGTTAGGATACCAAGGTACATAGGCAAACTTCAATCCACTCACGTGTGCCTTGAAAAAGTCACGTGACTGTGATGTAACGCGTGGGAGGAGCCAAGGACGCTCTGTGCAGATCAGCAGTTTCACACAGTGTACTGCACTGAATCTGCTCCTGTCTAAGGGGGCTGACCGCTATAGTAAAACCTGCATATACCTTATCATTATAAGGCACACGTGAGTGGACTGAAGTTTGCCTGTGTACCTTGGTATCCTAACTATTGCACAATGATTGTTTTTTTCTCTTATCTGCCTGTTTATGATTCTCACATTCATTGTTACTATAAAGATCAATGAGCACCTTAATTAAGCAAGTGTTTTTAAACAGCTTTGCTAGTCATCAAAAGCTCTATACCAATCAGGGTTCTACACCTGTATAATTGAACCTTCTGAATACATCCCTATATATTTATTTTTATGTGGATTTTTAATGTGAATTTTTTTACACATTTGGTGTCACTAATTTTTTATAATTTTACGCTATTTTGATTGCTGGATTTTTTAGGAATTTTTACTCACCGCTGGATTTTTTTTGACTATTTATATTTATTCTTATATATTCATTTTCATGCACATTGTGAAGCGCTTCAAATATCATTATTTATTCTTTTTAAGTGACTCTGAAAACACTCTCTTTTGATAGCAGCCTCACTTGGTTTTATGTGTAATTATCAGCTATTTAGCATCACAGCGCTTTGTGTTTTATATATATAATATTTGCAGAAGTGATTATTTGCTCTTCTATAAAGGGCTCATTTTAGGGTTTTTTTTTAACCCTATTATGTTACTGGCAGAATAATCGATTATGAAAATAGTAATCGATTAATTTCATAATCGATTAGTTGTCGATTAATCGATTAATTGTTTCAGCCCTAATGGTTAGCATTTTGAATTTTACACCGTGGGGTAGGGGAAGCCAGTGAAGGGATTGGCAGAGAGGAGCAGCAGTCACGGATTGATTAGTGAGGTGTATTAGTCTAGCAGCAGCATTCATAATAGACTGAAGGGGGGATAGCCTGCTTAAGGGTAGGCCATTAAGGAGAGAGTTGCAGTAGTCGAGGCGGGAAATAATCAAGGAGTGAATAAGTTGCTTTGTGGTGTCATTAGTCAGGAAGGGTCGATTTCTGGAGATGTTGGAGGTTAAGGCGGCAGGATTTAGCCAGTGATTGGATATGTGGGCTGAAGGAGAGGTCAGCGTCAAGGATTACACCCAGGACTCTGGCATGTGTGGAGGGACCAATGGTTGTGTTGTTGATATTAATGGTGAAGTAACAGGAGGGGAACCGTGAAGGAGGAAATATAACAAGCTCAGTTTTAGAAAGATTAAGTTTGAGGAAGTGGTGTGACATCCATACCGATATGTCATTCAGCAAGTTTGAGATCCGTGAGCAGATAGTGGGGGTGAGTTGAGGAGTGGAGAGATAGATCTGTGTGTCATCGGCATAGAGGTGGTGTTGGAAGCCATGGTAGGTTATTAACTGGCCCAGGGAAGAGGTATAGAGTGAGAAAAGGAGAGGCCCAAGGACGGAGCCTTGGGGAACCCCAGCAGAAAGATGGAGGGGGGCGGAGGAGATGGAGTTGTAAGTGACACTGAAAGTGCGCTGAGATAGGGAGGAGAACCAGGATAATGCAGAATCACGGAGGCCAAGGGAGTGTAATTTGCTGAGGAGCAGCAGGTGGTCAACTGTCTCAAAGGCAGCAGAGAGGTCTAAAAGTATGAGTATGGAGTAGTGGCCATTGGTTTTGGCAGTTATTAGGTCATTGGTGAGTTTTAGTAGGGCAGTTTCAGTAGAATGTTGTAGGCAAAAGCCAGACTGTAGGGGGTCGAGAAGTTTGTTGTCCGTGAGGTAGCGACTCATTTGGTCATGAACAAGGCGTTCGATGAGCTTGGAGGCAAACGGGGGAAGGGAGA
Organism: Lithobates clamitans; assembly: GCA_037952925.1. Taxonomy (NCBI): domain Eukaryota; kingdom Metazoa; phylum Chordata; class Amphibia; order Anura; family Ranidae; genus Lithobates; species Lithobates clamitans. The sequence goes on from JBBGZY010000375.1 coordinate 3,966,109, forward strand.
TAGGTCTTAAGTTATTTAAAAAGGTGGGGTCCAGTGAGGGTTTTTTGAGTATGGGGGTAACCAGTGCATGTTTGAGCGGGGAAGGAAAGGTGCCGGAGGAGAGGGAGAGGTTGAAGATTTGGGTTAGGGAGTTGAGGATAGAGTGGGAAGGTGGTCGCAGTAATTGAGAGGGGACAGGGCCCAGGGGACATGTAGTGAGGTGGGCCATGGAGAGGAGTTTATCAACTTCTTCTGTGGTAACTGGGCAAAAGGAGGAGAGTATCAAGTGTGGTGTTGGACCTAATATGTTGGGTAGGGGAGGAATTTGAATGCTGGATATCTCCTTGCGAATTGTGCTGATTTTGCTATTGAAGTGGTTGGCAATATGTTGAGCGGTAAGCAAGTTGGTGGGTGGGGGCAGTGGGGGGTGAAGTAAGGAATTAAGGGTAGAAAAGAGTTGACGAGGTTTGGATGAGAGGGTTTTGATGAGAGTGTTGTAATAGGTTTGTTTAGCAGTGTGGAGGCAGGAGTTGTATTTGAGAAGGACAGATTTGCAGAGGGTAAAATCTTGCAGGGATTTAGATTTACGCCATGCTCGCTCAAGAGCACGGCTGTGTCTCTTGAGACTTCTGGTGTCGTCTGTTTGCCAGGGTTGTGGCAGATGGGGCCTGGTTCTGTGTGTAGAAAGAGGAGCAAGTACGTCTAGGGAGGATGACAATGTGGTGTTGTAGATGGAAGTGGTTAGGTCTGGGCAGGACAGGGGTGCGATTTTGTCATAAAGGCCATCAGTAGCAGAGTGAAGAAGGGAAGGTTTGAGGTTGCGAAAGTTCCTGCGGGTAGTGGTTTGTGGGTTGGCAGCATGGGATATAGGAGACAAGGAGAGTGTGAAACGGATAAGGTTGTGATCAGAGAGAGGAAAGGGTGCGTTGGAGAGATTGCAGGGAGTGCAGCGATGGGAGAATACAAGGTCGAGAGTGTTGCTGTTGGAGTGAGTGGTGGTTTGCGTCCATTGTGTTAGGTTAAAAGAGGAGGTCAGGTTGAGTAGTTTAGAAGTGGTAGCATTATTAACATTGATTGGAATGTTAAAGTCACCTAGGATGATGGCAGGCACTTCGGATGAGAGAAAATAGGGTAGCCATGCAAAGAAGTCATCCAGAAAGCGTGACACTGGTCCAGGAGGCCGATAAATGACTGTGACCCTCAGACAAGCTGGAGAGAAAAGACGAATGCAGTGCATTTCGAAAGAGCAGGTGGAAAGAGAGGGAGGTGTGGGCAGTACCTGGAAGGTGCATTGTGGGGAGAGGAGAAGTCCGACACCATCTCTTTTTCATCCACTGGGTCTGGTGGAGTGAGTCCAGAGAAGGCCACTGTGGGACAGGGCAGCTGGAGAGGTATTATTGAATTCCTGGAGCCAGGTAAGCATCATCTGTTTGGCGTCTGTGTAGTTGTGTGCGAAAAGACCTCTAGTGGATTTGGTGAGATTAATGCTGAGATAGGGAATACTATCCTCCGCCCATGGGTAAGGATATTGGGTCTGGAGTAGATTACTAGTGGTTGCATCAATGCCCATGTCTAGAATGTAGGATTTATGTTCATTAACTTTGTAGTAGGATAAAGTACTAAACCTTTTCAAAAGCGATTGGACCGAAGCCAGGGAAGAATGAGGGTTTGTGATCATCATTATCACTTTGTCTGCAAATAAATTTATTGTGTGTTCTGTGGTACCAATGGTGAAGCCTGATATTGTAGAGTGGGATCTGACATGTTCTGCTAAGGGTTCCATAATTAGGTTAAAAATGATTGGTGAGAGCGGACAACCTTGTCGGGTGCGTATAGACCTGTGCTGATGGGGAGGAATACAGAGCCATTATGGCTGCCAGAATGGGGCCCTGAAAACCAAATTTGCCAAGGGTTGCTTCAAGATATTTCCAATGGACCCCATTGAACGCCTTCTCTGCATCCAAGGATAGGAGCAGAGAAGGCGTTCTAGATAGCTCAGCGTGATGGATTATGTTGATAATTCTGCGAGTGGCATCAGTTGTCTGCCTCCCTTTTGTGAAGCCTGATTGGTCCTTATGTATTAGAAGGGGCATTAGGTTGAGTAATCTGTGGGCTATTAGTTTGGCATAGATTTTTGTGTCCACATTGAGAAGAGATAAGGGACGGAAGTTTTGTGCTGAGGTAGGCTCTTTCCCCGGCTTCAGTAGTGTAACAATTAAGGCACTTAGCATTTCTGGGGGGAGAGAGGAGGAGGAGGCAGCGTCATTGTACACTTTGGTCAGATATGGTGTTAGCACAGTTCCAAATTGTTTGTAATACTCTCCTGTAAGACCATCTGGGCCAGGAGATTTGTTAGAGGGAAGTGATGAAATTATATTTTTGATTTCTAGATCTGTAAATGGGGTGTTCAGGGAGTCTAGTTGTGCTGTGGTCAGTTTAGGGAGGTTGATCTCATTGAGAAATGCCTCTGTGTCAGGTAAAGACGGCTGTGTGATAGATGTGTCATCTTTTAAATTATAAAGTGTTTTGTAGTAGTAACTAAATGTGTCTGCAATAGCTTGTGGATCTATCAGTTTCTGTTTAGTAGCTGGGTGGAATAGATGGGTAATTTTGGTTTTGGAATAGTAACCTTTGATTCTATTGGCTGTTGTCTTTCCGGCTTTGTTACCAGTAGAGTAGTGTTGAGCTCTAAAATGCTTATGTGCTCTTTCAAAGGATTCTAGGAGAGATTTTAATTCCTGTCTCAGGGAGTCTAATTTAGTCTTGGTTAATGGATCTGGATTCGTTTGGTTTTGGTGTTCTAGTGTTTTAACCACTTGCCGACCGCCTACCGCATATATACTGCGGCAGAGCGGCACGGGCAGGCAAAATCACGTACCCGTACGTGATCTGCCTCCCGCGGGCGGGGGGTCCGATCGGACCCCCCCCCGGTGCCATCGGCGGTCGGCATCTGACTGGGAGCGTCGGGAGGCGAGGGGGAGACCATCCGATCGTGGCCCCCCCCCTCGCGATCGCTCCCAGCCAATGGGAATCCTCCTCTGCCTGTGTGTCGTTTCACACAGGCAGAGGATGTGATGTCATCTCTCCTCGGTCTGGCAGTTTCCGTTCCAGCGCCGAGGGGAGATGACATGTAAGTGCACACAACACTCACACACACAGTAGAACATGCCAGGCATACTTTACACCCCCGATCCCCCCCCGATCGCCCCCCGATCCCCCCCCAATCACCCCCCCCCCCCTGTCACAAACTGACATTAGCAGTATTTTTTTTTTTTTTTTTTTTCTGATTACTGCTGTGTCAGTTTGTGACAGTTAGTGTTAGGGCAGTGAGTATTACCCCCCTTTAGGTCTAGGATACCCCCCTAACCCCCCCTAATAAAGTTTTAACCCCTTGATCACCCCCTGTCACCAGTGTCGCTAAGCGATCATTTTTCTGATCGCTGTATTAGTGTCGCTGGTGACGCTAGTTAGGGACGTAAATATTTAGGTTCGCCGTCAGTGTTTTATAGCGACAGGGACCCCTATATACTATCTAATAAATGTTTTAACCCCTTGATTGCCCCCTAGTTAACCCTTTCACCACTGATCACCGTATAACCGTTACGGGTGACACTGGTTAGTTCGTTTATTTTTTATAGTGTCAGGGCACCCGCCGTTTATTACCGAATAAAGGTTTAGCCCCCCGATCGCCCGGCGGTGATATGCGTCGCCCCAGGCAGCGTCAGATTAGCGCCAGTACCGCGAACACCCACGCACGCAGCATACACCTCCCTTAGTGGTATAGTATCTGATCGGATCAATATCTGATCCGATCAGATCTATACTAGCGTCCCCAGCAGTTTAGGGTTCCTGAAAACGCAGTGTTAGCGGGATCAGCCCAGATACCCGCTAGCACCTGCGTTTTGCCCCTCCGCCCAGCCCAGCCCACCCAAGTGCAGTATCGATCGATCACTGTCACTTACAAAACACTAAACGCATAACTGCAGCGTTCGCAGAGTCAGGCCTGATCCCTGCGATCGCTAACAGTTTTTTTGGTAGTGTTTTGGTGAACTGGCAAGCACCAGCCCCAGGCAGCGTCAGGTTAGCGCCAGTACCGCTAACACCCACGCACGCACCGTACACCTCCCTTAGTGGTATAGTATCTGAACGCATCAATATCTGATCCGATCAGATCTATACTAGCGTCCCCAGCAGTTTAGGGTTCCCAAAAACGCAGTGTTAGCGGGATCAGCCCAGATACCTGCTAGCACCTGCGTTTTGCCCCTCCGCCCAGCCCAGCCCACCCAAGTGCAGTATCGATCGATCACTGTCACTTACAAAACACTAAACGCATAACTGCAGCGTTCGCAGAGTCAGGCCTGATCCCTGCGATCGCTAACAGTTTTTTTGGTAGCGTTTTGGTGAACTGGCAAGCACCAGCCCCAGGCAGCGTCAGATTAGCGCCAGTACCGCTAACACCCACGCACGCACCGTACACCTCCCTTAGTGGTATAGTATCTGATCGCATCAATATCTGATCCGATCAGATCTATACTAGCGTCACCAGCAGTTTAGGGTTCCCAAAAACGCAGTGTTAGCGGGATCAGCCCAGATACCTGCTAGCACCTGCGTTTTGCCCCTCCGCCCGGCCCGGCCCAGCCCACCCAAGTGCAGTATCGATCGATCACTGTCACTTACAAAACACTAAACGCATAACTGCAGCGTTCGCAGAGTCAGGCCTGATCCCTGTGATCGCTAACAGTTTTTTTTGTAGCGTTTTGGTGAACTGGCAAGCGCCAGTGGCCTAGTACACCCCGGTCGTAGCCAAACCAGCACTGCAGTAACACTTGGTGACGTGGCGAGTCCCATAAGTGCAGTTCAAGCTGGTGAGGTGGCAAGCACAAGTAGTGTCCCGCTGCCACCAAAAAGACAAACACAGGCCCGTCGTGCCCATAATGCCCTTCCTGCTGCATTCGCCAATCCTAATTGGGAGCCCACCGCTTCTGCAGCACCCGTACTTCCCCCATTCACATCCCCAACCAAATGCAGTCGGCTGCATGAGAGGCATTTTTATGTCCTCCCGAGTACCCCTACCCAGCGAACCCCCCCAAAAAAGATGTCGTGTCTGCAGCTAGCGCGGATATAGGCGTGACACCCGCTATTATTGTCCCTCCTGCCCTGACAATCCTGGTCTTTGCATTGGTGAATGTTTTGAACACTACCATGCACTAGTTGAGTATTAGCGTAGGGTACAGCATTGCACAGACTAGGCGCACTTTCACAGGGTCTCCCGAGATGCCATCGCATTTTGAGAGACCCGAACCTGGAACCGGTTACAGTTATAAAAGTTACAGTTACAAAAAAAAGTGTAAAAAAAAAAAAAAACCACAAACAAAAATATAAAATAAAAATAGTTGTCGTTTTATTGTTCTCTCTCTCTCTATTCTCTCTCTATTGTTCTGCTCTTTTTTACTGTATTCTATTCTGCAATGTTTTATTGTTGTTGTTATTGTTATTGTTATTATGTTTTATCACGTTTGCTTTTCAGGTATGTAATTATTTATACTTTACCGTTTACTGTGCTTTATTGTTAACCATTTTTTTGTCTTCAGGTATGCCATTCACGACTTTGAGTGGTTATACCAGAATGATGCCTGCAGGTTTAGGTATCATCTTGGTATCATTCTTTTCAGCCAGCGGTCGGCTTTCATGTAAAAGCAATCCTAGTGGCTAATTAGCCTCTAGACTGCTTTTACAAGCAGTGGGAGGGAATGCCCCCCCCCCCCAACATCTTCCGTGTTTTTCTCTGGCTCTCCTGTCTCAACAGGGAACCTGAAAATGCAGCCGGTGATTCAGCCAGCTGACCATAGAGCTGATCAGAGACCAGAGTGGCTCCAAACATCTCTATGACCTAAGAAACCGGAAGCTACGAGCATTTTATGACGTAGATTTCGCCGGATGTAAACAGCGCCATTGGGAAATTGGGAAAGCATTTTATCACACCGATCTTGGTGTGATCAGATGCTTTGAGGGCAGAGGAGAAATCTAGGGTCTAATAGACCCCAATTTTTGCAAAAAAGAGTACCTGTCACTACCTATTGCTATCATAGGGGATATTTACATTCCCTGAGATAACAATAAAAATGATTTAAAAAAAAAAAATGAAAGGAACAGTTTAAAAATAAGATAAAAAAACAATAATAATAAAGAGAAAAAAAAAAAAAAAAAAAGCACCCCTGTCCCCCCTGCTCTCGCGCTAAGGTGAACGCAAGCGTTGGTCTGGCGTCAAATGTAAACAGCAATTGCACCATGCATGTGAGGTATCGCCGCGAAGGTCAGATCGAGGGCAGTAATTTTAGCAGTAGACCTCCTCTGTAAATCTAAAGTGGTAACCTGTAAAGGCTTTTAAAGGCTTTTAAAAATGTATTTAGTTTGTCGCCACTGCACGTTTGTGCGCAATTTTAAAGCATGTAATGTTTGGTATCCATGTACTCGGCCTAAGATCATCTTTTTTATTTCATCAAACATTTGGGCAATATAGTGTGTTTTAGTGCATTAAAATGTAAAAAAGTGTGTTTTTTCCCCAAAAAATGCGTTTGAAAAATCGCTGCGCAAATACTGTGTGAAAAAAAAAATGAAACACCCACCATTTTAATCTGTAGGGCATTTGCTTTAAAAAAAATATATAATGTTTGGGGGTTCAAAGTAATTTTCTTGCAAAAAAAAATTATTTTTTTATGTAAACAATAAGTGTCAGAAAGGGCTTTGTCTTCAAGTGCTTAGAAGAGTGGGTGATGTGTGACATAAGCTTCTAGATGTTGTGCATAAAATGCCAGGACAGTTCAAAACCCCCCCAAATGACCCCATTTTGGAAAGTAGACACCCCAAGCTATTTGCTGAGAGGCATGTCGAGTCCATGGAATAATTTATATTGTGACACAAGTTGCGGGAAAGAGACAATTTTTTATTTTTTTTATTTTTTTTTGCGCAAAGTTGTCACTAAATGATATATTGCTCAAACATGCCATGGGAATATGTGAAATTACACCCCAAAATACATTCTGCTGCTTCTCCTGAGTACGGGGATACCACATGTGTGGGACTTTTTGGGAGCCTAGCCGCGTACGGGACCCCGAAAACCAAGCACCGCCTTCAGGCTTTCTAAGGCCGTAAATTTTTGATTTCACTCTTCACTGCCTATCACAGTTTCGGAGGCCATGGAATGCCCAGGTGGCACAAAACCCCCCCAAATGACCCCATTTTGGAAAGTAGACACCCCAAGCTATTTGATGAGAGGTATAGTGAGTATTTTGCAGACCTCACTTTTTGTCACAAAGTTTTGAAAATTGAAAAAAGAAAAAAAAAATTTTCTTTCTCGTCTTTCTTTATTTTCAAAAACAAATGAGAGCTGCAAAATACTCACCATGCCTCTCAGCAAATAGCTTGGGGTGTCTACTTTCCAAAATGGGGTCATTTGGGGGGGGTTTGTGCCACCTGGGCATTCCATGGCCTCCGAAACTGTGATAGGCAGTGAGGAGTAAAATCAAAAATGTACGCCCTTAGAAATCCTGAAAGCGGTGCTTGGTTTTCGGGGTCCCGTACGCGGCTAGGCTCCTAAAAAGTCCCACACATGTGGTATCCCCGTACTCAGGAGAAGCAGCTAAATGTATTTTGGGGTGCAATTCCACATATGCCCATGGCCTGTGTGAGCAATATATCATTTAGTGTCAACTTTGTGCAAAAAAAAAAAAAAAAAAAAAAAAAATTTGTCACTTTCCCGCAACTTGTGTCAAAATATAAAACATTCCATGGACTCAACATGCCTCAAAGCAAATAGCTTGGGGTGTCTACTTTCCAAAATGGGGTCATTTGGGGGGGTTTTATGTCATCTGGGCATTTTATGGCCTTCAAAACTGTGATAGGTAGTGAGGAGTAAAATCAAAAATGTACGCCCTTAGAAATCCTGAAGGCGTTGCTTGGTTTTCGGGGCCCCATACGCGGCTAGGCTCCCAAAAAGTCCCACACATGTGGTATCCCCGTACTCAGGAGAAGCAGCTAAATGTATTTTGGGGTGCAATTCCACATATGCCCATGGCCTGTGTGAGCAATATATCATTTAGTGACAACTTTTTGTAATTTTTTTTTTTTTTTTTTTTTTTTTGTCATTATTCAATCACTTGGGACAAAAAAAATAAATATTCAATGGGCTCAACATGCCTCTCAGCAAATTCCTTGGGGTGTCTACTTTCCAAAATGGGGTCATTTGTGGGGGTTTTGTACTGCCCTGCCATTTTAGCACCTCAAGAAACGACATAGGCAGTCATAAATTAAAGGCTGTGTAAATTCCAGAAAATGTACCCTAGTTTGTAGACGCTATAACTTTTGCGCAAACCAATAAATATACACTTATTGACATTTTTTTTACCAAAGACATGTGGCCGAATACATTTTGGCCTAAATGTATGACTAAAATTGAGTTTATTGGATTTTTTTTAGAACAAAAAGTAGAAAATATCATTTTTTTTCAAAATTTTCGGTCTTTTTCCGTGTATAGCGCAAAAAATAAAAATGGCAGAGGTGATCAAATACCATCAAAAGAAAGCTCTATTTGTGGGAAGAAAAGGACGCAAATTTCGTTTGGGTACAGCATTGCATGACCGCGCAATTAGCAGTTAAAGCGACGCAGTGCCGAATTGTAAAAAGTGCTCTGGTCAGGAAGGGGGTAAAACCTTCCGGGGCTGAAGTGGTTAATATCAACAGTAAGTGTGTTTAGACGCTGTGATCTCCTCCTCCTCTCTCTAGCAGTAAGTTGAATAAGGATCCCTCTTATAAATGCCTTATGGGCATTCCAAAGAACTGTATCATTGCTAACAGATCCTGCATTAGTATTAAAGTATTCTGTTAAACACTCTCTAATATAAGAAGAATGGATTGGTGAGTGGAGAATAGCAGCATTCGCTCTACATATCAGTGTACGGGAAATGTTCGGCGAGTCTTCTATGGTCATTGTAACCGGAGCGTGGTCAGACGATGTAATGGTCAATATCTCTGTGGAGGAGATTTTGGGCAAAGTCCATTTATCCACTAGGAAGTAGTCAATCCGCGTGTAAGAGTTATGTCTAGTTGAGAAATAGGAGTAGTCCCTTTTGGTGGTGTGATGGCATCTCCACACATCAAATAGGTCATGAGATTGGATGAACGGTCCCATAGGGGATGTAACTCTGGTTGAGTGGGAAGAAGAGTCAATGGAGTTGTCAGGTACTATGTTAAAGTCCCCACACAGGACAAGGTGTCCTTGCTTAAAGCAATTGATTTTTTTCATCAATTTGGACAGAAAGTGAATCTGTTTCTTGTTGAGGGCATATACTGATATGATGGTGTAATTATCGTCGTGTAATGTACAATTCAATGCCAGATATCTACCATCAACATCCTGAAGGTTGTTATGTAGGGTCAATGAGCATGTAGATTTAATGGCTATCATGACTCCGTTTTTTTTGTCAGGACCCAAGGCTTTAAAGATGTTCGAAAAATTCTTATTGGAGCACTGAGGTTCGGCGTTGGTTTTAAAGTGTGTTTCTTGGACGCACAAGACACCGCAGTGAAAATCCTGTGCAGTTCGCCACAGAGATGACCTTTTGGCAGGGTGACTGAGGCCTTTTACGTTCAGTGACAGGAATTTGGGCATTTTGAAAGTGGTGCGTGTAGGTGGCGGTGTAAGGTACTACTTACAGTTACTCCGATGGGTAAATTGCTCGAGGAGGCTGGTTATTGTTAGAAGTCCTGGATTTGATGAACTTGAGCTTTCGTGGATAGGGAAGGAAGGGAGGAAAACAGCAAGGTAGTTAGTGATAAACAAGAGGGTAAGGGAAAACCGGTGTCAGCAGTGTGTTAGGGACTGCTGAATGTGGAGGGTAAAGTTCGTAAACTAACTGCAATGAGCAGGCACTGAATCGGAGTGCTTATCTGAGATTGGATCTACAGCATCACTGTCTTGGAAGTCATTTGTTGTAGTGGTGAGAATGACTGGAGTTGAAGTATTGCGTGTTTGGTTTGTGGGTCACTGGGGTTGGAAGGTCACTGTCAGGAATGGTACCCCATGTTTTGAGCAATTGTATGCCCTCTTCAACTGTATGGATATTGTGGCATGTTCCATTTCTGGTGACCATCAGCTTGGTTGGGAACCCCCACTGATATGGGTTCTTATGATTATTGAGGGGTTTTGTGATTTTTTGCAGTTGATGTCTCTGTTGGCGGGTGTATGAGATGTCAGCAAAAAGTTGCAGCTTTGCGTATGGATGTGGGAGCTGTCCCAGGCGTCTGGATTGTGTAAGGAACATGTCCTTGGTGTGGTAGAAATGGATGCGCATCAGAGTATCTCAAAGTACTTCTGCGGGTAGGTGAGGAGGTTTTGGGAGACGATGGATGTGATCAATGATCGTCTCGATCAGTGGGAGATCTGAGAGGAGTGTTGAGATTATCTTCCTAGCGTAGGAGTTGAGATCTGCTGGTAGTATAGTTTCAGGGATTCCTCTTATCTTGATATTTTGGCGCCGTGAGCTATCTTCAAGATCCACCATTTTGGCACACACCCAGTGGTGTTCTTCTCTGGTGTGGTCATGTGCGTCTACCAGGTCATTAACTGTTTGTCATGACGCTCATCTGCTTTTCTATAATCCCAACTTTCTGCCCTGTGTGCAGCATTTCTGTTTTAAATGCTGTAAACATTGAAGAAATGTCAGACTGAAAGGAGCCGTGAAGTGACATCAGCATTTATTTCAGCATAGTGTCTATGACAGGCTGATTTGTAGTAGGGAAGGCCGCTATGGGGGAAGCTGCAGAAGGATGTGTGAGGAGGTTTTCTAACGCAGGCCTTACCTCCTGTGACTGATCCGCTGTATCCAGTCGCATCCTTGCTTTTGCAGGGCTGTTGGAGGTAGATGAGGGGCCAGAGGATAGCTGGGAGCCTGAGGAGTTGTGCTGGGCTAAAATGGAGGATTCTTCATCATCAGGCAGGTCAGTGTAGGAATCCTCTGTACGCTGTGCAGCGCCGTGGCCGCCATCTTGGATTTTATCTCCCTGAGGGAAGATGAGGAAATCTGTGATTTTTGTGGGAATCCTGTATTCTTTCCTCTTTCTAGAGGTTCCGGTCTGGTTCCCCAGGTTGTGGGGGTCGGAGGATTGCATTTTGTGGGGTCTGAGGCAGTGATTTGCGGTCCGGTTCTCCGTTCAGTGCAGGAGCTGTGAGATCAGGCTTCCATTCAGCTCGGCAGCTAGCCACGCCCCTTAATTTCGCTTTTCAGATAGCCCTCATCAACCTACCTAACCTCCCCATCATTTGGTTCCAGTAAATGCTGCACCTCCTGTCCAGGTTCTCCTTCCTTCTGCTTGTCAGTGGCACAGCTAGTTGTTCCTTCCCCGCCCCGCTCTGCATATGTGGAGGAGCAGTCTGGGGGTCGGCAAGGAAGGGACACAATCAATGAGTTGCCGATTCCTGGGCTAAAGGGTTCTAGGTTATGAGATATGGTTCTACGAGACTACTGCTGAAAACATTTCCAATGGTGGATGCACAACCTTTCAGACACAAATCTGCAAAATGTATTTTTTTTATACTTATGTACACTGTAGTGGAACTGTACAAACAGCTTATAATATAGAAAAAGGTCAGCAAGAAATTGTTGTGTTTGTATTATATGTAATAAATATTTACAAGCAATGCATGATACCATTCCCCATGTATCTGAACTACTGCAATATGTGACCTACTGGTATCATGCAATTTTTTTTTTGCTGTACACAAAGAAATATATGCAAACCAAATAAAACAAAACATAAAAGTAAGGGGTTACTCTGCCATCTTTCTGGACTATTATATTATTAGTTAGACACCTAGTAGAGCTGCACAATTAATCGTTAAAAAAAAGAATTGCAATCTCGATTCGATCCCCCCTCCCCCTCTCACAATCTTAATCCAGCATTTCCACGATTCATGTAACAAGTGCAGAACAACAAAAAAGAAAAAGCTGGCAAAATTCATCACAACATGCCACACACTAAGTACAAATCACTAGACAAATGTAAAAATATAGAAATGTGGCTCTCACAGATGTAAATAGGTGTAAATAATATTAGACAAAACAAAGTCCAAATAGAGTAACAAAGTGTTCAAAAGTGTTTGAATCCATAGTGAAAAAGAACTACAAATGCTGGAAAGTTTTTCAGGTGCAAACACGGATGCTTCAGAGCTTTTCAGGTGCAAGTCAACACCCCCTTATGTGTCCCCACTCACCAGATTGTGATGACCCCCAGCTTTGCAGTCTGGGGGTCGCTTCAAGCCTAAATGATGATAACCAAAGGTGTTCAGGAGAAGTGAAGTACACGTCAGATCAATGAAATTCTTAATGAAGGTTCTCAGTAGAAATGTCAGGTACCCAAAGGAAATGAAAAAAGGAGCTAATAGTGAAAGTACCGTTCAAAAATTTAGTCTACACAAGACTGGGTACTTACAAAATATCTGTTAAAAACAGGCATGTAAAATGGATTAGCAGATGTATCTGGGCGCCGTTCACGGCGTGCGTTCCACAGACCAGGAAATGCGTTTCACATGGCAACCATGCCAACGCTGAAGCAAGAAGTCAAACACAGAGGCAGAGCACACATCCGCTGGGGGAGACCAAAGTGAAAAAAATAAATAAATATATATATATATATATATATATATATATATATATATATATATATATATATATATATATATATATATATATATATATATATATATATATATATATATATATATATATATATATTTGATGGCACAAATACTTGAAGACGTCAGTTCCAGCTCAGTCATATGGCTAACAGGATTCAACTGCATACAAATGAAAAATAAAAAATAAAAAATAAACCACGAAAAATGCAGAAAACAAAATGAAAAAATAAATGAAAATGGAAATATATGTGATATAAAGAAAAAGAGAATGAAAAATGGAAATAAAAATAAAAAATAAAATAAAATAAAGCAAAAAAAATGAAAATAAAAAATAAAGAATGAACATAAAAATAAAATTAAAAATAAAAATAAAATTAAAATTAAAATAAAATTAAAATGAAAATGAATATAAATATAAACATGAAAATAAAAAATGGAAACAAAGATAAAAATAAAAAAATAAAAATAAATATAAAAATAACAATGAAAATAAACATCAGAATGATGAAAAGAATATAATGAACATGAAACTAAAAATAAAGGAAAAATGTGATCAAAGAAAAAAATCTAAGAAAATATGTCAAAAAATGCATATGAAAACAGGGAAATTGAGAAAATTAATAGCACTACATTATTCTAAAAAACATTGACAGGAAACCGTTCAGTTCCAATTCGATGTTTAACCCTTGATGGCTTTTTATTTTTATTTCCAATTTCCATTCTCTCTTTCTTTATATCACATATATTTTCATTTAATTTTTTGTGATTGTTTTTTTTCTTATCTCCGCTCTAATGACGGTTCAGTGGGCCAGTAACTAGGTCTTCGATAAAGCCCAGTGGGAGGGCAAAATGCGTTGATGCACTGATGTCATTTCCAGCTCTGGGAAACACATTTCCTGGTCTGTGGAACGCACGCCATAAGCGGTGCCCGGATACATCTGCTAATCAATTTTACATGCCTGTTTTTAACAGATATTTTGTAAGTACCCAATCTTTTTTTTTTTTTTTTTAAACGGTACTTTCACTATCAGCTCCTATTTTTCATTTCCTTTGGGTACCTGGCATTTCTACTGAGAACCTTCATTAGGAATTTCATTGGCGTACACTATGGCGATGTGCCAAATCGGCATATCCGCTTTTCACCACCTCTTCCCCAGTCACCTCATTCCTATTTTCGCCCAACATTCCTGACAGCTTAACCTCACAGATGTCTAATTTCTGGATGGATAAGGCCTTATTCCGCTATGGTTAGTTAATTGATCCTAAAACCAGATTACTAAGATCCTTCCGTGAACTGCAAGACGCCTTTGACATTCCCAAACAGGCTTTTTTCAGTTACTTACAAATACGGCATTACGCACAATCTCTAGTGCCAAATTTGCGGTTCTCTCCCTTAACCGACTTCGAAAAGCTATGTTTAGAGGGTTCGTCCCCTAAGGGCATGATTTCCCTGCACCTATCAGCTTCTGAGCACAGATTTATCGCCAGATGGACCGCAGCATACCCATATGGATAAGTGGGAGCGGGCCCTGGGCACAGATATGCCCTTGACGACTTGGCAGTCCATATGGATTCAGGCCTCTAAGAGCTCCATATGTACGCTCTATAAAGAGAATCAATATAAGATTCTATTCCATTGGTATCAGACCCCTGACCTGCTCAACTTCATATACCCCTCGGCGGATTCCCAATGTTGGTGATGGTATAAAGATAGGGGGACGTTATTTCATGTCTATTGGACCTGCCCTCTAATCACCCCCTATTGGTATATGGTGCAATCCCTGCTCCAATCCATCTTTGGTACTGGGGTGCTTCTCAATCCGAAGATCTTTCTTTTGGGCCTCCCGCCTGCCACCTTCTCTAACATATCAAAAAAACTCTTAGCCCATGTGCTTACTGCAGCACGGTGTCTGGTGGTCCTAAGGTGGAAAAAGAGGGATCCCCCTCATTGTCCGAGCTGCACTCCAGGATCAGAGATGTTAAAATAATGGAATCTCTCACGGCCTCATTAAATGATACTCTTGATAAACATAACTGTATATGGGAACCTTGGGTCCTGTTGGAGACTCCTGCGACCTAATGTTCTGCATCTTTGGCTGGCTCCCCCAGGGCGGTCCTGGGCTCTGGGGACGGGTGGTTGTCCTCTTTTCTTCTCTCTTTCGATCTACTCTTTTACTTTCTCAAACTCTTCATTATAATTTTCTCCCTTTTTATATGTTTGTGCACCTATGTAAAGGGTAGTTTTGGATGTACTATCAGAGATGTATGATGATCCTGCATATTCCTTTTGGTCATTCACTATATATGTTTACATTGAAATGGTCCATCGACCAAATGTTAGTTGATTACTTGCCAGAAATGCCTGTAATACCACAAATTGTATTTTCTATACCCTGTGCTGAAAATTTGTTTATTTTCTTTAAAAATTAATAAAAAAAATGTCAGTTAATTAAAAAAAAAAAAAAAAATATTGATCTGACGTGTACTTCACTTCTGAACACCTTTGGTTATCATCATTTAAGCCTGAAGCGACCCCCAAAGCTGGGGGTCATCGCAATCTGGTGACACATAAGGGGGTGTTGACTTGCACCTGAAAAGTCTTGAAGCCTCCGTGTTTATTTGCACCTGAAAAGCTTTGCAGCATTTGTGGTTCTTTTTCACTATGGATTCAAACACTTTTGAACACTTTGTTACTCTATTTGGACTTTGTTTTGTCTAATATTATTTACATCTGCAAGCGCCACATTTATATTTTTTTACATTTTTATGACACTTGTTGCTTACAAGTTAAAATCAGTATTTTTTGCTAGAAAATTAAATAGAACCCCCAAACAATATATATGTTTTTCTTTTTTAGCAGAGACCCTAGAGAAACAAATAGTAGTTATTGCAATATTTTATATGACACTGCATTTGTACAGCAGTCTTTCAAAAACAATTGTTTGGGAAAAAAATACACAAAAAAAAAAAAAAACAGTAAAGTTAGATCAATTTTTTTGTATAATGTGAAAGATGATGTTATGGAGAGAATGAGAGAATTGTGATCTTTATTCTAAGCAAAAAAAACTTTGTGATCCTCATTTTCTCTAGAATCATGCAGCTCTATCACCTAGTGCACACATTTCTGTCTGTCAGAAGTTTAGAGCAAACTGGAGGATCAAGGGGGGCAAGCTGGTAAGTGTAAAATTCAGACTGCACCCACCTCCTCTTTTATCCATATGACAATTATAAGTGAAGTTGTCCTTCATCTGTGGTGTATCTGCATTTTTCCTTTTTTTTTAAATTTCGGATACTATGTTTACTAGATGACAGACAATGCATTAGCAGCATTCTATACATCAGTTTGGTCCTTGTGGAAAGATGTTATCCTTGCAGCATTAGGAACAAGGACTGAGATCTAGGAACTAGCACATTTAATTGTCAATAGAAATACCACCATGAAAATGAATTATCACAAATCACTTCAGCAGAGAGATTATCCATTTACACATAGATCTGTAAATAAGTCAGTTTAGAAGGTAGATATCGCCAGCTATGCAGCTGCTTAAACCATGTACCATGAAACATACGGTCAAGTGTATATACCTGTGTCAATGGCTGTTTTCACTACCCTCCATTGTCTGGCATCAGTTGATTATGGTGATCATTATGTGCTGGATATAGTGCACATTGTTTTATGCATTAATATTAAGGAAATATTTTCACAGTTAAAAAGACGGTGGATCTGAAACAGCCAAAAATACCCAGTGGTAGAGTTTAGAGGAAACTGATTTTAACCCCTCTGTCAAGTGACATTACAGTGTTTCGGGCATATTAATAGTCCAGTAGTTTTGAGCACTGCATCTTGGGAGGATGCTTCCCCATACCTAAACATAGGCATTTTACAGACATGGCATAAAAATTATTAATATTATTATTCACAATTTATGTAGAGGGGGTACAGCACAATTACAGTACAATGCAGAAGGGACAGGAGGGCCCTGCTCGTCGAGCTTACATTCTAAAGGGAGGAGTTACAAAAGGTAATAGATGCAGGGAATGATTGATGGGGTTTTTAGGTGGTTGTGGGATAGGCTAACAATATCACCATAATACTCTAGAAGCTAAAAAAAAACCCCAAAAAAACAGAAAAAAAAACACACCTACTAGAGAGACCTTTTAGGTGGCTCCGGGCAATTACCATGTCTCTTTAGGTATCACGTACAAGAATGCACTTTCATAGTTGGGCCTGAATTGCAATAAGCCATAAAGTGTAACCACTGTGTGCCAATACAAATAAGAAAGTAGAAATTGTGAAAGGATAGAGAAAAATATAGTTGTTTCACATATATATAGGTCCAGCTGATTTTTAAAGTGGTACTGAACCGGGGGGGCGTGGCTACCGCGCTAGTGAACGGCCGCATGATCTGTTAGCTCCGCACTAACGACAGGATCTAAAGCAATTCGAGGTGAACCAACCCGCTCCTTTTGGTCCCAGTACCTGCCTAAGGACCCGCACTACAGCTAGAGATGACGAGGAAGAGACAAAACTCCTCACAGCCGAAGAAACTGAAAGATTTCTTTCCTCCTAAGATCCACAGCAAGATCCAAGATGGCGCCGCCGGCTGCTCTCCGGTCACATCGATCGGATCACACTCCGCCACACCAAGCCCGAGCTCCGGAAAAGGCCCACATGGCTACTCTCCAGATGCCTCCACTCCCCTCTCAGGCAGCCCTGCCAAATCAAAACCCTGCATGTCGGATGAGTCGCACAAGCAAAAGGTCAGTACAGGCCATAACTCATTAGATGACACGAGGGAGACGGCTGACTCCATTAACTCCTTCCCTACTGTAAACCAACCTCTCTCAGACACAACCCTCAGAGACATGCTGGTTTCACTATGCAGTTCCTTACATGCAGACATGATGGAATGCATGCAGAACTTTAAAGTAGAAGTGAGGGAACTAGGAGGCAGAGTAGACCACGTGGAGAAAAAAATGGGGGATTATGCAGCATCATACAACACCTTAGTAGATGCACATAATGAACAGTCAGATGAGGTAACATTGCTTAAAGAAAAAGTCGCAGACCTCGAGGACAGATCACGCAGGAACAACCTGAAACTGCGTGGTGTCCCAGAAAGTGTTCAACCCCAACAACTCCGACAATACGTTCAGGAATTTATGTCAACCTACCTACCATCTACTCCCTCCTCGGAGTTAGTCATTGACAGAATTTACAGGCTTCCTAAACCTGCACACCTATCAGACAACATCCCTAGAGACGTTCTGATGCGGGTGCACTTTTTTCACGTCAAGGAGCAGTTCATGCTAGCCTTTAGGAAAAACTCACAACCGCCTGAGAAGTATTCCAATATACAAATGTTTGCCGACCTCTCACAGTTTACAATGCAAAAGCGCAAATCATTGCTAACTGTGACTAAGGCATTACGTAACCACAACATTGTATACAGATGGGGTTACCCAACAAAACTTATAATCACCCATGATAGCAAGTCCTCGGTGATCACCAACCTTGAAGATGGCCTTTCTATGCTGCGTACATGGGACATTCTCCCGGAGCAACCCCCTACAGGACTTTCCTCCTCACCGAGACTAGACGACCAAAATGAGTGGAAAGTGGTAGCACACAAAAAGAAACAGAAAAGCCATAACACCCAATCACCTCGAATGTCATAAACTACTCACAACCACAATTGTTCCTGATTCCAAATGGAGCCAACATACTCCACGTAGTTCCCCTCCTAAGGAAAAAAAATGTGCAGTACATTTGCCATCAGATTCCGGACGGAATCTAAAGTTTTTACACATAAGTTCTATTTTTGTTTATTGATATTTCATGTTTTACTCTCTTTTCTTCAAACTTTACTCCTCCGTATTGGTGATGGACTGCAAACCTATGCCACTGGAAGAAACCTTCTTATTCAGCAAGAGGACAAACTACAAACTACAATCAAGACCTGCGGGAACCTACACAAGATCACACAAGGTACCAATACATTATCATCAAACTTCACACCTCAAATGGCAATTAGAGTGACCTCTTTTAACGTCCACGGTCTAAACCACCCTGCCAAAAGAGCTTCAGTATGGAAGGAGGCCCTCAGACTTAAGTCTGATATCCTGTGCTTACAAGAGACGCATTGGATGGCTTCAGCAGCCCCCAAATTCTCACATCCTAAATATCCTCACATCTTTCAGGCATCAGCCAATAAAAAACAAAAGGGCGTACTTATTGCCATAAGAGACTCTGTTGCTCTCTCAATCCGAGAGACCCACACAGACCCGGAGGGTCGATATCTGGTCCTAATTGGGGAATTCAACAACCACCTATACACACTAGTTAACCTCTACGCAACAAATACACACCAAATAGGCTTCTTGAAAAAGATGTTTCAAAAGATCAACTCAATCAAAAAGGGAGCAGTTATAATGTGTGGGGACTATAATATCACAGTGGATTATCGAATGGACACCACCTCCAAATCAAAACGCCCTCTCCCCTCAATTCAAAAATTATTACATAAAGAAGAGATGTATGACGCTTGGAGATGCCAGCACTCCAATGAGCGGGACTACTTTTTCCACTCCTTCAGACACAATTCATACTCACGTATAGACCTGATCTTGGTGGACAGAGCTCTCCTTCAGAAAGTGTCCTCCTCTGCCGTGCATGACATAACGTGGTCTGACCACACTCCTGTGTCTATCACGATAGAGGAGAAATACACGACACCGGCTTACATTTGGAGGGCCAACCCACAGATTTTTCAGCAACCCTCCCAGGTTGCTTTGGTGACCAAACATCTAAAAGAATATTTTGATATCAATTCTAAATCTGTTAAAAGTCCATTAACTATGTGGTGCGCCCATAAGGCATGTATTAGAGGCATCTTGTTGCAGATCAGCTCGCAGGTGAGGAGGCAGAGGACACAAAAATTAGACTCCCTTCTAAAAGATATAAAAATCCTAGAGGTTCAAAACAAGAATCTACCTGACTTTAGCACAGCAAACAAATTAACCCAACTGCGATCGGATCTCAGGCTCTTGTTGCTAGAACAATGAGACAAACATATTAGATTCCTCAAATTAAACCATTACTCCTCTGGTAACAGAGTTGGTAAATTTTTAGCTCAGAGACTAAAAGATCGTAGAACACAAATGAAGATCCCCTATCTGATTCGAAGCTCAGACAACAGCAAAATATTCAACCCAAACGACATAGCAAACAATTTTGCTGAATATTACTCTTCTCTTTATAACTTAAAAGAGGATGTGAATACACCACAGCCTTCAGATGATGCCATTCAATCATTTTTGGCAGATCTCAAACTACCCTCCCTCTCATCATCACATCTAGAACAACTTAACTCACCCATAACGGAGACTGAGATCCGAAAAGCAGTAAACTCATTGCCCACTGGTAAATCTCCAGGACCAGATGGACTACCAAATAGTTACTACAAAATGTTCTGTGAGACCCTGTCCCCCTCACTCAAAGACGTTTATATGGAAGCAATGTCCTCTGCCTCGTTCCCCGCTGAGATGCTTAAAGCATATGTTGTTACTATTCCAAAACCTGGGAAGGACCCTGTAACACCTGCTAATTTTAGACCAATCTCACTACTTAACACAGATGTTAAGCTGTATGCCAAGATCCTTGCCCAGAGACTAATAACGATCCTACCACTCTTGATCAATCCAGATCAAACAGGTTTCACTAGGGGAAGACAGGCATCGGATGCCACAAGGAGGATTGTTGGTGTGCTCCACCATGCTGGGTCCTGTCGGGTGCCTTCTCTGCTACTCTCTTTGGATGCGGAGAAGGCATTTGACAGGGTCCACTGGGGATATATGTCGCAGACACTTAGGAAGTTTGGATTCATAGGCCCCATCCTTTCGGCCATCTTGGCCTTAGATTCCTCACCATGTGCGCAGGTCTAAACTTCTGGTACCCTTTCCCTTTCCTTCCCAATTACCAACGGAACCAGGCAGGGATGCCCAGTGTCCCCTTCTATATTCAACCTCCTCATAGAGCCTTTAGCGGAAAAAATTAGAGCACACCCAGGTACACCCGGATTTTCACTATTAGGTAAATCACATAATATCAATTTATTCGCAGATGATATCATTCTCCTCTTGACAGCACCACATAAGTCCCTAGGATGTGCCCATGATATTCTCACAAGCTTTGCTCAAGTGTCATATTATAAAGTAAATTTCTCAAAATCCCTAATCTTGGGCTTAAATATTCCTCCATCTCTCCAGCTAGACTTACAAAAACGATTCCCTTATACATGGAGCTCATTTAGCATCCCGTATCTAGGATTACAAATAACGGCCGACCCATTAAAACTAGCAGACACAAACTACAATCCGTTGATAGACAAAATTAAAAAAGAAACAAAAAGACTTACCAAAATAGAATTATCGTGGTCAGGACGCCTCTTTTAAAATGCTCCTCCTTCCCCAGATATTATATGTGTTTCGTACATTACCAATCCCACTTAAAAACACCCACCTCCAAATATTGAACTCTCTTCTTAAAAATTACATATGGGGATCCAAAAGACCAAGATGCTCTAGAGCTATTCTAATTAAACATAGATCAATGGGAGGAATGGGCCTGATAGATATTAAAGACTATCATCGAGCATCTCTGCTAACTCAACTCAGATACTGGTTATCACCATCCCCAGATATCCTCTGGTATAACATAGAATAAGCACTTAGTCCAACCCAAGATCTCCGAATGATCTTACTGCTTGACACATGGATGCCGTACCCCCTAAGATCGTTACCACTAACTGTCCAAGCCTCTCTATTAGCATGGAGAGAACTCCATAAAATATCCCCAACTACAACTAAAAGCATAAAAATCCCTATTCCAATTACAATCTTAAATCACGCTATACCACACTCCAATTTCTCAAAATAGGCATTGAGAGGTGTATCTCTGATTGCCGACTTATATAGCAACAACACACTCAAATCATTCAACGCACTGGTGAAGGAATACTCATTACCCATGGCTGACCACTTTAAATATAGGCAACTTGTCCACTTTTTAAAATCTCTAAAATCTACTCATATACTCATACACTACACGACGAATATGGCAATTCTACACTAAAACTCCCGCTACATCTAAGGGTATCTCCTTATTTTACAACTTTTTTCAAAACAAAACTACTTTTACGAAACTACCACCTTTTCTAAAGTGGGAACTAGAATTAGGGGAATCCTACTCCGACAATCAATGGGAAATTGCATTCAATACCACGTACAAGGCAAACAGATGTATAAACCATTGGGAACTCTCCCTAAAAATAGCTCAAAGATGGTACCTCACACCCTATAGATTGTCTAAATTCTCCTCCTCGAACTCACCATTATGTTGGAGAACATGTGGAGAAGTGGGTAATATTCTGCATGTGTTTTGGTCATGTAAACATATCATCAGCTTCTGGAAAAGCATATTTAAATGTATATCCCGTATCACAGGAATACTAAGACCACCAAACCCTGGATTGGCACTGTTGAACTTGGGTATCGAAAGCTTCTCCCCTTGCTTCCGAACGGTAATTACACATATACTCCTGGCTGCTAGATCACTGATTACCAAAAATTGGAAATCAAATATAGTACCCAATGTATCAGAAGTTCTTGCAATTACACAAACTAATTATGTCTTTGAATCATTGACAGCAGCTAGAACTGAACAAAAATCTTCCTTCAATAAACATTGGAGGATATGGTCAGATTGGTTTAAAGACAATAAAAAAAAAAAAAAAAAAAGGATTGGTGCGCCAGGAATATACCACTGTTCTGCAAGAGGGTGGTTGCTTTTCGCTCTTTCCTCATTATACTATACCTCAGCTAAATTCGAACATTTAATGTAAAATAAACATACCTACATAACTCCATCACCTCTTCTCTTCTCCTCTCTTCCTTTCCACTAACTCCCTCCAATCTCATACCCCCTTCTCCCTTCCCCTTCCTTCTTTTCTTCCTATATTTCTACTCTATTGTTACATGGAAACATACTATGTTATACGGAGTGATATCTCACTATAAATGACTAACATGGTAATAAGATTGTTTAATAATTCACCTCCTACAATATATACTTGAATCCTGTCTCTAATTCATGTGTATTCTCATGTTTGTACTGTACAAAAAAACTTGTACTATGTTTTGTACTTGAAAATCTTTAATAAAAAATAATAATAAAAAAAAAAAAAAAGTGGTACTGAACCCAAAACCAAAAATGTAATATGTTGCTGCTTACTAATCCATAAATGTGGCGACTGCATTCATTTTACTTTTTCAGGCCTTTTCCTCTCTATTTTCACTTGGTGATGTGGACAGTTACACACTTCTTATATTAAAGTGTCCCACTCTGTGTGAAAGAGCACAGGGACAGCTTTGTACAGCAGCATTGTCAGTTTGGGGGAGGGGGGGGGGGGGGTTAGATGTACTAACTCTTTTTTTTATTTTTATTTTCTAGTGGGATAAAGGTTTTTACATGAATAAAGGCCGAACCACTGTCAGTGGTAAATAGTTGTCTCAAAACTTGAACTGCTACATTTGCCGGAAAGCCTGTTCTGTTGAAAATCAGACTTACTGGCTGGATCCCTAGATGAAAATATAGGATAGAAAGCCTAAAAACAAAGCTGATGCAGCCATCACATCTAAGAATTGGTAAACTGCAGTGCAATAAATGTTTGCTTTTGATATAACTCCACTGAAAAAAAAAAAAAAAAAATGAAGACTATATGCCCTTTATGCTCTATCTCTGCATCTAATTTTAGAAATAAAAGGTATTTGCAGTGGCTGAAACAGGCATATGAGCAGACGTGCTTCACAGGGCTCCCTGCTACAATCTCACTTTGATCCTCTCCCCGACTCCCGTTCCTTTTCTGCACCACCACTGCTTAATTGCTCTTCAGCACAGCTCCCTGCCCACACCTGTATTGCCCAAATCACCCTCATGCTGACCCGCAAATCAGAAGTGGCGGCTCAGGAGCTTCAACATGGCGCCGCTGCACACCCACAGAGGACACAACATGGCCAAAATAAAGGATTCAGCTAGCAAGTCAGGCAGGAATGCTTACTCATCTGGTAAGGATGGCACTTTTCTCTGCTTCACCCAGAAGTCAGCTGTCATGCAGACACAGGCTGAGTCTGACCCTGGGGCTAAGGAAAGCTGTTTTTGGCTGCACATGGATGCTGACTCCATCATCCCCAGTCCTGACCTGGCAGACATTAAAGAAACAGCTACTGATTCAGCTGACACTTTAGACTCCCCTTAGGGGGATGAGAAGCGTACTTTAGGTGAAATATTGTGAGCTGCAAATAAATGTATAGCTTCGGTGCAATCTGTAAAAGGTGCAATTGGGAGGTTTGACAGAAGTTTCTTTACTGCGTTATGACCTGCAAAAAAAACAAAGAGCATACGACCGCAGTGGAAGGCTGCATTAGTGAACTGGAAGATAAGTTGCTGCCACTAGTGGTTGAATCATGTGCTACTTCTCTCCAGGTGCACACAGTCACAGATAAAGCAGACAACAGAATAGATTGTGATACAATAATGTCAGAATTTTCGGACTAACTAAACACGCCTAGGTGAGAGATCCTACAGATTTCATTGAAAAGTGGTTGCTCGAGATCTTTGGCAAGGACTCTTTCACCCTGCTGTTTGCGGTGGAAAAACTGCATCACACCCCCACTAGAGCTATACCAGGTAATGTGCCAAGGCCAGTACTGGAGTATCTGCTAAATTATAAAGATCATGAAATTATCTTCCACTTGGCAAGAGAAAAATGCAATATACAATACAATGGAGCCAGAGTGTCTTTCTACCCAGACTTCTCTGGGGATGTGCAGTGTCGGAGGGCTAAGGTTGCTGATATTAAGAAACTGTTCCATCTGCAACCTAAATACACCATGCTATATAGCCTGCCTGCCTGAGAGTTATTGCGAGGGGACAAGCTAATTTCTATGAAATGGCAGGTGAGGCGGCCCAGTGGCTGGATGTCAACGAAGCCATACTCAGGGCGCAATGTCAGGAAGCAGTGGATTGATGTTTCATTTTTTTCTTCAGTTTTGTTTCTTTCATTTCTTGCCTTGTGTTTGTTAAGGGATGTTTGCTCTTTTCAGTCTTTTCTGCATCACTAGGGAGGCACCCACAGAGGGGGAGGTCTGGGAAGACTTCTCAATTTTCACAAGTAAATGTTCCCCCTCCTCGTAAAAGGCAAGTCTATTGAAAAATTGTTTTCTATCAGCTGCTGAGCTGGTAATACGATCAACTACCTCTTGGGCGGCCAGCCAGGCCTCTCTATTAGAATCAGTGGGGCTATCAATAAACTGTGTCTCTAACCGACTCACCAACCACTCAGCCTGCTCCTTCTGTGCACTCATTTTAGATTTAATACCCGTGACTTTGATGATAAGGATACCTCTCAGGAATGCTTTAAAGGCATCTCAAGCTGTATTCAGATTCAGTTGATCCACGTGATGTAGCGAAAACTCCGCAATTGCATCATTTATGCCATCATGGGAGGAAAAGAGATTTAACCAAAAGGCATCGAGTTTCCAAGGGGCCCTCGGCAGGGTCGTGTCAGGTTTAGCATTCAGGCCAATAGGGGAGAGTGATCTGAGATACCCCTGACTAGATATTTGATGTCACATAATAAGCGGGACATTTGAGGTGTACATAAGCAAAGATCAATCCTAGAGAGGGAGAGATATGTCTTGGAGAAGCAGGAGAATTGTTTCTGCTGTAGGTTGCGGCCTCGCCAGGGGTCTATCCATCCCACCTCCTCCGTGAATTTCCGCAAAGTCGTTTGATCAATTTTGGGGCCAGTCACCGGAGGGGAATGTTTATCCAGGACAGGGTCCATATAGCAATTAAGGTCACCCACAACAATCAGAGGTAGGTCAGGGTTGCCTCACTGGAATGCCAGGAGGGTTCTCAATGCCTCCGAGTTAAAAGGAGGTGGGGCAAATAAAGCAGAGTCAGTCAGTTTGTCATATACTTAGAAATCCACCGATTGGTGTACCAGTACACTCACCCCCCTCGAGTATGAGATGTGCGTAGAATGGTATGCCCATCCCACCCATAAAAAGTTAACACAAGATACAGTCTCTAGGGACTAAATGGGTTTCCTGAAGGGCATCAATAGACGGTGAGTGTTTTCTGAGGACGGTGGACACCATATTACATTTGAGTGGGTCCTGGAGAACCCTAATATTCAAAGACAGTATAGGGACAGTGTTCATCTAGAAGCAATAAAGTATCTGTAATAGGGTAAAAAAAAACCCAGGCCTCCCATTCCTGGGATAATGCATGTTCCTGCTCAGTGAGTATAGTATACCTGGGTGTACAGCAGTATGTTGGTCACAGAGCATCTGGTAGGTGTCAAGGCATAGCCCTACAGTAAATACGCAGTGGCTGGAAGT
The DNA here is from genome assembly GCA_037952925.1 of Lithobates clamitans. Classification (NCBI taxonomy): domain Eukaryota; kingdom Metazoa; phylum Chordata; class Amphibia; order Anura; family Ranidae; genus Lithobates; species Lithobates clamitans. The sequence goes on from JBBGZY010000375.1 coordinate 3,992,243, forward strand.
GAGGTCAAAAGTACTAGCATCATAGCAGCATCTTGGTTGAACTGTGAAGAAAAACAGTGAAGAACAGTAGAGTCACCATCACTGTGTGACTGAAGGAACATTCGCTAGCCAGTGATTTCCGGCTCGTTCAGTTGACAACTGAAAGTAAACAAAGAACATAGGGTTGCTTTGTGCAGCCCAACCGGCAAAATTCAAAGGGAATACACTAGGTAATTCCTTTTGTAAAATGCACATTGCTCACAACGATGAGGTGAGAAAATAGTTTTGTCTCCCAGCCAAACTGCCAGTTTCCTGAAGAAAAACAGGGAAAAGGTAGCCTTCTCTTTGCTCACCCCACCTCCGGGAACAGTGGAATGCAATGTCAGTCTTTCTCCGCTGCAGCCCTCCTGGTCTGGCGAATAACATTTTCATCAATCCATGCAGATGCGTCTGCCACTGATTCCAAAAAGTGTGCTTGGCCTCTAATCGTAATGCAGAGTTGTGCCAGGAACAGCATGGCATATGTAGCTTAGAGTTGTGAAGCCTCTTTTTAACATCAGCAAATCTTGCTCTGCGGCGCTGTACTTCTGCAGAGTAGTCAGGGTAAAAAGAAATGTGTGCACTGTTAAACTGTATGTTGTGCTGCTCCCTTGCTTGGCAAAGTATAATTTCCTTGTCTTTATAATGAAGGAGTCTGGCTAGAAGGGTACAAGGCAGATGGCCTGGCGGGAGAGGCCTGGGTGGCACTCTGTGCGCCCGCACCACAGAATACAAGGTAAACACCTCCCTCCCAAAGACCTTGAGCAGCCAGTTTTCCACAAATTATGTGGGGTCCCTGCCTTCCGTCTTCTACGGGAGCCCCACTACACACACATTGTTCCTCCTCAGATGGTTTTCAATATCATTTGACTTGAGCTTGTTTGCCCTGGTAAGTCTCACTGTGATCTGAGTGTCTCCGATTAGGGGGGCCAATTTGTCCTCTATGTCACTGATGCGACCCTCCCCAGCAGTGGTACGCACTCTTACCTTCTGTATGTCATGGCGGATAAAGCACAGTTCCTCCTTCGTACTGCCAAACTCTTGCAGAGTGTGCACAGAAGTTGTGCCAGTGTGTAACGCTCTAAGAAAGTCTGCCAGGGTCAGTTGTGCGATCTCATCATCTCCCTCTTCTTCCTCAGTCTCAGGGAAAACCAAATCAGGATTGGCAGAGGGGCTCTGTGAGAGCTGCTCCCCGCCAGTGTTGAATGCAATATAGCAGGGAAGGTATCCATGTTTTCCTCTCCTCTCTGCCCCATGATCCCAGAAAGTGTGGGTGTAGTACATGTCCCTGGGGGAGGCTTTCCTGTTTCTCTTGGGAGTTTTAGGAGGCTTACCCATATCCTTTAGCTTGTCGTCTCCACGCAAGCGCTGAGAGAGTGAGGCAGTGGCACCATGTTGGAATTCGGATGGTCCCCCAGTCTCCGTCTGTTTGCGGGTCTGCATGGCGTCCAAACTGTCTAGCGGCAAAACCGGGATTATCAGAGGTGGGTCCGGCAGGGTTGAGGACCGCAATTCTAAGGCTTCACAGGCTGGGAGCAGGTTTAAAGCAGAATCTAGGACGGGAGCTCTGTGAGACACGTCCTCTCACAAGCCCCCCCCCCATATTTTTTTTTTATTTTTTTTTTACAATTACATTTTTTACATTTTTTTTAAAATTTATACTCTATACAGTTTTATATTTCTCTGTAATTTTTTTTTTCTTTTTTTACAATTTAACTTTGAAATATTTATTACATTTTTTCCTTTTATTTGTTTTTCAGCCCTGTTGTCAGACCCCTGACAGCTCCCCTTTGAGATAGGAAAAGGGACCGAGTCCCCCAGTCCCTTTCTCTGCAGGCTCCTCTCTATTCCTAAACTGAAGCATTGTAAACACAGGTTACAATGTTTCAGTTATGATGAATGGACAGAGGCAGTGATCACTGCCTCTGTTCATTCAGAAAAGGAAGGAGCCGATAAATTACAGATTTACTGGCTCCTTCCTCCGCTCTCCATCCTGAAAGATTCAGGGCAGGGGAAGACCGGTGGAGTAGCCAGAGAGCCAGAAAGAATGCAGGAGGACCCGGAGGACAGGGGGGACCGAAGCAGGAGCTGGAGAGCCAGGAAGGAAGCAGGGGGACCTGGAGGAGGACATGAGGGGACAAAAGGAGGACATGGGGGACCAGATGAGTAGCCGGGAGAGACACAGGGGGACCTAGAGGACAGGGGGGGATCCGAAGGAGGACATGGGGGACCAGAGGAGGACATGGGGGGACCAGAGGAGCCAGAGACCTGGGAAGGACGCAGGGAGACCCAGAGGATAAAATGGATTGGGACCCAGAGGAGGACATGGAAAGCCAGGGAGGATGCAGGGGGACCTGGAGGAGGACACGGGGTGCACAGATTGTGACAGCCAGGGCAGATTGGTGCGGCGGTGGGGGCAGTTACAAGCATCAATCTTGCTGATAGCTGCGGGAGGGAGAGGAGGAGAAGCAGTTGTCAGAAAAGCTATACAGAGAGAGCGGTGCTTGTAACTCCCACTACCGCCGCACTGATCACCCCTGAGGCTGCCTAAGTATCGGGTCAAGCATCGGAGCATTTGCATGAGTACAAGTATTCGTGCAAATGCTCAGTATTGGCACTGATAATGATACTAGTATCGGTATTGTTGCAATCCTACATAATAGCATAGTTCGTCCAAACTATTGGATCAGGGTACAAGTAAAAGTGGGTCAGGGTACAAGTAAAAGTGGGTCAGGTTTGGGTTTTTCCACAAACGGGACATGTGGAGTGAACCTGGAAGATATCTTGGGTGTATAGCCATGCACCACATCCCACGCCTTTAATACAGAGAGCATGGAGCTAATGAGACTATGGGGAGACTTTGAACCACTGTATAGCAGATGTTTTAAAGCATCATAGGATCCCAAGTATGCTGCTTCTTGAGACATGGTGGCATTATCGAAGAGGGTGGTTAACCAGTGATGTGCAAACGCCAGGTGTCTGGCCAGGAAATACTAGAAAAACTAGAAACCGCCAGACCCCCCTCTCGCCACGGTTGCTGCAAAATAGCCATTTTGAGGCAAAGCGTCCCACCATGCCAGAAAAATTAGGAAAGGAGACTATAAATGGACTTAAAAATGGCTTTGGACATTCATATTGGGAAATTCCTATTAATTCATTGAAGGGGTAAAATTTTCACCCAAAGTAGTTTGATTTTCCCTATCAGGGAGAGAGGAAGATTCTTCCTAGCATTTGGCCTATTTTTGAGGACGTTAGGGAGCAGAGAGACATTTAGCATAATGATATCTGCTACTGAATGAGTTACAAATAAGCCTACATATCAGATCTGAAACACCCACTGAGAGGTGCCGATAGGGTTGTAACCCTGAGGCAGGCTGAGAGCGTAGTGGAAGAATTTTGGACTTGGACCAATTAACCTTCAGGCCAGACACCACTGTACATAAAATAACGGCAAATTGTCACATAATAGCTGTCAGTAAATATCACATAATACATATAGTAAAAATAGGTCACGTAAAACATATAATGGGCAAAAATATGGCATATATTAGCTCTATGCATTTTGTGAATGCACAAAATCCCATTATGTAGCTATTCATTATGTAAGTATTTTAGAGAGTGGGGGGTTTCCAGTTAATTCCACCTATTTATTCAATTTTAATTCCTCTTCCTTGACAGGGTCAGGCCATATAGATATTCTTTCCATCATGCTACAATACTCATTCAATCTACGTGGATGAATCTACAAAATGCATAGAGCTACTATATGCATAGATCTACTATATATGTGGCCTCTGGTGTAAAGGGGAACTCTGATGTAAGGGGTGCTCGGAGAACCCTGATTTGCCTTAGTGTACTCTCTCAGAGACAGGAGAGAGAAGGGGGAAGACTTCAGTCACAGACAGGGCTGGGTGGTGAGCTCACTCACCCCTTGGCAGTCAGCTCCTCTCATCCAGATATCTTCAAATTTCCCACCCCCCACTTTCCTTTTCTGAGCCACAGTGCCAGGGATTGGAGTGTGGGCAGACAGAGGGGTAGGGGCGAGTGGAAGAGGTGCAGATCAAGCCCTCTCTCCTCTCCTGTCTGTGTGTGTGAGAATTGTTAGTGCTGGCTTTGGGCAGTGTGAAAGAGTGTAACACACACTTCTCCTCTTTCACAACTGCAGCCAGCAACCCTGCTGGGAAGCCATATTCTGGTCTGAAAACTATCCCTGCTGGAAGTAAATGTCTTTTTTTGCATGTGTGCGCTGTAATATTTTGCTCTGGTCTAAAAACTGGACGCGTGATTCCAAACCCGAACTGTCCGGGTGACTCCCGGACAGGTGGCAATCCTACATGGATTGTGGGTGGAGATGCAAACAAGTATATAAGATTGTTTGTGTTCCTATTACAAGTGAAGGTTGTACACTAGCATCACATAGGTAGTGCAACCTATATATTAATTGGTTTGATCAAGTCTATTTTTGATTGCTGTTACAAGCACTGTCTTCTGTGGATCACAGGAGTGCAGTTTGTTCTGAAGCCCGCTGTCGGCTGACGTCACAGAGTCAGTCCAGGCTCGGGCAAGACTGCGACACTGAAGTCAGGATCCGCCCACATATCTGGACTGGCACCTGGCTCAGCCTCTCAGTGGGCTGCTGAGAGGCTAAACAGGCTGCTCCTGTCCCCTCAACAGCCCAGCGCTCCAGTGAGTGAGAAGGAGCAGAGCAAAGAGCAGTGACTGACAGTCACCACTTCTCTGCTCAGGGAGCCCTGAGAACAGAACAATCGGCAGTGATTGATTACTCGGTTCTCAGTGTTATACTGGCCATACAGGCACAGAATCTTGGCCAAAACTGGTAATTTGGGGAAAGATCATTTGACAATCGTGTTATTAGTGGACCCAACTTCACCAACAATTTTGACCGTGGTCCCAGCTAATGTTAATGGATCCGAAGCTAAAACTTTACCATTTCAACTATAATGTATATATGTATTTTGTAATCTAAACAGAAAGAATATTCTGTCTTGTATGATTTATATATGTTTTTATTTTTTGTCCAATGATCACACTATGATCATGGAAATGATCATGTACACAAGATTATTCTGTCAGTTAGTGGCCAATTCACTTTTGACCGACTAATAATGGTTCAGTCTGCCAAAAATCTGTGCGTGTATAGCCAACATTAGACCGATGCTGCATCCACCCAAGTATGAATCTACAAAAAAAAAAAACAAAAAAACATACAGCTCTTTTAAATCCCCATGAATATATATGATATATATATATATATGATATATGAATTAGTTTAAGACATGTCTCATGCATGGTTTACCATCATAGCCTGCTGATCCACATTTTGGTAAATCAAGGTGACTGCTATTGGCATGCTTATTAAAAGGTACACTCCAAGCACCACTAAAAAAGTAAGCCTTCAAGTGCATAATAGGGAAAGGTGGCAAGGTTGTCATGGAAAGATTGAAGGATGTGAAAGAAGAGCAGCAGGTGCACATACGCCACTCACCGTACAAACACTGCACGCTAACTGTGGAGTGAAGATACACATTTTACATTATATGAGGTGTATGAAGCTATGCAGTTACAAATATTACTGAACACAGGAGTCAGACCAGTAAAATGGTCTATAGGGCTAAGTAACTTAGCAAAGTGGATTTTCCTATAAAAGGAAATGTTTACCAATAAAGACTGAGGTGAAATGAGTGTTCTGTCTGCCATATGTATTACGATTAACATACATTATTTTACAGAATACACCTTTAATTTGCAACATTTATACAGAAAGCAATATAACATTTGATATTTTCAAATTTCACTGCAGCCTCCTACTCCGTACAAAACATGCACATTCACTTAGTCCCTTCTATGTATAAAGCATATCTCCAGACTTTTTTTTCCAGTTTTGTTAATGCACTATACATTATAGTAAGGAACCTATTTCCAGTGTATTTTTTATTTTTATTTTCCTGTGTCCCACTGGCATCACCTGAAAGTCACTTTCTGATCACAATGAACTCCAAGACAAACAGGGAATGTGAATCCCCCAAGGCACAGCTTTCAAACTGGTACCTGTTCCCTAAAAAAACTAAAAACATTATGGCTAGAGATCCACTGAAAGTGAAAGGATTTGCTGAAACCAGAGAAAACCACATGAGCAGTTTTTTTCCAGGAGCAAAATAAAAAATGACTGCAAAAAAAGTCAGTCATCTCAATTGCCTGGGTCAAACTACAGTTCTCTGAGCCTTTAGTAAATATAACATTGCATATTACCTGCAAAACAGACATCCCGATCTTTTAAAATTATAATTATACTTTTTTTTCATCGACTCATTTCAGTTTATATAAACTGTGGGTAACAGAGTCTTTCGTGGCTGGATAATAAAGCAAGAGACCTGGATGTTTACAGATTACTTACTTGTATCATACACAACATATTGGCAAAGAGGATGGTGACATTTTTTAGGTCTGCCTGCAATCAGACCACATGATGTTTGAAGAACCCACTAGATAGTCTTTCCTTATTCTAAGTAGGAAAAAAAAATCTTTAATTTTTAAGTTGCAATAACTGGACTGTCACTACTTGCGCAAAAAGGGAGCTCTTCTGTTAAACCCAGTAGGACCTGAAAATCAGGACTGCTTCTTTAACCTGGAAGCCATAGGGGAAGATTAAAATTATGACACCTAAAAGACAAAAGGATGCATTTATAAGGCATCAATTTGGCCTTACCATGGTTTAAAAAAAAAAAAAAAAAAAAAAGAACAACAGTGATGTGTTTAACAACAGTGATGTGTTTTACAAATGTGCTAACTCCTTAGCTTGCTTTGGGATTTCAAATCAAATAGAGGCACTTTTAATGATTTTTTTTTAAAAAGCTGGAAGGACGAGAGTCTGGTTACATAACTTTTCATGTATGGGTGATTTGTCTGTTTTCAAATCATGGAATGCTCTCCCCAGTGTTATATAAAGAAAATGTGTGGAACACTGCAGACCTAACACCCTGACCTGCCTACTATGAATGCTACATTAAATGCAGGTGCAGCATAGAGTAAACATGACAGTGTCAATCAGAGCCCATATAGCAATATTCACACTTTTATGCATAGGCCCCTTGGTGATTAGAGCCAAAAAAAACAATACTTTTGAAAGGTATAAGCCTAACAAAATGTTCTCCACAAGGCTTGATTTAAAATTCATTAAGAATGTGTGTCATCATAGTCTAGGCATAGGCTGGAATGGTAGCATATTTGAAAAGTATTGGATGCTAAAAACCTTTTCCAACATTGGGAGCAAGCAAGAAGTGACATAATGAATGTAAAGTTAAATGTGTAACGGCAATCAATACTTTTGACGATAAGTTCATTTTATAAGCAGTTGCAATCATAAAGTTCTTAATACTTGGGAACTCTAACAAAAGGTCAGATCTATCATGAAGATTAAAGGTTACCACATATTATTCCATGCTCACTGTAATGAAAAATAGCTGCTTTTCAATGTTACAATAAGGCATTTGGAGGTGAGAAAAAAAGACAAGCTACAGTCTAAGTAGAAAAATTGCAAGATCAATATGTTGTGCAATCAAGTCAGACTATAATTATATGAGTTGTGTGCTTATGTGACAGTTTAAACTTTCTCAGCATTATTACTTGTAACTTTGGAACAGTGAGGAAAGAGGCCGCTAAAGTAAAAATCTGAGAACATAATGGAGGAATATATTAGACTTGAAGCAGCCAAAATCAGCAGCAGCTGTGCATGGCAACCAATCACATTATAGAGTTAATTTTTAATTTCAATAGTTTTTTATTGATTTTAAACATAGGAAAGAAACAAAACAGAAGGAAAAGTACAAACAGCAGTACTTGTAATAATAAAGGGCATTATTATACAATTTGACATTTCCGACTTATCCACTAGACAATTATGTTACTAAACATTACATGGTTTTATGCGTTATTGTACTCTGAGAAAGCCACATTGTAGTTAAGTGGAAGTAGATAAAGAGGCATATACATTTTAGGAACCTTCCCTCCTCCGACACCCCTATTAGGAACCTGCTGTGCCCCAGAGGGAGGGGGCCCCATCGACTTAACTCAAATAAAGAATCTATAATCAGTATAGATTTCACATGTCCTACCATACTTTGGACCATTTGTGATGTTGTTGTGTGGATATGAACAGAGGAAACGGATTAAAGATAAAACAAGTAAAGTGAAATATATAAAATAAAATAAATACTAAGAACATAAACAAATTATATCAAATAATAATAATAAAGAATAAGGAATGGAGCAATCCATTTCGTGAGGTGTGCGTTTTTTAAGCTCATCCAGTAATTGCGCATATGTCAGTTTTGTTACCATTATACCATTCTTGGTTTAAACCACTCGGTCCACGGTTTCCATAGTTTGCATGCTATCAAGATTTTACCTTGGGCTGATGTATACATTTTTTCATATGTAATGTGCGTGTTGGTGGTTAGGATTATTTCTTTTATTTTGGGGGTTTCTTGTGTCTTCCAATGTCTGGTTATTGTTAATCTAGTGCTTAGTAATACATGAGATATTATTTTCCTATATATTTTAGGGAAGAGGTCTATGTCTATAGAGAGAATAGCTAGTTCTGGTGTAGCCTGGATTTGCTGATTCGTTATTTTTGTGAGTATTTCGAATACCTTTTCCCATAGAGAACGTATTTTAGGGCATTCCCAAAGTATATGGTGTAAGGTACCTACATGTTTGCAGTTCCTCCAACACAGTGGGGAGGTCATGGGGTCAAACTTGGAAATCCTGTATGGTGTTAAGTACCAACGCATAAGTATTTTTTGTGTTATTTCCCATAGGTTGGTACACCTGGAAGTGGTGTATGTAGTTTGAAGTGCTTTTTGCCATTGTTCTGGTTTGAAACATTGTTTTAATTCACGTTCCCAGGCATCAATATAGGAGTGTTTGGCAAATGTTAATTTATTGTTTAGAGTATTATAAAATAAGGAAATTCCTTTAATATTGGTGTTTTCTTTTGTAAGGTATAGTACTATTCTCCAGGGGAGTTGTACTGAAAGAGAGGGGTTGGTTCTCATGAAATGGCAAATCTGTATATATCTGTAATACTCAGAATGCTCTAAATTGTATTCAACTTGTAGTGCTCTAAATGTTTTCATCGTGGGTCCTATTCTAAGATCTTCTAGGTTTGTAATACCTAATTTAGCCCAATGTTTTATGCTAAGGTTAGGAATAAGTTCGGATAAACTGGTGATGGGTATCTTTATCAAGGACATAGGCGAAGTGTATGTTTGTTTTTTTACCAGAATATTCCAGGCTCTGATTGACGCTTTTATTGGTGGTGCTAAGTTCTGGGTGCGGGAAGAGGTAATTGAGTTACACATTAGATAGTCGTATAAATTTTTGTTGGGAATTTGATCTTCCTCCAACTCCTGCCACCTAGTGTCGGGCGATTCTGGGAACCATGTTCTCAATTGTGCTAATACAGATGCAAGGTAATAGTCTTTGATTACAATGTTGCCTACCCCCCCAACTTTTCTGGACATTACTGAGTTTTTAAAAGCCCATCTCGCTTTTTTCCCTTTCCATAGAAACCTATTTAGCATAGATTGAAGTTTGGAAAAAAAAAGAGTTAGGGACAGGGATAGGGAGTGATCTGAAAAGGTATATTATTTGGGGTAAAATTACCATTGTAAAAGCGGCCAGACGTCCTGATCATAGGAGTTCTGTTTTGGCTAATTTTTGCAGTTTTGTCGGTAAAGCGTCAAGAAAGGGGATATAGTTAGCCTTAAAAAGGTGGTCCGGAGACGCTGTTAGGGTGATTCCTAGATATTTCACCCCTTCCTTACACCATGAGTATGGAAACCGTGAACCGAGAACCCCTTCTTCTTGCGCTTCTATACCCATACCCAGTATATAAGATTTGTTCTCATTGACTTTATAGTATGAAACTTTAGAAAACATTTGTAGTGTGTCATGTCCGAAGCCAGGGAGGTTGTTGGATTTGTGAGCATCAGGATAATGTCATCCGCAAATAAGCTAATGACATGTTCCGATTTATGGGTCATGAATCCTGTTATAGATTGGTGTTGTCTGATAATCGTTGCTAAGGGTTCTAAAATTAAATTGAAAATTAATGGAGATAGGGGACAGCACTGGCGGGTACCGTTGGTTATGTTGAATGGCTTAGAGAGTACTCCCGATGTATATACGCGGGCTGATGGCTTTGAATACAATGCCATGATTGCCTTTAAGATAGGTCCAGAGAATCCAAATCTCCCCAGAACTAACTCCAAATAGCCCCAATGGACTATCAAAGGCCTTCTCTGCGTCCAATGCTAGGAGCAGAGAAGGCCTTCGCTGGGTTGCAGCAATATGTATAATATTCGTTAGTCTCCTGGTAGCGCCAGAGGTCTGACGTCCCCTGGTGAATCCGGTCTGATCCGGGTGTATTAAGTGAGGTAAGATGTCTATGAGTCTGTTAGCTATTGTTTTAGCATAAATTTTTAAATCTGTATTTAATAAAGAAATGGGCCTAAAATTTGCTGGGGTGTCTGGGCTTTTCCCTGGCTTGGGCAATGTCACTATCAGTGCAGTTAACATTTCAGATGGGAAGGACGAGGAGGCAGCCGCTGTATTGAAAACTTTGTTTAAATGTGGGGACAGTAAATTTTTGAACGTTTGATAGTATTCCCCTATAAAGCCATCTGGACCTGGGGATTTATTATTTGGGAGTGATTCTATAGTTTTATGAATTTCTTCAGTAGTAAATGGTGCATTTAAATACTCCGTTTCTTGTTGAGAAAGTGTTGGTAATTTGATGTGGTTTAAAAAATCAGTTATCGTTGTCGGTGTAGGTTGGACTGTGGTTATGTCATCTTTCAGGTTATATAGCTTGCCATAATAAGTACTAATGGCGTCTGCTATATCTTGTGGATGTTGTAGTTTAGTGTTATTTATGTGATGTAATATATATGGGATTTTAGTTTTACTTCTATGGCCCTTAATTTGTTGTGCTAACAATTTTCCTGCCCTATTACCGTGTGCGTAGTAGTTCATTTTAAGCCGTTTCGTGTTTTTTTTCAAACTCCTCTAGTAAAAGGAGTCTTAGATCATATCTCAAAAAAGACAAACAAAGGCGCCTCTAAGTGCAGAAGAAAGACAAGTTTAATGCCCCAACTGGGTTCAAAAAGCACTTACAGGATGAAAGATGTAAACGGGCACTTCATGGATTAGGCTGCATTGGAAAGGGTCACGGTGGAAGGAGGCATGCAGAGCGGATGGATGTTATAACTGACAGCAGCAGCGTGGAACACAGGGAGCCGCTGTGAAGCCGGCGTACTCAGCAAGGAGAGACGGCGTGACCGGAAGTGATGTCATCCACTCGAGCGGTTCCTTAGCCAGCCTGGACCGCAAACAAACAGCTGAAGGGAGGATGTGATGTCATCAAGAAGGGACGCGTTTCGGAACAGTCCTTCGTTCCTTTATCAACCTATGGCTGTAATGATGACTATGCGTGATATATATACACGCACAAGCTCTAGTAATGGGTTGGCCGGGGGCGGGGGCAACACTCTGAATAGGATTCATGTAAAAACATCTAAATACATTTAAATACATAAAAACACAAATAGCAGCATTCTAAAGAGGAGGCAATGAGAAAGATGTAAAGAGTTTATAAGATGTATGGAAAAGGAGAAAGAAAAAATAATAATAATGATGTTAAAAATAAAAAATGTTAAAATTAAAAATAACAAGTAAATATAATAGCAATTGAAATAATGAAGAAAGAAAAAACAGAAGATCATGTATTGTATCATTTGAGTGTCTGATATAGACGAAACAACAACCATACATGCGCAACAGCATGATACGGTTGAATGGGGGTGAGCAAGCGTATATAGAAAAAATTTTTTTTTTAGGAGAGGGAATTGGGACATATGTGTCACCAATACTATCAGAGTATAATAATATTAATATTAACTGCCATGAATAAAAAATATATAAACATTTATTATATAAAAAATACCATAGATGAAGAAGACAACTGTGGTAAAGAAAGGGGCCTAGATTTTAGCTAAAAGAGGAAATATTATCATAGTATGGCACTGACTTCAAAGTCCTCATTTAACCCTCCAGGGGCTAAAACATTTAATAGAAAGATCCAGTACATTTCCCTGTGACATAATCGTCGGTAGCGTTCGGCTGGCGGAAGATCTTTTGGCATTGCCTCAATGACCCATACTTTAAGGCCCTTAGTGGACTTATCGTGGGCATGGAGGTAGTGTCTGGGAACACTATGATTGTCTAATCCACCTTCAATGAAACGGCGATGTTCGCCAAAGCGTTTACGTAGTGGTCGAATGGTCCGTCCTACATAGAATAGGCCACAGGGGCATGTGAGGCAATATATAACATGGTCGGATGAGCATGTGTGGAAACCCTTTATTGGGTATGTTTTGCCTTTAACGTGAAAGTCTTTCTGGCCATGTACCACAAAACTGCAAGTCTTGCAGAGAGGCTTACGGCACTGGTACATCCCAGAAATTGCTAGAAACGTGGGCATATGGTGGCCAGGAGGCAAAGGTGTGGCCTTGAGTTTACTGGTAGCTACCTTACTTTTGATGTTGGGTGCCTTTCTATAGGCAAATTGAGGTTTAGTAGGCAGAGTGGAAAGAAGGTGTTCATCTTGTAATAGCAGAGGCCAGTGTCTTTTTACAATATTTTCCATTTGCTTATGTTGAGTGTGGAATTGGGTGATGAAACGTAAACTACTCTTCTGGGGGCGTGGACGAGTGTTCTCAGTGGACGGTATGCTCTTATAATGTTGATAAGCTGCATCCACAAGATCAGCAGGAAAACCCTTTTCGAGGAATTTTTCTTTCAAAATTGTACCTTCAATATCATAGTCATTATCTAGGGTGCAATTCTTTTTTAGCCTACAAAACTGACTTTTGGGTACATTGTTCAACCATAGGGGATGGTGACAGCTATTGTAATGGAGGAAAGAATTACCAGCTGTTGGCTTGATGTAATTTCTGGCATGTATCTCTTTACCTATCCAAAAAAGTTCGAGGTCCAAAAAAGCTAGTTTGTATTGATCGATGACAGAGGTGAAAGTAAGGCCCATGCTGTTGGTGTTGCAATATCTGACGAAGTCAGAAAAGACTGATGCATTGCCATCCCATATAATAATCACATCATCTATATACCGGCCATAGAAAACGATGTGGGAAAAGAACGGATTGTTATTCCATATATATTGGTGCTCCCAGTGCCCCATGGTAAGGTTCGCATATGAGGGTGCAAAGTGTGCCCCCATAGCTGTACCTTGTATCTGCAGAAAAAAATCATCCTCAAATTTGAAATAATTGTGTGTAAGGCAGAAAGAAGTGGCTTCAACGATAAAGGAGGCTTGTCTCGGATTTAGCATGGGGTCTTGGCAGAGAAAAAACTGTAGGGCATTGAGGCCCACTTCGTGGGGTATGGATGTATATAAGGATTGGACATCTAGAGAGGCCCAATGGTAGTTGGTGTCCCAAGAGTACATTGTTAGGATTTCTAGCAGATGGATGCCGTCTCTGATGTGCGACTGGAGGGATTGGGCCAATGGCTGGAGGAACTGGTCTATATATTGTGAGAGTCCGCTACTAATACTGTCCATAGACGCCACAATCGGTCGCCCAGGTGGTGCTTTTAGGTCTTTATGCACCTTGGGCAAATGGTAAAAATAAGGTGTAAAATGTACTTCTTTGATCAGAAAGGAAGCTTCTTGTTGGGTGATAATGTTGTCATTCAGTGCTGTCTTGACAAGGGAGGAAGCTTCCAGGGTAAATAAGGGTAGAGGGTCTTTGTTAAGTCTGATATATGTATTGTTATCAGATAGCAAACGAGAGGCTTCGGAGACATAATCAGCTCTATTTTGTATCACTATACCTCCCCCTTTGTCGGCACTCTTGATAACCAAATCCAGATTGTTGGTAAGTGTGTCAAGGGCTCTTTGTTCACACTGAGTGAGATTGGAGATGGCTTTTTTATTTTTATTTCTGTTACAGAGTTCCTGTATTTCCGCGTGGACAATGCGGTAAAAAGTGTCAATGCATGAGCCTTTGGATTGAGTAGGATAAAACACCGAGGGGGGTTTAAAGGTGGTGTTTTGAATAGGTGGAGAGGTTATTAAGTGTTGTGTGTATAAAAAGTACTCGTTCTCATGATCTGCCGGAGGAGAAGATGGAGTGGGGGGATGGCTATACAGTTCTTCCAAGATGGAGAGGGGGTCACTTTCTGTGTGGACATCAATTGTGTTGTGTGACACATCAGGTTTGTAGGAGTCAGCTGGTTTAGTCTTTTAGATAGTGTAGGAGAAAATTGTTGTTTATTTTTGGAGTCAATTCTAAAAAATTCATCTCTGATATCCTGAAATTTCTTTTGCCGCTGCCTCCTCGCCCTGGCCCCCAATTTAATGAATATTCCTCTAATGAATGCCTTATGAGCACTCCACAGGGTAAAAGGACTTTGTACAGAAGACTCATTAATGTGAAAGAATTCTACCAAATGATCTTCAATAATTTTTTTGGATTCTGGTTGTTGCATAAGAAAAGAGTTGGCTCTCCACACTGGAGTGGCATTGACTATTGAAGTGTCTTTAATAGATAGGGTGATTGAAGCGTGGTCTGACCACGTGATGTTGTTGATGGTTGAAGAGGCTGCTTTGATCAGAGTGTGTTGGTCTACTAAGAAGAAGTCAATCCTGGTGTATGTGTGGTGTGGGGCAGAGAAAAATGTAAAGTCTTTCTCTCCAGCATGAAGACACCGCCACACATCATATAGGTTCTCTTTATGAATGGACTCTTGTAGAGATATTATTGCTCGATTCGCTTTTCTTGTTGTGTCTATGGATGGGTCAGGTATAATGTTGAAGTCCCCACACAATATCAAAAAACCTTTTCTCAGGGAATCAATTTTGTGGACAATCTTGTGAAAAAAGCGGATCTGATGCTTATTTGGTGCGTAGACGTTTACTATGGTGTAAGTTACTTGATTGATATCGCACACTAGCGCCAAGTATCGCCCCTGTGGGTCAATATATTTTGAATGAAGATTGAATGCAACGGTATCTCTTATGGCAATCATTACTCCTTTGGATTTTGATTCAGCGTTTGCAAAAAAGATGTGTGGAAAGTTCTTGTGCTGACATAGTGGGGCAGCTGTACTACTAAAATGTGTTTCTTGTGCGCATAATATATCAGATTTATTCATGAATGCTTCCTTCCAGAGGGATTTTCTCTTTTCTGGATGATTAAGCCCTTTGGCATTAATAGATAAAAATTGGATAGCCATTAGGTTGGATTTTTGTGAGTGTTGGTTGTGGATTGTTTTCAGATCTGAGGTATCTGAAAATCACCTTTAGTGAAGGATGCGGTGCGTGTGTATACTCTCTTGTAGTACAAGTACTCACTGTGATCCTTGTAGTATCTGTATCATGGTGGTTGTTGTACTGGATATTTTCAGATGATTGATGTTCATATGTTGCGAAGAGCTGGATGTTGGGTAAGTGGTTGTGGTGCTCCATATGTGGACGGAAAAAGAAAAGGCAGAAAAAATATAACAAAACAAAGTTAACATAGTAGGTATAGTTACCATTCAACTTTCCAGAAACTTCTGGATGACCCATAAGGGAAACTTCCTTTTCATGGGGTTTAGTGAGAATCACCAGTGTGCAGCAAATTGCTGCTCAAGAAACTTGAGGGGTTAAGTTCTAGCCTATCGGCTACTCCGGCATTTTAGATGGACTTGCAAGTTTTCCGAATTTCCAAAAGAAATTATTTATGCGACTTGGCGTTCTTTGGCGTGACTTTCTTCCAGTCAGGAGTAACTGACTGTCGGTTGCCTTTAGGGCTTCCGTCGTTTTCGGAGTCAGGAAGGATGTTCCATGATTTAAGTAAGGCAATGCCTTTATCCATTGAGTCTACAATGAACGTTTTGTCTTGGTTGGTGATGGTTATTTTAGTAAGGTACCCCCATCTGTAGGGTATGTTGTGGTTCCTGAGCACTTTTGTGATAGTGTTCAAGTTCCTTCTCTTTTGTAATGTATGCTAAGAAAGGTCAGCATATAATTGCAGTTGTTGAAAGCGGGATGGGATATTCTCCTGTTTCCGCATTGCTTGCATTAATTGCTCTTTGACATGGAAGAAATGCAGGCGCAAAATCACATCTCTGGGAACAGTGTCCAGGAGATAAGTTGGTTTTGGTAGGCGGTGTATTCTGTCAATAGTAATGTCTATCTCGGAGAGGTCCGGTAAGAGAGCAGTGAAAAGGTCCACAACATATGGTCTCAGTTCAGATGCTTGTACTGATTCCGGGATCCCCCTAATCTTGAGGTTGTTCCGTCTGGACCTGTCCTCAATGTCTGCGATTTTGTTTTTAATCCATACAGATTCTTCCTCTCTCTCTTCATTTGCGTCCACCAAGTCATTAATGTTGGATGCAAAATCCCCCATTTTGTTTTCCACATGCTCCACTCGGGCCTCTATTGCGTTTAATTCCCCACTAAATCTGTGCATACAGTGCATCATATCAGCCTGCAAAGTACTTCTTAGAGACACTAATGCCTCGTTTCCACTGAGCGGATCGGTTCGGGTCGGTACAGTTTGAATGGCCTAGAATGGTCCGGTCTATTCAGGTGAGTGTTTCCACTGCAAGTGGGACCACAAGGGGCCATACAGGGTTTAGAAAAAATGCCTCAGCATAGCACAGCAGAGGGTTTTCTGTCAGCCAATCAGTGGAATGTATCGTAGCTCCGCCCTAACCGAACCGTTCCATTTTCTATGGCCCCACATCTGAAGCAGGACCCTGAATGGAGCGGTACGGTTTGGTTGTATGGGCCGCTTTCATAATGGAAACACCCAAAATAGCGTACCGTACCGAACCAAACCGAACCGATCCGCTCAGTGGAAACGAGGCATAACATATCCTTTAGGACAGTGTCCAGTACCGGTTGATTCATGGTGGGGAAGGTGGTAATTGATTCAGGGAGCTCTCTAGTGTCATCCCCTGAGTCCGTTCCCGGGCTTATTGCAGGACTGCATCCAGCTCCATCCAACTTTTGTTTGGCTTTTGCTGGACTCCCTGATGGAGAGAATGAAGGGAGGGATCTTTGGCTGCTACAGGAATCATTTTGGTTAGGGGATGAGGTGGCGGTGAGCGGAGCGGGGTTGTTTTTATGTGGCAATGCATGGGGATGGTCGGCGCCATCTTGCCTACCTCCGTGTTGCGGCTGTGAAAAGTAGTCCGTCAGCCGTTGGGGCTTAGATGTGCCCTTTCTCTTGCCCATCATATCCTCCTGATGTGCCCGGGTCGTTTCGCCAGCCGATGAGGGTGAAAACCGGTTGTTTTTAGCCGTTTTTGGTCGCTAATGTCCGCCGGACTGCCGGAGCTCTGGGATCAGACGTCCATTCAGCTCCGTTGCAGGCCACGCCCCCCATAGAGTTAATTTTTAAAGCTTGAGTTCACACCACAGCAGGTGTCCGGTGTGTGCCCATTCACCATTTCAGGTCAGATTTCAGCCCCAATTTTGGTCTGAATTCAGACCTGAGACAGACCAGAAGGTACACAGGACTCCTGTGCAATTTGCACTGAAGCCACTGCGGAGATGTGAAAGCCAGTCTCAATCTCCTGACATTCAAATTGGATGCAAGAATAGAAGCTGATTTAGCTGTCATGTACAGCTGCTCCAGATCTGTTTCAGTTTTGATAAACTCCTTCAAATTAGTTGTAAATAGGCAACTGTGTGCATTAATCACATTTGTGCATTAATCACATTAAAAAAATATAATTCTTGTAAAAATATATTATGTATTATAGTTAGCAGCAATATACACACAAATTAAACAAAAAATAACCCAACCAGTAAGAAAAAAAAAGTCACCTGATGCACATAAATATACATACAGTACCTTGCAAAATTATTCACACCCCTTGGCATTTTTTATGTCTTGTTGCCTCACAACCTGGAATTAACATGGGTTATTTGAGGATTTGCATCATTTAATTTACAGAACATGCCCACAACTTTGAAAATGTTTTTTTTGTTTTTGTTTTTTTTTATTGTGAAGCAAACAATTAGGACAAAATAACCGAAAAAGTCAATGTGCATAACTATTCACCCCTCTAAAGTCAATACTTTGTAGAGCCACCTTTTGCAGCTATCACAGCTCCAAGTCGCTTTGGATAAGTCTCTATGAGCTTGCCACATCTTACCACTGGGATTTTTGCCCATTCCTCCTTGCAAAACTGCTCCAGCTCCTTCAAGTTGGATGGTTTGTGCTTGTGAACAGCGGCACTGACAGGCACTCATGGGTGGCACAGGTGGGCACTGATAGGTGACACTGATGGGCACTGAAAGGCTGCAAAGATGGGTTCTTATGGGTGGCACTGATGGGCACTGATATGAGGCACTGATAGGCATCCCTGGTGGCACTGGCATTAGAGTGGGCACTGATTGGCAGCTGCCTGGGCATTGATTGGCAGCTGCCTGGGCACAGATTGGTATTTCCCTGGGGGTCTAGGGGGCATACCTGGTGGTCCAGTGTGGATGGCCATCCTGGTGGTCCTGGGCGGCTTCCCTGGTGGTCCTGGGTGGGATCCGAGGGGGGGCTGTGCTGATAAACAATTAGCACAGACCCCCCCCTGTCAGGAGAGCAGCCAATTGTCTCTCCTCTACTCGCGTCTGCCAGACGTGTCTGCGTGTGATTGGACACGGCTGATCACGTGGTAAAGAGTCTCCGTCACAGACTCTTTACCTAGATTGGAGTTGTGGTGTGCCAGACTGACACACCGCAACAACGATCGCCGCGATGCGCGCCCCCCCGGGGCGCGCAGCGGCTTAATATCCTGATCACGTCATATGACGTCCGGACAGGGTATTGAAACCACTTTGCCGGCGTCACTTTGCAATATGGCGGGCGGAAAATGGTTAAAAAAAAAAAATCACATGTACAAAAGTATTCACAGCCTTTGCTCAATACTTTGTTGAAGCACCTTTGGCACCAAATTACAGCCTCAAGTCTTTTTGAGTATGATGCTACAAGCTTGGCACAGCTATTTTTGGGCAGTTTATCCCATTCTCCTTTGCAGGAACTCTCAGGTTCCATCAGGTTGGATGGGGTGGGTCGGTACACAGCCATTTTCATATCTCTCAAGAGAGGTTTAATCAGGTGCAAGCCTGGGCTCTGGCTGGGTCACTCAAGGACATTCACAGAGTTGTCCCGTAGCCACTCCTTTGTTATCTGGGCTGTGTGCTTAGGGTCGTTTGTCCTGTTGGAGAATGAACCGTCACCCCAGTCTGATGTCCAGAGCGCTCTGGAGCAGGTTTTCATCAAGGATTTCTCTCTACATTGCTGCATTCATCTTTCCCTCAATCCTGACTAGTTTCTCAGTTCCTGCTGCTGAAAAACATCCCAACAGCATGATGCTGCCACCACCATGCTTCACTGTAGTGATGGTAATGGCCAGGTGATGAGCAGCGCCTGGTTTCCTCCCGACATTATGCTTGCTATTCAGACCAAAGAGTTCAATTTGTGTTTCATCAGACCAGAGAATTTTGTTTCTCTTGGTCAGAGTCCTTCAGGTGCTTTTGGCAAACTCCAGGTGGGCATTCATGTGCCTTTTACTGAGGCGTGGTTTCCGTCTAGCCACTCTACCATACCATACATTCTTCTGGAAGGTTTGCCTCTCTCCACAGAGAAACACTGGAGCTCTGTCAGAGTGACCATTGGGTTCTTGGTCACCTCCTTGACTTCAATGCTTCCTTCAATGCTGCAGAAATTGTTGGGTACCCTTCCCCAGACCTATGCCTCGATACAATCCTGTCTCAGAGGTCTACAGACAATTCCTTGGTCTATATGGCTTGGTTTGTGCTCTGACATGCGCTGTAAACAGTGGGGCCTTTTATAGATAGGTGTGTACCTTTGCAAATCATGTACAAAAAACTGAATGTACCACAGGTTGACTCCAATCAAGTTGTAGAAACATCTCAAGGATGATCAGTGGAAACAGGATGCACCTGAGCTCACTTTTGAGTGTCATGGAAAAGGCTGTGAATACTTATGTACATGTATTTTTTTTTTATAAATTTGCAAAGATTTTAAACAAACTTCTTTCATATTGTCATTATGGGGTATTGTTTGTAGAATTTTGAGGAAAATAATGAATTTAATCCATTTTGGAATAAGGCTGTAACATAAAATGTGGAAAAAGTGAAGCACTGTAAATACTTTCCGGATGCACTGAAACATTACATGAAACCATGCTATGGTTACTGCTACACAGATGTTCTTTTATATGAACATTAGTAATAATCTCTGCATGGCTTGAGGTTACCAGGTCCAGCAGAGCATCATGCCTAGTCGGGCCCACCATGAACTGTACCATACAATTGTAATAGGTTTATAAATTATTGTCCTTTAATGGTTCCTGCAGTGCCATTATTCCAGTCAATTTCTGGGTAGTTAACCCCCCCCCCCCCCCCCCCATTATCTCACTGCCCTAGCCCCTACAGCCCTTTTTATCTGTGCAAGGAGTAGAGTTTCCACCCCTCCTCATTAACACTAATGCCCTGTACACACAATAGGATTTTCCGATGGAAAATGTGTGATAGGATCTTGTTGTCGGAAATTCCGACTGTGTGTAGGCTCCATCACACATTTTCCATAGGAATTTCCGAGACACAAAGTTTGAGCGCTGGCTATAAAATTTTCCGACAACAAAATCCGTTGTCGAAAATTTGGATTGTGTGTACACAATTCCGACACACAAAGTGCCATGCATGCTCGGAATCAAGAAGAAGACTGGCTATTGAATTTCATTTTTCTCGGTTCGTCGTACGTCACCACTTTCTTGACGTTCGGAATTTCCGACCAACTTTGTGTGACTGTGTGTATGCAAGACAAGTTTGAGCCAACATCCGTCAGAAAATATCCCATGGATTCTGTTGTCGGAAAATCCTACCGTGTGTACAGGGCATAAGAGGTCTAGAAATATATAAAAAATAGGGCAGTAAATGGTTTAGGAACTGCTTTACATGTCTTGAAGAAAATCAGTTTCCCCAAAATAACTATACAGGTATAAATCAAAATAAAGACGACATACTAGGAAAAGGTTCGACATTAATGAAAAAAGGCACATTTCAGACTTGGGTATATGGTGCTGCCACTTTAAGCATCTTAGAGCCAAAATGTAATTCCCAATGCAATCATTACCATCCACTTGCAATTGGCAATTATTTTATCTGAGGACAGAAAGTCTGATTAAACATGGCGATCATTTCAATGAATATAACCTTGAGGTTACACAGCTGCTTCAAGAAATGGCTTCTGATGTCTGAGGTGCTACTCCTAGAAAGTGTGAATTCATTCTGGTTACAGATGATTAGTGAAAATAAGCGGTAAGCAGGGATTAGCTGCTTCACCATCATGTGAAAATGAAAAAAATAACAATCTTTATGACCAATTTCACAAAGACTTTAAAGATAAATGTAAAGAATAAGAAGACATGTAATCTTCAAATTCCACTATTACTAATACAATCCTGCTGACATCGTTTGACAGTAATTTATGGTGCTTTTCCATATCAACCTACTGTAACACAACACAGAACTACATATTTTTGTTCAGTTGAAATAGGTGAATTCATGAATGGTACTGCTGTAGCAGCTATCCAGAAAATCTGCCAGTATGGATGTACATATAAACTGGATGCATGTGCAATATAACATCTAGATTCTGTATTGTTAAGATTTTTTCACTAAAATAAGTGGGGTTTGTTTGAAAGGAGAACAGTAATATGCACTCAAAGCTAACTGCTCATTAGACAAGTTTTTTGAAAGCAAAGTCTATAATAGCGATGTTCAGTGACAAAAAGCAAATCCAATGCACTTTATTCTGATGTGCTTAGTATAGAATGAGTCATATAACTTGCCACTGCTGAATTAGCTCTGCTAGTCTGTATTTAATCCAATGGTTAACTCCCATAAAGTGATATTTATATGAAGACCTAACTAAATGTTCCCCATTAGCTTTTATTAACTTGTAAACATTGATTGAGATTGGGCCATCACATCCCACCTCGCCATTTCATCCATCAGAGAACACCTTGCATTCATTAGAAAAAAGCCAAGGTATTCTGTCAATGGCAGCCATGCCGAGTGAGTGATCCCCTATGTTCACTATGCAAAAGTGTAGCTGCTCAGCGCATGACCTGGAAAACTGTGTGGTAACTGTAGTAGTACTGACTATTTAATTGATTATTCATTGACACCACAGTCCCACAGGTATGAAATATGCATACTTACATTGGTCCATGATGGACCAATGTAACTATGCAGTAAAAAAAAACATATCTGAAGTTGAGATTCAATTGCTCAAAATTTGACCACGCGAAAGCATCCAGTGTGTTTCACTGGCAACACCACTCACCCTTCATTTGACCTACAAAAAAAATAACATTATAGAAAAAAAAAAAAACTTGGGTCAATGCATGTAGGAGTGTAAAACATATTAAAACATTGTATTGTTAATGAATAAAGCTGAAGCTATAAAATCTACCCTTGCAGTCCAAGAGCGCAGAAATAAGGTATATTACTTATGCTATCCCTTGGTCCAGCACTGTTCTCATCTACCCAAAGTTCTGGGCTGTGGAGGGTCCCTCAGCATCATCACATGCAGTGCAGGGCTATTATCATGCACTGTGTGAAATGACGGGAGCATGAGATCAGTCGCACAGCTGAAGGGACTCTGCTGGAGAATGGATAAGGTAAGTATTACTCAGTATCTCTGTATCCTTAGCCTAAGGAGCATTTAACTTTTGCAGTGTGAGGAAGTCCCAATCAAGGGTAAATATAGCCCAAGTCCTGTTCAGCTATAAGCAGATAGAATGAGATGGTAGATATAAAATAATAAACTGCAGATAATGTAGCATATACATGCATTAAAATAATCATACTATATATAAAACAAAATCAATTGCAGATAAAAATGCATGGAAATGTATTGTGAGAATTTCAATACCACTAGTGGCTATAAAAGTCGACACACCCCTGTTAGAATGTCAGGTTTCTGCGATGTAAAAAATTACAAAGATAAATAATTACAGAACTTTTCCCAAAAAAATAATAATGTGGTTGCATAAGTGTGCATACCCTCTAATAACCGGGGATGTAGCTGTGTTCAGAATTAAGCAATCACATTCGAACTCATGTTAAATAGAAGTCGGTACACACCTTCCATCATTTAAAGTGCATCTGATTAACCCCAAATAAAGTTCAGCTGTTCTAGTAGGTCTTTCCTGACATTTTCTTAGTCACATCCTACAGCAAAAGCCATGGTCCGCTGAGAGCTTCTAAAGCATCAGAGCAATCTCATTGTTAAAAGGTATCAGTCAGGAGAAGGGTATAAAATAATTTCCAAGGCATTAGCTATACCATGTAACACAGTGAAGACCAGTGCCATCTTAAGAGCATTATAGGCCCCTGGGCAATACAGTGCACTGGGGCCCTGTCTACACAATCACGCACAATTGCGCAATTTGCACATTTTTTCTTTCTCCTCTGCAGCCTTTTTCCTCTTCTGTGCTCCACTCAAAACATTATGCTTCATTTCTGCTCTAAAGGTTATTTTCACCAACACATAATAAAGTTTATTTTTCCTCACCTTTCTTACACTTCCTTGAACTAGTGGCAACTCCAAGATTGATATATATGGGCGACACATAAGATATTATAGTCAAAACTTGGGGGGGGGCGGGCACTAATAACTTTTACCACTAAATCATACAACTAAAAAAAAAAAAAAAAAAATCGAACAAATAAAAAATAAAAATAAAAATAAAATATATATATATATATATATATATATATATATATATATATATATATATATATATATATATATATATATATAATGTACACACTCACACTCTGGTGCTGCCTGGTGGGTATTGGGTATTAATGCTGGTGTGTGTACTGCTGCCTGGTTCCTCTGAGATGCGGAAGTGTGAAAGGAAGCTGCAGCATGCGGCTGCAGTAGAGAACAGAGTTGATGCTTACTGTATCTGTCACAGGCGGAGTGCATTTCATATCACACCGCTTGTGAAGAGCCGGAACTACACAGAAAGCATGAGCTCCGTTCTTCACAGTGACAGCTGACTCACACTTCCCATCGCTGACAGATATCGGGACTGATCGCGTGGCACTCTGTCTCTGTGAGGGAGCCTCACAGCACTGGCACAATGCAGCAGCAAACTTTGTGACATCTGAATGATTGGCAGGAGTCGCTGGGCAGGTGGGGCCCCCGGGCAACTGCCCAGCGTGCCCATGCGAAAAGACGGCCCTGGTGAAGACAGCCATCATCAAGTGGAGAAAATATGGTACACCAGTGACCTAAGCTAAAGTGTCGCCTAAGGAAAATACAGGGCACCATTTCATCAGAGCACAACATTTTAAGATTTGCCATGTTGGGTATCTATTTACTTGGAGTAATCTCATCTTTTATATTTTACAAAAGAATTTGATTTATTGCATTTGTGTGCCCAAAGATCATGGCAGTGAAAGGGTTAATGACGAGCTGTCCGGTATTTTACAAGAAAAAAAATAGGGATTTTGTCATGCCTGTAAATTCCATATCTTGTAATACCATACAGGACAAAGTAATTGAATCTTAAACTGGTCATACATTGTTCAGTTTTTTTTCCAGCTCCCAGTTCAGCTGCCTGAATTAAAAAATAAATAAATAAATAAATAAATATTCCACCATCCACACATTTGAGGTGGATACAGGAATTCATTCATTGTATTCTGACAGTGGGACAACCCTAGCATCAGAATACACTGAACAGTGCTATATGTGCTGATTGAAGCAACATTTTCCAGCAGAACTGTTCATGAGAGGCTGATTGATAGATCAACTTCTCATGAAAAGAAACAAACACAAATGGATTGAATTTCAGCCATTCTCTGCTGAACTGGACAAATTTACACACTTTGTATGAGCAGATTTAGACCATGGTTTTTAAGGTCACGGCTTTATGCTGGCAAAAGCTTTGATTGAACACACCCCCTCCACACACACACACGCACACCCCCCCCCCCCCCCCCTAGTGCATAGATTGCAGCAGATGCATCTCATTTTGCAAAGAGTTGAAAGGGAGTGTAAGAGTCAGTGTGTTAGGAAGAGGACAAACCAACACTTGCAGGGTACCAAGGGCTAGGAGTTTGGTGATTCCAAACAGTAGAAGTTGCAGGAGGAGTGGGAACAAGTTTCTTAGCAGATGAGAACTACCCCACATAATGGATTGCAGAGTATGGGGGTAGCAATTTCCATGCCCCCCAAAAAAGTAGGGTACCCAACCTTGAGGTTGGAATTTGCCTAACTGGTAAAGATCAGTGAATTGGAGATGCTAGGAGATCTATGGGCCAAAGTATGTAAAGTAGACATAACTGTAGATGCTCAACTGAAAGAAGCAGGGAAGTGTTGGGCACAGACTGCATGTGGAGGGAAGCAAACATGTAAGGAAAGCACCAAGAACATGTGCACTGCAATCTTTGCCAGTACTGAGACAGAGAATGTAGTTGATTAGTAGAAAATACAATTTTTTTGAGAAGGTGAGAGCTTCTCAGCAGGTAAAACAGGCAATGTGGTAACCTACAACTGATACAGGGAAGGGAAGGGCATATTAGAGCTCACGGCAGAGTTTGAGGGATGTAAGCCAGGAAGATATAGGTTGTGGTAATAGGGAATAAAAGGGGCTCTCGGTAACGGAGCTAACCTCTCCACATAATGAGGAGGAGATTCCCAGTGACCCTGAGTGGAGAAAAAGGGGCTGTCTTAAAAGAATCAACCAGCATAACCTGAGAGAAATTGTCATGAAGGGGCAACCGCAGGGGTGCTAATGAGATGTTCCTGAACATGGCACCATACATACAAGTTGTGGTCAAGGAGTATGTGAATAAAAATTATGTCAGGATAAGACCCAGGTACCCTGGACAGTACGGGGGGGGGGGGGGGGGGGCAAGTGACATGTGCTATCAAATGAAAATGAGAAGTGTGAGCATTAGTATTTGGGCACAAAAAAAAAAAAGTTAAAATAACTAGGCTCAGAAGTCCTGAAATAAAAGGTTTCCAAACCACACTGTTATACAAATGTCCAGTGTGTGATTAAGGGTTTAATAAAATAGCACAACACAGTGTGATGATTATTTATTTTTTTCACTGTAAGCACTACAATGATGTATGAGTTTATGGGGAGTGTGACCCACTCCCTTGTGCTTGCTATTAAAACTTAGAAAGTCACTCATATGAAGGATATAGTGACAGGTCTACATGAGACATTCCAGGAGCCCAGCAACTGCAGTAACGTGGATAGTTGTTTTAAGGACATGATAAAAATGCATGCTTAAACGGACAAAGATTGTTAAAGACCCTGTGATTTTTCCTAAAATGGCAGGAGATGACCACTTCTCGTGACTGTAAAGCTGTAGGGAAAATGTCGGCAAGTAGGAATGGACAGCAGAAAAGAACAGAGAAAACAGAGAGAAGACAGCAATAGAAATGCTCAGTCAGATGAACTTAGAGGTTAGGGATCTGCCATGGAAGGTTGGACCCTCAGCAAATGATACTTGGAGGGAACAGATTGTGCGTGAAAGGTAGATGAGAACAGTTTGATAGGGAGTTGTTACTGTGGATAGTGGAGTAGGAACCCCTTTCCTTTACAACCAACTCAATGTATTTCTTAAGGGATTTTCCGAAGAGTAGCTTACCTTCAAAGGAAATGCATAAAAGGCACTTTTCCCGAGCAGGGTCAGCAAATCAAGCTCTATGCCATAAAATTGTATGCATATGCACAGAAAGAATGGACATTCTAGAGCAGGGGTCTCTAAACTGTGGCCCTTTGCTTGCCTTTAACTGGCCCTTTGTGTACTATTTATTCCACTGATATGAGACACTATTCTATCCACTGATACCAACAATGGGGCACAACTCCTGCCACTGACAACAGGAAGCTATTTCTTCCACTGACACAAGCAATGGGGCACTTTTCTTCCCCACTAATACCACAGGTGGGGCATTATTTACTCCCACCGATGCCAGAAAAAAAATGTATATCCCAGCTGGTCACAGTTGGGCCCCCCTAAAGTTTGAAGGACAGTAAACTGACCCTTTGCGTAGAAAGTTTGGAGACTCCTGTTCTAGAGAGTTGATGAATCACAATTCCCATGAATTCTATGGTGGGGGCAAAGGGCAAGAGATATAATCTTGCAGAAAGAATACAATTATCTACATCAGCAGAAATCTCACTATTGAGTTCATTAGTGCAGTTTGTCACAATCTTGGCAACTGGCAAAATGGCAATAATCAGCTGCAGGACTGGACCTGTCAGAGAAAATTAGGACTTCTAAAGATCTCCATACCATCTTCATTGCTAATTGAGGGAATGCCCCCAACAGAACCAGTAGACTGGCTTTTAAACAAACACATATGCAGAGGGTATGCAAAACTAGGCATGCCTAGCCAGAGACTAGTACCCACTGCCTCAATGGGTCCACCACAGCCAGCATGTGGCAAGAAGCTGAAGATTTAACTTAATTAAATTTGGTAGTAAAATCTTCAGTAGTCCACTAAGATGTTTCAGACCACCTTGCCTTCTGCAAATGTAAGTGAGCCAGATAATTCAGGTTGTAACCAATTAATATAGCAAGGGAGAGGATAGGCAGAAGAACATTTATGACTGTTAGCACCCTATCAGGCAACAGGCATTACCATGGTAACAGATATCAGGCAACAGATGAGACAGCAAACAAGCATCTTGCACTATTGGTGGAAAATGAGGAAGATGATGATGGCCAGAAGTGCAAAGTAAGGAGTCTTATAAGCGCTAGCCGGAATTACAAATCACTAGCCAGAGAGGAACTTACAATAGTGAGGTGGGAGAAAAGGCCACCAAATTTAAATAGGTACATGTTATAATTACCTATAAGGCTGAATAAAGTGAGACAATAAAAGCTAGGGAAAAAAAAAAAAAAAGTGTCTTGCTACCCACAGCCTGTGCCTTCAAATCCACTTGTGTACTTAGCACTGGGGCGTGTCTCATGGGATAAAAGGGCATAATGTAGTGTGAGGACCTTTCCATCAATGGTTCAGACTTTGCCCCTCATTGTGAGCATAACCCCAAAGGGGTCTTAGGCCCCTTTCACACTGGGGCGGTTTGCAGGCGTTATTGCGCTAAAAATAGCGCCTGCAAACCGCCCCTAAACAGCCTCTGCTGTTTATTCAGTGTGAAAGCCCGAGGGCTTTCACACTGAAGCGGTGCGCTGGCAGGAGAAGAAAAAATCTCCTGGAAGCCGCATCTTTGGAGCGGTGAAGGAGCGGTGTATTCACCGCTCCTAAACCGCTCCTGCCCATTGAAATCAATGGGACAGTGCGGCTATACCGCGGTAATACCGCGGCTATAGCCGCGCTATACGAGGGGTTTTAACCCTTTTTCGGCCGCCAGTGGGGGGTTAAAGCCGCACCGCTAGCGGCCGAATACCGCGGTAAAACAGCGCTAAAACAGCGCTAAAAATAGCGCTGTTTTACCGCCGACGCCCCCTACCGCCCCAGTGTGAAAGGGGCCTTAAGGGCCATGATGAGTGGACCATGGCCCTGGACCTGTATAGTACTAGTACCCTGTGGATCATTTATTTGCTGTGCAACATGCCAAGGTGAACACTGAATGCAAGATCCAGTGCCCAATGCAAACATTACAAACCAGCCCTCATGGTAGCTAATCCAGAAACTAATAAGTAGTCAGATCTTGACAGAAGTATCAGTCAGAAAAATAAAATAAAACAAGAATTACTTAATATTTAAAAAAATATCTACATGAGACCTTCTTACCTTTCCTTAGACTTGGATCCAATTTCTTTTTATCTTTTCCCTCATACTTAGGTTTACAACTATCACAATCCCACTGGTCCATCTGAGAAAGAAGAAAGTCATCCAGACCTAAGCTCTGAATTTCTCTATTCAGAGTTTCAGGTATTTTTTTTTACCCCTGGTAGCTGACTAGAGGAGAGGAGAAATTGAAGAAAAGAAACATGTGCATGTCCCTTTAAAGCAACATTTGTTTTGCTTTGCATGGCCAAAACACAGGTTTACTTTAACAATTTAGGGGGAAAAAAAAATACAAAAAATAACATAGCTAACATTTGGAGAAACATTATGACTTCTGCCAAGTTACGTAAGGTATATTATAGATTATCTATTCTATCAGGTGATGCAACATCTAATGCAAAAGTTGCTAAAACATAATGTGAATATTATAGATGGACAAAATAAAAACACCTTATAACAAAGCATTTACATGTTTCCATTTCTGCCCCCCTAACAAACACCTCTTTCTGGGATTCCTTACAGTACTGCATCCACACTATCTCATGCCACTGTGGCCATGATCCTGGGATGGAACTGGTTGTCTGAGACAAAGACTGATGATGAGCTTAGGACTCTGGGAGCATAGCAAGGTCATATTTTTAGGCAGGGCCACTGCAGAGATGTTGCTGAGTTGCCATTTTATGGCAGGCGGCTAATAGATTTCTATACTCTGGAAAAACACTAAGCCAATTATTTTTGTTGATAATATACACAGCAAATAAGAGCTAGAAATGTAACAAAATACATTTGTCAACAGAATGTTATAGATAAAGAATATCAGTAATAATCATCACCAAAATCTCAAATCCCAACTGCTTGCATATCGGTGTTTACATGAATTCCACATAAATGAATACACAGCATGTCAACTATTTTCTGTAAACATACACTGGCTTTCAGCCATTATTTGCATGAAGATGAAATATAAAAATAAATCCACATAAAAATAAAAATGCCAAATGATTGCAGTTTAATGTTTTATGTGTGAAATTGCTGTGGAAAAATAGTAATAGATTTTTTTCCACTTTTTTTTTTTTTTTTGTATTTTCTATTCATTTAGTGATAGAAACTGCAATAGCATTTTTAGTTACAAAAGAATCCCAGCTAATGTTGAAACCTGTGTTTAAGATACATTTGCATGTCAAAATAACAGGTTCTGTTATGTATTGCAAACACCTGCCAAAATGCCAACACTGAGCTGCTGCACTATTTTTCTCCTTTTTTAGCTTCCTCTCCTGTAATTTTAGCTAATGATTTGTGAATAGGAAAAAAAAAAAGTAGAAATGATATGAATACGAGACTAAATTACATTTTTTTCTCTCAAAATGCTGCATGCTGGGGGAAAAAAAATAAATAAGTGGTTTCAACAATTTTAAAGTAAAGCTAAAACTTTTTTTTTTGTTAATAGGAAGTGTTTAAATTCCTCTCATGTTTTACAGCTGTTTGTGTACTCACAGAGATTAACTCCCTCTCAGTTTTCAGCAGACATGGAGCAACCCGAGGTTCACACCTAAAAGTTTTTTAGTGCCTTTTGCAGTTTGAAGAAACAACTCTACAGTCCATTTAACATGGTTTCCTATGGTACACGTCTATATCTATGCATTTTTTAGCCTGTGCGTTTTTGGAAAGGGTCAGGGACTTTTTTATGGCAATAGATTTCATTTTGTGTATAAGAGACTTCAATGGACCTGCACCAAAAATGCAAGTGTTGCATTTTTTATATGTTTTTACATGATTTTTTTCCCTCCTTAACAAAATGCATATAGTTGGTTGTTAAGAAGCGTGCCGGGAAGCTGACACTGACAACTGAATATAAAAACAAGAATTGCCATAAATTTTTTTTTTTTTAAATGCCATGGTGTCCCCCCAAAATACCAGATCCTTATCCAAACATGCAGCCTGGCAGGTCAGGAAAGGGAGAGGGATGAGCGAGGGCCCCTCACCCCCCTCAACCATACCAGGCCACCTGCCTTCAACCAAAGCACCTTGTCCCCATATTGGGAACAAGGGCAACTTCCCTACAACCCTGGCCGGTGGTTGTGGGGATCTGTGGGCAGGTGGCTTACTCAGAATCCGGAAGCCCCCAATCCCCCCCTGTTGTAATATGTTCACCGATTTATGTGGGACATTATATTATTATATGTATGTACACATACAGTACGATGACGATGATTGACGATGGTTGATTTGTCCGAGCCAACTGAATTTTAACATAGCAAGGGGACAGCTGAAGACCCTTTGATGTGTTAATCTTATGCAAGTCTACCTAGGTGTGTGAGGTATGGCCTGTTAACCTAATTGAACATTTCAAAGGGTGTTCAGGTGGTATATGTTAATCTAATCTAATTACACATATCTAAGGGGACTTGTTGATGTTAATATGCAAGAATACAGATTAGGAATGTAGGTATTCCAAGGGCTCAAAAGGGTGTTCAGGTGGTATATGTTAATCTAATCTAATTACACATATCTAAGGGGACTTGTTGATGTTGATATGCGGGAGTGCAAATTGGGGCGGTTTATGACTGCAACTGTTCACGGCTGGGGGTTGTCTGTCTGTCTGAAAGACTAAAGCATATCAAAGGCCTAAATGGAAACAGCCAATCAAATTGCTCAGCCATTCAGTGTCTAGTGAATATAACATGGTGTTCAGTCTATAGTTTAATATAGTCTGTCTGTGTATGACTATGAAGGCGCAGACCTAGGAAAAATGGGACTCTGAATTATATACTGTTGGATTTTTGTAATCTGTGGACTTTGGACCTTGTTCTGTGTTGGAAGTCAATAAAGTGCATCTCTCTGGAAGAATTGGGTTGCTGCGGAAGAGTACTTACATCATCATTGTAATAATTACTAAATTAATTATCCACCCAATATATCACTACACCCCCCCCCCCCCCACACGTAAATGAGTAGGAGTATAGTACCACTAATCATTCACCAAAAACAAAAAACAAGGTATAGTGTAAAAAAAGACAGTAAGCAGTTTTTGACAAGTTCTCTATTTAAAAAACAAAGATAAAAAACAATGTCCCCCGATGTAGATCCATCGTCAATCACACCGCCATCACTAACCCAAAAAAAAATAAAAAAGCTCCGCTCACGTCTGACAGTTCTTAAATAGCTAAGAGGTCGGGCCACCCTTCAACATCACCTGGTGGCACTGCCCTCTGTGATGTCATTGAACGGTGCATGCTAGATCAGTGTGATGTCACAGAGGTGGCCCCACCCCTTAGGTATATAAGAATTGTCTGAAGGTGGAGCAGGCAGGTGGTGGGAGACTTCTGCGCAAGCAGAGCTTTTTTTTTTCCAAGTGGCAGATGCGTAGTGATTGAAAACGCATCAAAAAAGCGGGTTTGAAAAAACACAAAATGCACCGCAAAAACGCATCAACCGCAGCCGCATAGATGTGAACCTAGGGTAAAGGGGAAAATCTTCCAATAGTGATACCTGTTGAGTTGTTTTTTTTCCCTACTTTGGAGCGACAATCTCACAAGGGTTTTAACCATTCCCTGATTCTATTCTATATATATTTTTTAAACAAACTTTGGCTTCTCATGCACAATTGCTATTTAGCCTCCATGCATAGGGCTCCATTGGTTAGCTGTGAGTGGAGAGCACAGGTGTGCCGTCCAGCCCCACCATTGACAGCCTGTTTCAACTCTTTTTCAGCTCACTTCCTGTTTCTTGTCTGGTAAAAAGCCTATGACATCATGCACAGCTCTCTCGCTCACTCTTGTGAGAGTTTACCAGGAAGGGAGGGGGGTGAGTCATAAGAGGGCCTATGAGAGCTGCAGAGCTGGAGGTGTGACTCTGTGTAAATCCAGGCAGGCTTCAGCTGCCCACAGTTAAAATGGATGCAGCTGGACTCAGTGGAGGGAGATTTCTGCAGCATATATAAAATAAAATGCAAAATGGTTGGAGGGAAGCTTCAGAAATGGCAAATATGTTTTTATTACAAATTATGTGAGCAGACTGCAGTTCCTCTTTAAGCAAAAGCTTCCATGTATTGACATGACAGATTTGCTTTTAATGTATTTGTTACTGAGAATTGTTTCCACCTATTGACAGTCACCTTAGCCTCAGAAAAGCCAAAATTTTGAAGTTTAAGAATCAAATGCTAAATTATTCAGGAACGCAAATAATGAAATGTTAATTTAGCTTTTGGTTTATCTCTCCTGAGTCAGTATTTTATCACACACATTGGTGTTTAATCTCCACTTTGCACAGTATATATCATATTGTATTATTTATTGTTTTGACGGTACATAAACAAAGATCAGCAAACATTTTCACTACATGAAAACATTAATGGGGCATACACACGGTCGGACTTTTCGTCTACAAAAGTCTGACAGCCTGTCCGACAGACTTCCGGCGGACTTCCGGCGGACTTTCGGCAGACTTGCGGCAGACTTTCTAACGAACGGACTTGCCTACACACGACCACACAAAAGTCCGACGGATTCGTACGTGATGACATACACCAGACTAAAATAAGGAAGTTCATAGCCAGTAGCCAATAGCTGCCCTAGCGTGGGTTTTTGTCCGTAGGACTAGCATACAGACGAGCGGACTTCGGGGTCCGTCGTAGTTACGACGTAAAGATTTGAAGCATGTTTCAAATCTAAAGTACGTCGGATTTGAGGCTAAAAAAGTACGTTGAAAGTCCGGAGAAGCCCACACACGATCGGATTACCAGCCAGCTTTAGTCCGTCAGCGTCCGTTGGACTTTTGTAGACGAAAAGTCTGACCGTGTGTACGCGGCATAAGAGTCTTAGGCCCCTATCATACATGTGGGCCGTTCAAATTCAGACGGATGGAAACCCAATTTTCTATCTGTCTGGCGGATCGGGATGAAAATGGACAGGCGGATCCGTTATCATCTGATTCCCCATAGCGGAGAGCGTGGCTCTGACAGGTCCGTCTCTGCACAGTGAGCAGAGACGGACCTGTCATCTGCTGGCTCAGCGAGGATCAATGGAGCGATCCCCACTGAGCAAACGGAGTCGACAACAATGTGTGAAAGGGGCCTTAGGCATTAAATATACTGCAACATGTTGGCTGATATTATGGATAATGTCCCATATATAGAGTATAAGCAGTTATAGCAAGTGGTCTAGTCAGTGGTTAGACTCAAGTCACATCCGTGTTCGGGTCTGATATGAAATCTAAAAGACTGTTCAGGTATAAGATGGAGTGTGTTGCATGGAACATGCAAATCATCGATAATGAAATGCATTCAAAGAAGATTAACAACCCAAGGGATAAAAACCCAGCCAAGTACTCCTAAAAGAGAACAAGCAAAAGGTAGTCATGCAAAACATGAAAGATGGCTTCCCAGAGAAGATCATGGATGTTATTGTGCCATCATTACGGACGTGCTGTGCAGGACGGGGATTGTAAACAAGATGACCATTGAGACCAGAAGGATTGGCCATTGTCAGTTTTGATGGCAAACGTAAGTTTAAATTGAGTCTGAGTGTTGAGATTGACAGTAAAAGATGGGAATTCGGGAGATTCTGCTTGCTTCCAGATAGATGTAATATATTTTTTGGCCGCAACAATGCAGTGAACGATAAAAGGAAGATGATGTTTTGGCCAACGCTCATGGTTTAAGAGTGCAATTGCCGTATCCAGATCCAGTTTCAAGCTGATTACTGAAGAGATTAATTGAAAAACACTGACACAGAACAGATTGATTTTAGGGCACTGCTACCAAGTATGCAACAGAGACCCTTTTTTACCACAGTATCTCCAACAAAGTGGGCCGTAAGAGGGAAACAGTTTGTATAGACGCATCGATGTGTAGTACCAACGGTGCACAAGTTTTAGTTGCGATTCCCCATGGGAGGTACATATTGAGTGTTTAAGGTGTTGGGTGTTATTGGTGGCATGGAACCATTGTAGCTCATGAAAGGTTTGGAAGAGGTGATTTTCCCATAACATCATAGAGAGTTTTATCTTTGTATGAGGGAGACAGAAAAAATGGTAGAAATATGTAATTCCTTTTTGTTTACTGGAGTGACCTTGGATAAAAGGAAAGGAGGACCAATGATATCAAAATAATTTCCTTACGGATGGGGTCAATAACATGTCTGACACAGAGGTATTTGTAGGAGTCTTTGTGTGGAAGATTGAAGTGCAATTGTAATGCCGCGTACACATGGTCTACAATTTTCGTCTACAAAAGTCCGACGGACGCCGACGGATTAAAGCCGGCTGACAATCCGATCGTGTGTGAGGTTCCCCGGACTTTCAGCTGACTTTTCCAGCCGCAAATCTGACGAACTTTAGATTTGAAACATGCTTCAAATCTTTACGTCGTAACTACGCCGGACCCAGAAATCCGCTCGTCTGAAGGCTAGTCCAACGGACAAAAACCCACGCTAGGGCAGCTATTTACTAATGGCTATCAACTTCCTTATTTTAGTCCGGTGTACGTCATCACGTACGAATCTGTCGGACTTTT
Organism: Lithobates clamitans; assembly: GCA_037952925.1. Classification (NCBI taxonomy): domain Eukaryota; kingdom Metazoa; phylum Chordata; class Amphibia; order Anura; family Ranidae; genus Lithobates; species Lithobates clamitans. The sequence continues at coordinate 4,027,691 of JBBGZY010000375.1, forward strand.
GTGTGATCGTATGTAGGCAAGTCCGTTTGTTAGAAAGTCTGCCGCAAGTCCGCCAAAAGTCCGTCGGACAGGCTGTCGGACTTTTGTAGCCGAAAAGTCCGACCATGTGTACGCGGCATAAGTCTGCATATGACAGTTTGAATAGTCCTTTTTCCAACACTCCTGACTAGACACCTTATAGAAACTCACACTGAATGCCTTCCAGAAGCTAACACACACAGAATTGAAAAAATCTAAAATATGATGTTGCTCTGTAGGGTCAAAAATGATCTGTATAAAACAGGCTTTTAAAAATAGGTAAATAATGAACAGGATTAAAAACACCTTCGTGAAGTGACCAATGAGGACATGCTGTACCAGGTTATGTACAGTTTGAGCAGTAGAGATTTTCATCATAACAATTGCAAATCGCCTCTAACCCTTTCATTATCAGGTCCGTATGGCCCTACAACACTGCATTCAGCTAGCAAGGTCCGTACTCCGTATGGACCTCATTTCTCCTTCTTCTTAAAGCTCATGGTCACTTCAGTGACCATAAACTTATAGCAGAATTGTTCAACAGACTCTGTTGAATTTTATAACTCTGATCAGTGGATTACATCAGTGATAAATGAGTTATTCCTGTCCCCAGCCTCTCCACCTCCCGCCACTCCCTTTCCTCTAAAACTGCTCCCCCCACTCTTCTTTTTCATCTCCTTCACCCCTCTTCTTCTCCACCAGCACTGATTTACCCCCCCCCAGGTGCTGCAGGGGCTTAGAGGGGATCAAGATGTGTCCCCTCGATCATTCTGTCACCCCCCCCCCCCACAATGGCCCCTGCCTCACCAATCTATCCCTGCTCCGAGAGGTATCCTCCTGCCGCCGGCACATCAGCGCCGGCAAGCTGTCAGGCTGGAGAGTGAGGGGGGCTGTTAGCTATGTGAGGGTGGTTAAGGTTGGAGTTTAATAGTACAGTGGGCACCAGGCAGTGATCACTACAGATCGATCCTGTGTCCACTTATAATTGAGCATAGTAAACCGAGTGTTACTATGTGTCTGTTTATGAATGGATAAAAAGTCTACAGACTCCATGTTCATGTAAAGTGCAGCTCAGGCTGCAGAGAAAGGGACTAACATCAGTCCCTTTTCGTGTGTCAAGAAAGAGATATTGGGGACTGTTTAGACCTCTGATATCTCATCACCCCCCCCCCCAAAAAAAAAAAAAAAAAAATATTATATATAATAAGGCCCCTTTCCCATCATCTGTCCGCTGATCCCCACTGAGCAAGGGGATGACAGGTCCGTGGCCGCTCCGCTAATGCAGAGTGTACTTGGACACAGTCCGCAGTTGTCTATGGGGCAGTCGGATAGAAATGGACAGCCTGTCCATTTCCATCCGATCCGCTAGATCGATGGGGAATGGGATCCTCATCCATCTGTTTTTAGCATACCGGATCGGATGCAGGCAGGTGTAAACGGACACATGTTTATTTACATCAGCCTCTCCATAGAGAACAATGGGTGGTCCAATTGGGCCCGCCTGAAAAATGGACAGGTGGACCAAAATAGGCCTGCTCATGTGAAAGGGGCCCAAGGCCTTGTTCACACAGGACATACACAGCATACATCCTTGTAAGGCCTTGTTTACCTGTACAGGAATGCACAGGTGTTCCATACATCCCTGTGCAGGTACTCCCATTCATGTCATTAGGGATGTAGCAACTGCGTGAAAGGAGCCGTTGCTCTTAATTTGACACCCATGTAGGTCTGGATGTATGTCCCTGGGCTCACACTGCCTGCGTTCACACCCACACGGATGTCAGATTGGGAGCAGCAGCTATGCCTGTGCAGCCGTTGTGTCCCAATTGACATAAATAGGACTGCCTTACGGGGATGCACGGAACACCTGTGCATCCCCATGCAGGTAAACATGGCCCTCCATGGGCGTACGCTTTAGTATTCCACATGTGAACGATGCTTTAGTGGCAATTTAGCAGATTTTTTCTAAGTTATGTTGTGTTTATGTACCAATATTTATCCTTTATTATCATTTATTAATATACAGTTTTAACTTTTATATGCAGTAGAAATTTAGCAGGATTTTTTTTTTTTTTTTTTTTAAATTGTGCCATGTATGCATCCACTAATAATGATTTTAGTGTATTTTTAGCGAAAATATTGTTTTAATAAACATTTCTGCAAATATTGCGGTGCTTTAAAAATCAGTAATACTGTTTATTCTACTGCCCATGTGCTTTCAGAAAATATATGGTTTGGGGGGTCTTTTACAAACTCTGAAAGCTGTAAGTGAAAAAGAAAAACCTCCAGATTTTTTTTTTTGAGAAATTTTTGTGTATGTCCGTTTTTCACTATTTCTCAAAAAGGTGCAATTTAAAATGGCGGCGCATAATGGAAAAGGCAGCTTTAAAAGGAAGCATTATTTTTTTTTTTTAAATGTAGGACTGCATGTTAATGAACTGATAAAATTAACGCATAGGGATTGTTTAGCAAATAAGATTAAAATGAATTTTAACCTCTGTTCAGGGGGGACTTTCTTTTTTACATAAAACTCAATAAAAAAGATTGAAATAAATATTTTCTGAGATCCACACCTCTTCCAAGAGATAACACCAAAGTTTAACAAAGACTCAGAGAGACCCACAATGTGATCTATTACCACTAAACCAAACCATTCTATTCTTTACAGCCAAGGAAGCTGGATTGTACCCCATGTTTGAGTTACAGTTGCCATGGTGCTGCACATCTGATCAGTTATGACACCAGTTATTTGATGGTTTAACAGTTTGATTGAGAGCACAAGCAATGTGGCAGTTATCATTCATGGCATGCCTTGAATATAAATGTTTCATGAAACAGATACATTGACTGGTTTAGTTCTGCATTTAGTATATTTACAATAGTCAAGGTACACCACCATAAATTTTATTTTTACAAATTCTGGACATTTGTGGGGTGTGTAGCCATTTTGCTGGCTGAGCCCATTCATCTATGCCACACAAGCACACTAGAGCAGGGGTCTCAAACTGGCGGCCCTCCAGCTGTTGCGAAACTACAAGTCCCATCATGCCCCTACCAGCGGGAGTCATGCTTGTAACTGTCATCCTTGCAATGCAACATGAGACTTGTAGTTTTGCAACAGCTGGAGGGCCACCAGTTGGAGACCCCTGCACTAGAGTATTATAAATGTATTTCCTGTATTTGCCAATTTATTACACAAGGATTTACAGAACACAGATTATTTGCTTCATTCCCTTGTACCTGTCCCTTTTACCATACATTAAGGCCAATTTCAGAACGTAGGAGTTAAACTTACCAGTACATTTTTGGATTGCGGTAGGATGACAGCGCACCTACAGGTACTTTACACAAACATGAGAAGAACACCTCCAGCAAAACTCTATAAATAAGACTGACAGCACCTTATGCCGACATTAAAAGTCAGACAGAAGTTTTTCATCGTATATTCCGATCGTATGTATGCCTCATCAGACTTTTTTTTTTTAGAAAATTCTGACGGACCTAGAAATATTTCCGACGGAACCAATTCCTATCGGGAAAACCACTAGACTGTATGCTATTTCGACGGACCAAAAATGATGCATGCTCTGAAGCAAGTACGAGAAGCTATTGGCTACTGAACTTCCTTTTTCTAGTCCCATCGTACGTGTTGTACATTACCGAGTTCTTGACGTTCGGACTTTGGTTTGACAGTGTGTAGGCAAGACTGCCTGAATGGAATTCCGTCTGAGAAACCTTCAGAGTTTATTCCGACGGCAAAACCGGTTAAAACAGCAAAAAAGGTGTTCACTATAGCATCCAATTTTCTATTAATTCCATTACCATACTGGGTGTTATTAAGTACACATATTAGTAATTGTGCATCTAGCTTTCTCAAAACACAGTTAATCACATAATTAAAACTTTCATTTCTATACACACCATTTAGATCATTGTTTTCAATTGGTCAAGCACAAAGCTATTACTCCTGCTGAAAATAATAAAACATTTCTGAAACAGACACTAAGAAATCTGTGGAAATATAACAATAGTAGGGAAACTAAAAGGATCATTGTGTCATCAAAGAAAAGTAGGAGACTACACAGAGGATTTTTAGAATTTGCATTATTGTGCTCCACACATGCCCATGAAACCATCCAAGCACAACAGTGGTCCAAGCAGCAGAATTAGGAAGTCTTATAGTAGAACAGAAAAACTCATTGTAAGGCAACATTTCCCAGAGATTTGTTCTGCTGCACAGACCAGAAAAAATGAGAGATGATTGTTCCCATAATAAGAATCAAAGGCCACCAGAGAAAAAGAGCATCCAGAAGCTTCTATGAAACTGTCAATGTGCCTACTGGTGCACGCAAGCCCCCTTACTGTCTTGTCCTGAGGTGACCTTACTGTGGAGTTTAGTGTAGGGTAGCAGACATGTGCTGATACACCAACACTTGTCAATAGCACTGTAATTAAGTACAGTAACTTTGTCTGTTTATTTTGGAAAAGTAATCACTCAGCTCAAAAGTTTCACTTGATCGACCAAAAAATTAACAGTGATTGCAGTGAGGGAATTTGATGTCTTAAAGCTAACTTGTTGGCCAAATATGTTACAATTCCTACAACGGAATCATATTGCAAAAGTTTTTTTTTTGTTTTTTTTTTTTTGTTTTTTTTTATTATAATTACATACATTGGTTAAATACATTTTATGCAGTATGTAGGTGAAAAGAAATGTTATCTATACAAATATAAAATAGTTGCAAATGTTGTTACTGTTCATAAGTATTATGTTCATAGTTCCTGAAATGGCTGTAAAAGGGAATGGTGGATTGTTGAGCTCAAATACTCTTTCCAATTCCTTTACATACAGTATTATTCTAGGCCATGTCAAAATTTCTTAGAACAGCATGATTTTTAGAAAACTAGAAAAATAAATGATCTAAAGCAATTATTAAGCAAATAGCAGCTATGTCATGGTTCACACTTGTTTACCTCCACTTATGGACAAAACCATAAGTTAATATTGCAGCTATAGACCTTGCTAACTTTTCCAGTGCTTATAATACTAAGGTATTTATTTGGAGGCAAACCAGGCTTCCCTTTTGGCGGTATTCCTTAAACACAACTTGGATGCTAATAATGGATAATTGATGGATAATGGAAGAACCAAATAACAGTGCATCTTATCTATCTCATAGTCCAAAGCAATTCTCAAACTGAAACATTAAAAAAAAAAAAGACAAATATCGGTCTCTCAATCACTCTAATATAAGGTCAAAGGCAGGAAAAAGGAGAATAATATGCAAAGTAAATATGTGGTAATATTACTAAACATACAGTTTCAGGCAGTTGACAACACATATCCAGCGAGATGGGTACACATCGAAAAAGGGAACAGCTCTAGTAGGAGAACCAGTAATTCCACTTCCTATATTTGTATTGTGTCAAAAATGGTGAGATGAATTTTCTCAATGATCTTAATAGACTCCATGCAATCTAAAAGCTATGACCAAGGTGCACAAGAGGTGTGTCAATTTAGAGCTATAACCCATTGAACTGTGCTGTGTAAAGTGTGGAGGAGAAGTGGTTCAACCTTAAACTGTTAAAGGGGTTCTTTACTGTAAGAGTGGTAAAGATGTGGACCTTCCTTCCACAATTGGTGGCATCAGTGGTAAGTGTTTCAAAAAAATCTTAGATGGGCATCTTAGCAAATGCAATATACTGCAATATGGGCAATGATTGTGACATTAACACACACACACACCCATACAGGTTGAACCGGTACCTCATAAACCTAACCCCTACATGCCTAAGCCTTTTTTCTGACATTTGTTGCTTACAAGTTAAAATCTGTATTTTTTTGCTAGAAAATTACTTATAACCCCAAAACATTATATATATATATATATATATATATATATATATATATATATATATATATATATATATATATATATATATATATATATATATAATTATAATATTTATTTTTAGCAGAGATCCTAGCGAATAAAATGGTGTGTGTTGCAATATTTTGTTATATGTCACATTGTATTTGCGGAGTGGTCTTTCAAATGCAATTTTTTTGGAAGAAATACACTTTCATAGTTACATAGTAGGTGAGGTTGAAAAAAGACACAAGTCCATCAAGTCCAACCTATGTGTGTGATTATGTGTCAGTATTACATTATATATCCCTGTATGTTGCGGTCATTCAGGTGCTTATCTAATAGTTTCTTGAAGCTATCGATGCTCCCCGCTGAGACCACCGCCTGTGGAAGGGAATTCCACATCCTTGCCGCTCTTACAGTAAAGAACCCTCTACATAGTTTAAGGTTAAACCTCTTATCTTCTAATTTTAATGAGTGGCTGCGAGTCTTGTTAAACGCTTTTCTGCGAAAAAGTTTTATTTCTATTGTAGGGTCACCAGTATGGTATTTGTATATTGAAATCATATCCCCTCTCAAGCGTCTCTTCTCCAGAGAGAATAAGTTCAGTGCTCGCAACCTTTCCTCATAACCAAGATCCTCCAGACCCTTTATTAGCTTTGTTGCCCTTCTTTGTACTCGCTCCATTTCCAGTACATCCTTCCTGAGGACTGGTTGATCCCCTTTTTAATGCATGCCAATTTTATTTTTGTATATTGTGAAAGATGATGTTACACTGAGTAAATAGTTACCCAATGAGTCATGATTTAAAACACTCTTGTGGAATGGCGACAAACTACGGTACTTAAAAATCTCCATAGGTGCTTTAAAAATGTCTACAGGTTACCAGTTTAGAGTTAGAGAGGAGTTTTTGTTCTAGAACTATTTCTCTTGCTCCAGCGGTCATAGTAATAGCTCACGTGTGTGGTTTGAACACTGTTTACATTTGCAGGTGCGACTTACATATGTGTTCACTTCTGCGCGTGAGTACAGAGGGATGGGGCACTTTAATTTTTTTTCCTCTTATTTTTTTTTTTTGTTTTACACTGTCCCCTTAATTGTTTTTTTTTTTTTTTCAATTACTTTTGTTTGCTGTCACAAGGAATATGCACATCCCTTGTGACAGTAATAGGCAGTGATAGGTACTCTTTTTTGGAGGGATCTGGGGTCTATAAGACCCCAAATCCCTCCTTTGCACTTAAAAGCATTCAAAACGCTAAGTTTGGTAGCTTTGAATAGCGTAACAAGGACAATCTGCGCTACCCCTGACCGACTTAAACACTGTGATAAATGTGAGCAATTTAAAATAGTGATGGCTAAAAGTGCTGCAACCTAAAAAACCTGAATATCCAGTTTTAACAAGTAGTAAAAAATAAAATCAGGTGTGGTACTAATATCAAACACACTGGTAAGAAATTCACCTTTAAAATAAGGTGTAAGTATTCAACAATAACTAAACACTGAAAATGAATAAAGAGCAATAAATAAATTAATTGTGAATAGGCCATCTAAGGAGCAAATAAAAGTCCTTAAAAAGTGATCCCTAACGGTGTGCGCTTTACCTATACACACAATCCTTCCTTCAAATATGGAATGTGATCTTCATTATATGTTAAACAAGCCAGAAAATGGTAGACAAAGCCGCTTACCAGATGCGTGGGACCCCTATTATGGGGGTCTTCAGGGCTCAAATTTGCCAGATCTTGCAGGCAGGGACAGCTGACTTTAGCTTCAAGCAGAGACTTCCATCCGCTTTAGACTCTTCCGAGTGCTATGGTCCTGGTACAGCAAACTGTAAAAACTCCTCCTGCAAGTTAGGCTTCTGCGGGGTCACTTGTGATATGTGGGGGGAGATTACAAGAAAAAGAGGTACCCCATAGTGTAGCAAATTGATAAAAATTATTTTATTGTAAACGATGGGTGACTGACATCCTGTGGTAAAGCAGAAATTTAAAAACGAACAACCCAGCCGTGGTAAAGCCAGCCAGCTGATGTGTGGTGACGTTAGATCCCCTAGCTCCACCCGACGCTGCGTTTCTCTGTATGAGGCATCGACTGATACAAAAAACCTAACCAGTAATGTTAGCCCTTTTTTTTTTTTTGTATAATGTGAAAAATGTTGTCACAAGGATCGTGATCTTTTTTTTATTCTAAGTAAATAAATTGTTAATCTCATTTTGTCCGGAATCGTGCAGCTCTAGTGGATCGGTGACCGAATTGGAGGAAGAAACAGTCCCAATAAGACCCCTTTCACACTGGGGCAGCACCCATGTTAGCGTTAAAGCACTGCTTATTTTAGCAGTGTTTTAGTGCTGTTTAAGGAGCGCTTTTCAGCCACTAGCAGGGCCTTTTTAACCCCAACGAAGGGGTTAAAAGCACCTGTGTTCCTGCGCTTCCAAATCGCTTTTCATGTGCTTTCAAAGCACTGCCTATTTAAATAGCTAGGGTGTTTTGAGAGCGCCAAATATAGAGCTCCCAAACTGCCCCAAAGATGCTGCTTGCAGGACTTTTCCTAATGTTCCGCAAGAGCACCCCTCCAGTGTGAAAAGTCACACTGAAATGAATGGGAGATGTTTTGCAGGTGCTATTTCTATCGCTAAAACGCCTGAAAACTGCCTCAGTGTGAAAGGGGTCTTAAAAGAATAAGACACTCTGAAGACCAGGCAACCACCAGCAGCGCCATACATCCCAATGTTCAATCAGCAAACTCCAACGGCACTAGACCCCAGGATGAAAGGCCCAGTACCAGCACTGAAATATCACGCCAGACCCCAAGAATCAGGGCCCAAACATATCTTCCAGAGGCCCTGGCAAGCCCATTATTGCTGCCTTCCAGCTCAGGATCAGCTATAATCCCCCCTTTCTTTCACAATATTTTTATTGAGTAAAAACAAACTAACCAAAACAATGAACAGACACCAAAGCCAGTGGCGAACAGTATTTTGAGGAGGATAACATACATACCAAAGACAAGTAGGTCTCTTAAATAGTGTAGCTAGTAGCGTCAAACAAAGACTATAATCCCTCCTTTCACTGGACAGTCAGGTGTGCAAGGCCAACACTGACAAATTTCACAATTATATTTTTTTTAAATCTATTGTTCACTGCCAGTTTACTTCAATTCATTGTAGACCAGACTAACCTATTTGCCCAACTATATCTTGCAAACAACCCCAATTCATTCCATGTCCATCAATTTCAGTGGAGACATCAGACAGTGGAGGAGCCTAAATTGATTTTGGCCCTTACGTTTAACATGGGGCTTACAAAAAAAAACATGACATGCTTATTGGTCCACCCACCCTCCCATCACATGCCAATTTATTCTGCTGTAATGTCCAGGTCATGCTTTGGCACGATTATGTGGTTCCTGCATTTCAATGATAACACATAGTGTCCTACCCGAGATCATCCCAACTATGACAAACTATACCAAATCCTACCACTAATAAATTATTTTCTAAGAGATTTGCTGAAATTTATGTCCCTGACCAAAGCATGTATGAATCCCTTGTCCACTTGACTGGCCAGCTGGGATTCAAGCAATACATTCCGAGTAAAAAGGCCAGGTATGGATAAAAGCTCAACAAGGTATGTGAAAGAGCCACAGGATGTGCATGCCTTCCGTGTGTACAAACACAAAAATTCCCAGCTCCAGCCCCTTGAGTATCCAACCTACATTGACACAAGTAGAAAAATTGTCTGGGACCTGGCATTCCCACTGTTCAAAAAGGATCATATCTACCTTGATAACTACTATACAATTCTGCCCCTTTTCTGCCACCTGTACCATGAGAAAACCTTGGCTTGCGGTACCACCCAAAAAAAACAAGGAAGGGCTTCCCACAAAGTTTGGTGTCTACAAGGCTACAAAGGGGAGAATTAGCAAGTCTGAGGAATGAGGAAGTGTTGGCCATTTAGAGGAGGGTTAACAATGGTGTACAACCTGTCCACCTCGGTGGAAATTCACAGAAGATATGGTGCCATCCAAAAGCCTGAGTGTATCCACAAGTTAAACAATCATATGCTAGAGCCTTATTTATCAACAAGAAAGTCCCTCTACTGGTATTAAAAAAAAAAAAACCTTTTCTGTTTGGCCAATTATAATGTGTATGTCATCAAAAGTCAACAGAAAGACACCCCACCTTCCTCAAATATATAGAAGAGATTTCACTGACCTGATCTACCAGCAAGAACCCCACCCCCCCACAGAAAGCATTTGCTCTGAATGTGTGAGCAGACTTCATGAGCAGCATTTTCCAGAGAACATTCCACGCACAGAAAAAGGAAGAGAATGGCAAAAAAGGCATGTCAGGCATGCAGCAGAGGGGGAGTTAGGAGAGACACCAGAGTTCATTGTCCACACTGTCCCTTCCAACTGGGCCTATGCATCAGAGACTGCTTCCGACCTTATCACACATCACTAAAATATTAGTTCCCCTTATTTTTAATAGCCTGCCATTTCACCACTTATAATATCTGTGCTGATCATTTGGCTGCTGTCTTGATTGATCATGCCACTGCCTTCCACCTTAACTAACCCTGGCCTGCTTGTCATTGCCTGCTGTCTGGATTGTTTCTAAACCACGTTTCTGCTTTCCACCTTAACTGACCCTGGCCTGTTTTTTGGACAATGCATCTGCTTCTTGTCTGGATTGCTTCTAAACCACATTTTTTTCCTTCAACCTGCACTGACCTTGGCCTGTTAATCAACCATATTGTTTGCCTGCCGGTTGGACTGATCTTTTGCCCTGCTACTGTAGTAGTGGGATGCAAGATAGCATTGGGGTCTCATGTACTTGAAGGGCTTCAGAGTAGAGAAAAACTGTTTTTTTCCCTAGATTTGAAATTCCTGGATCAGGGTCTGGAGTTGGGAAGCTTTAAAGCAGGTAATAAGACGCCTTCCCCCCTGTGCCCAGATCTTACGGGACCGAGGGCCCAAGTCTGATGTTCCTGCCTGCTGCCTGGACCAACACGTTCACTGTGCTGACCATAACTCTGCCTGCTGCCTGAAATGACCCAGGTCTTTTTATGGACCACGTTCCTGCCTGCTGCCTGGACCAATACTTTTACCCCCTAATTTTACCCCCTTCCTGACCAGAGCACTTTTTTGCGATTGTCACTGCGTCGCTTTAACTGACAATTCCTCGGTCGTGCGACGTTGCACCCAAACAAAATTGACGTCCTTTTTTTCCTACAAGTAGAGCTTTCTTTTGTTGGTATTTGATCACCTCTGCGGTTTTTATTTTTTGCACTATAAACAGAGCGACAATTTTGAAGAAAAACGCAATATTTTTTACTTTTTGCTATAATAAATATCCCCAAAAATATTAAAAAAAAAAAAAATATTTTTTTTTTTTCTCAGTTTAGGCTGATATGTATTCTTCTACATGTTTTTTGTAAAAAAAAAAAAAAAAAAATTGCAATAAGCGTATATATTAATTTGCGCAAAAGTTTAACAAAAAGTGTCCACTAAACAGGGGATAGTTTTATGGCATATTTATTTATTTATTTTTTTTTTTTTTACTAGTAATGGTGGTGATCTGTGATTTTTATCGGGACTGCGGCATTATGGCGGACACGTCGGACAATTTTGACACATTTTTGGGACCATTGGCATTTTTACAGCGATCAGTGCTATAAAAATTGCATTGATCACTGTAAAAATGTCACTAGCAGGGGAGGGGTTAACACTAGGGGGCATTCAAAGGGTTAATGTGCTCCCTACTGTGTGTTCTAACTGAAGGGGGGAGTGGAATATGTAGGGGAGGAGATAGATCGCTGTACATACTCAGTATGAACAGACAATCTGTCACTTTTCTTCTCAGAGAACCAGAAACTGTGTGTTTACACACACAAATCCCGGTTCTCCGTGTTCCCCGAGCAATCGCGGGAGCCCGGCGGTGATCGCGACCCCCGGGCACTCGCATCGGCTCCGTGGGCGCGCACGCCCCTAGTGGCCACAGGGTAAAGCAACGTTACATAACGTCATTTCGCCCAGCCGAGCCATTCTGCCACAGTACAACTGCGGCGGCTGGTCGGCAAGTGGTTAAATACCACCAAAAGAAAGCTTGATTTGTGGTAATATATATATATATATATATATATATATATATATATATAGTTAGTAACAATTTTGTACAGCTTAGCATGACTTAGTAATTGTCAAAGTGTGAGAACACTGAAAGCTGGAAATTGGTCTGGGCGGGAAGGAGGTAAAAGTGCCCTGTATTGAAGTGGTTAAAGTCTAAACCCACAACAGTAACATCAGTCTGCATATGCAGTAAAGCATGCTTGTTACACTCACCTAAGGGGTTAATCCTTTACATTGCGTAAAAAGGCTGTTCGATTTTGCCTTCTCTTAACCTCCCTGTCTTCCACTGTCCCCAATCCATCTGCTGATAGATCCTGTCAGTAGGGTCCCAGTAAGCTTATGTGCATGCAACCTACATCATCTATCCTTGAGTGAACATGTTACATCCTAAGGCTCAATGCACACTAGTGTTTTAATAATCTTCTAGAAGTTCTTAACATTTTTTTTTCTGCACCTAGAAGCTAAATGATGTTATCCTATGTGTCCATGCACATTACTTTTCGGCTATTAGCATTTTTTGAGCTTCAGCATCTAGGAGCAGAAAAAAAATGTTTTTGTATGGTTTTTTAGAGCGTTTTTCCAGCAGAAAAAAAAAAAAAAAATGCTGAGTGCTCCTAGACATTTATTTTCTGCATGTACTGCAAAAACGCTAATACAATGCTATTTTTCCTAAATGCTTCTAAAAGCTACCTCTAAAATGCTACAAAAAGCTGGCAGAACAAAAAACACCTGGCTACGCCCATGGGCTGTCCTCAGTCAGTATACAACCCCCTCCCTGCTCTAGGTATTCAGTTTAGTAGCAAGCAGTAATGAAAGTATCAAAAACTCCATGGGGGGGGGGGGCGTTGTGTCCTTCAAACTTGGAGAAATTGATTTTACGGCGAGTACAAAAAAAACATTTTCTCTTTCATTCATTGACGGACACAGCCCCTCCTTAATCTTGACCATTGGGAGGTCCAAAAGCAGAGCCAAAGAAAAATGAGGGATGGGTAAAATAACCCAAGGCTAACCACAAGAGCCCTAACCAGGACACAGGAGCCCCATCTGAAACAAAAAATGTTTAAAGAAAAAACACCCCTTATGAGGGATCTCCCCTCTTAAACAGCAGCCTGCAAAACCTTGCGGCCAAAAGAAGCATCCACAGATGCCAAAATATCTACTTTATAGAATTTAGTGAAGGTATCCACTGACGACCAAATGGCCACCTTGCAAACCTGTGATATTGACGCTTACATAGTTACATAGTTAGTAAGGTTGAATAAAGACACCAGTCCATCCAGTTCAACCTAAGCGAGTGTGGGTGCGTGTCTACTATTATCCCTATTTATTTAAAGTACCCATATAGCGCCGTCAAATTATGCAGCGCTCCATATATACATCACACACTCACATCGGTCCTTACCCTCAAGGAGCCCACAATCCAAGGTCCCCAACTCACATTTATATACTAGTGACAATTTTTTGGACAGAAGCCAATAAACCTACCAGCATGTCTTTGGAGTGTGGGAGGAAACCGGAGTACCCGGAGGAAACTCACGCAGGCACAGGGAGAACATGCAAACTCCAGGCAGGTAGTGTCGTGGTTGGGATACGAACTAGCAACCCTTTTTACTGCTAGGCGAGAGTGCTACCCACTACACCACTGTGACGCTTGATGATGGAAGGCCCAAGAAGTACTAAGCACCCGAGTAGAATGTGCCGTGACAGGGAAAGGAGGAACCCGACCCTTAATAGAACAAGCTTGAGTCACAGTCTGTCTGATCATCTGGAGTTGGTAGCCGAAGAAGCGGCCAGCGCTTTCCTGGGTCTTTGTGTAACCAAACAAAAGTGAGTCTGACCTCCGGAAGACTCAGTAGATACACCTGAATCGCACAAACCACATCCAAGGTATGCAAAGCAAATTCCTTGGGATGAGCCGGCTTGGGACACAAGGACGGCAACACAATGTCCTCATTCAAATGGAAGTCAGAGACAAACTTGGGCAAAAATGACGGACAGGGACAAAGAACCACTTCATCCCTATGGAGTACTAAAAGGACGACAGGATAATGCCGCCAAATCTGAAACCCTGTGGACCGAGGTAATAGCCACCAGGAACGCCACCTTCTGAGACAACGTAGGTAAGGGAATCTCCCATATATTCTCGAATGGAGGTTTCTAGAGAAATGATAGCACCAAGTTTAAATCCCATGGCGGCAAGAGAGACCGTACAGGCGGACTCCTTGAATGAAGGTATGAACTAAAGAGTGAGTGACTAGAGGTCGCTGAAAGAAGACTGCTAAGGCCTTGATGGTGCTCAAAGCCAACTTCTGCTCAACGCCCTGTTGAAGAAAATCTAAGATCCGAGCCACAGAAAAGGATCGAGGATGAACGCCAATCCACTCTCACCAAGAAATGTACGCTTTACACATACGGTATTATATCTTACTAGAAGTCGAATTCCTCGCCTTCACCATAGTAGGGGTCACTGATCCCAACAGACCTCTCTCAGTACCTGGCTTTCAACGGCTAGGCCACTAAAAACAGTTACTGTAAGGCAGGATGGAAGCTCAGCCCTCGGTACAACTGGTCCTCTTTTAGAGGTAGCTTCCAAGGGATGTTTACGGCCACCGGAAGACTTTTGCCCTCGGTCCTTCGCAGGCACTGCAGAAGAGGAAGGTGTTGGCCCCGCAGTGACACTAGGATGACTGTGGCGTCTACCAGAGGAACTTGCGAGGTTGCCACAAGACTCGGTTACCGTTGAACTGAACCTGGTGAAGGGGTGACGTTTGAGAAGAAAAACTACTAACCTGGTCAGCATTCACTCCAGAGTCAGACCCAGGTAGCCCAATTTCCTGGACAGAGCTAGAGGGGACCTACAGGAATTATACCCACACAAGGACACAGTGCCCCCCCCCCCCCCCCCAAAGTGGACAAATTCTGAGGGCAGACCTTCATGCTGAAGGAGTCTTGCCAGTGGATCTGGAGAAGCCTGTCCTAGGCTTACCAGACCTTACCACACAAACATGGTCGCCAGACCAAAGGAAAATGGCTGCCATGACCTCATCGGCTACACAAACATGGTCGCCAGCTGTTGACCAGCCACATCAAGATGTGATGTCATCAGACCACCCAAAAATGGCCGCCAGCTGTTTGACATGCTGAAGCATGCTGCCAGGATTCATGTGCCTTCCACATTGTTGCACCCTCTGCAAGGGGACCCCGTTCCAAAAAGGTACTGTACCACCAGGCCAGATGAACATTTAAGAAGACACCACTGTGCCCTCTGCACTGGGACCCCCAAACTGCACACTACCTCACACTGCACACACACAGCAGGGCATGCACCTATGGGTCTCTGCTGCACCCTCTGCACTGGAACCCCCCCATACCGCCAGGGCAGGACACACACCACCCAGAAGGGAAATGGCAGGTTTGTCTTTGCTGCCTGCCCTGGGACTCCAACCAATCTGTGGGGGGAGAGGGGGAAGCCCAGTTTAAGCAGGGGACTTTAGGATGTGAGGAGGGATCCTTCAGGCAGGTCCGACCATCCCTGGAGGGTACCCGCGTCCACCCCAAATCGGACAAAGGGGGAAAGGGGGAACTGCACTTACCGATCCATGGGGCAGATGACCCTCCAGACAGAACTCCTCGCCACTGAAGTGGGGGGGCTGTCGGCCAAGGGACCACTGCGACTCGGACCAGAGCAGGTACATATGCGACCCTGCGAGACAATTAACTTGCGGGCCAGCCTCCGTCCATTGAGGCTATGTTGTGGCCGATCTAGTGCGTAGCTGCAGTCTGTACGCACTTGCTGGCTGGACTGGGAAGACCACTGGATCTAGAGTATCCAGCCTTTCTCCCAGCCCGGCAGTTGATTGCAGATCTCCCAGAAGAAAATGCATGGAAAAAAAAGAGACAAAAAGTAAAATTTGCTAGCACCAAAAGATCTCAGCAAGGAGCTAGGTCCTTACTCCTGACTAGACAGAAAAAACTGAATACCTAGAGCAGGGAGGGGGTTATATACTGACTGAGGACAGCCCATGGGAGTAGCCAGGTGTTTTTTGTTCTGCCTAGTCCTATTGCTGCAGAGGCGATATAACCCAATGGTCAAGATTTGGAGGCGCTGTGTCCACCAATGAACGAAAGAGAAATTATGAAAGGCTTTATTTTAGATGAGGGTAAGGATACATATATTATTATTATTATTATTATTATTATTATTATTATTATTATTATATACAATTTATATAGCGCCAACAGTTTGTGCAGCACTTTACATATTTAAACACATTTGGATCTGATAGAGATTTGTTTGATGTAAGCACAATATAAATGCATGGTATTTATTGATGGTATTAGACATACTACACCATATATCATATTTTTTCTTTTGCAATTTCTCACAGATGAGAGGGAAACATCACAAAGAAGCTTCATCAAAGGGGAAAACACTAGACATGCTTGATCCATATTGGACTTGGAAATGTTATAAATCCTTTGGAAGGACATTTTTTTGGACTGGGACCTTAACCTCCCTGGCGGTTTTCCCGAGTGTAGCTCGGGGTTAAAATTCAGGACCATTAGCGGTAACCCCGAGCCACACTCGGGATTACATCGCAGGATCCTGGTGTGGCTTTACTTACCTTGTCCCCGGGATCCTGCGCTGTCCCCCGCAGTGTCCGTGGGCTCCTGTCATGAAGATCTTGCCAATAATCAGCGATCCAGACGCAGGGGGACACGGCCGCGCATTCACGGGTGCTGTCACGCACGGGCACGCGCACTCCCGCTAGTGCCAGGCGGGCTATTTAAACCGGCCTGTCACACTCCATCCCCGCTGTCTGCTCTACAGCGTTCCGTGTGCCTTAACCTGATCTGACCTGTGTACTCTGCTATCTGACCCGGCTTCCTGTTAGACCATCCTGCTATCCGCCTGCACCAGACCCTCTTGGCTTACCTGACCATCCCTCTGTGTTGTCTCTGGTACCTCTGCTGATCGACCGATACCGACCTCTGGCTTGTTTGACAACCCCCCAGTCTGATACCTGTATCCAGCATTTCAGTCTACTACCTGCTGCCTTGTTCCTGGTTCCAGTCCAGCGTTCCAGTCTACTACCTGTTGCCTTGTTCCTGGTTCCAGTCCAGCATTCCAGTCTACTACCTGCTGCCTTGTTCCTGGTTCCAGTCCAGCATTCCAGTCTACTACCTGCTGCCTTGTTCCTGGTTCCAGTCCAGCGTTCCAGTCTACTACCTGCTGCTTGTTCCAGGTTCCAGTCCAGCGTTCCAGGCTACTACCTGCTGCTTGTTCCAGGTTCCAGACCAACGTTCCAGGCTACTACCTGCTGCTTGTTCCTGATTCCAGACCAACGTTCCAGGCTACTACCTGCTGCTTGTTCCTGGTTACAGTCCAGCGTTCCAGGCTACTACCTGCTGCTTTGTTCCTGGTTCCAGTCCAGCGTTCCAGGCTATTACCTGCTGCTTTGTTCCTGGTTCCAGTCCTGCTTACTTACCTGCTTACTTACCTGCTTCCTTATCTGCTTCCTTATCTGCTGTGGCTCCGGGTCCGCTCTGTAATCCAGCTTCCTCTTCAGCTTCTGGACCCAGAGGGTGTCACCACTCCTGAACTTCCGGTGACTGTCGATCCTGCCAGGCACCCATACCACTCCTCACTCCTGGCCTTCTGTCTCCATTCCAGAGGAACAGGAGTGGGAGCTGTAAGGGAGGTCCTTCTCTGCACTACGGGCTCACAACCTACCAGGTACGTGACAGCTCCGTCCTCTGCCCGAAGCCTCTCCGTGCCAGGCTCCGTTCCCTGCGAGCGTCGCGACGCACAGGGGCGGAGCCTGGCGGCAAATTAAAAAAAGTAAAAACCATAACACATACAGTACTGTAATCTTACAGATTACAGTACTGTATGAAATGATTTCACATCCCTTTTGTCCCCAGTGCTTTGGCCCATGCCCTGCATGCAGTTTTATGTGATATATACTGTTCTTTCTGCCTGGAAACTGGAGATTGTCCATAGCAACCAAAAAGTGTCCGTTTACGTCAAAAGTGGCTTTAGACCAGCTAGAAAACAGTGATAGTAAATAAGAACACTTGCAGAACTGAGCGATAGTGAATCGTGGGAAATTTATTTTATTACTATTTATTTTTATTTATTTTTATTATTTATTTTTATTTATTATAATATAATTTATGTTTTTGTGTTTCAAACTTTATCATACCCGGGATATCTACTAGACTCTTGTTTGGACAGATTTAAGTGTGTTATTGTTAAGAATTACAGACCTACAATATAAAACGCCAAATTTCCATGCAAAATAATTGTACCTCTTTCAGCACCTAAAATCCGAAATAATCATACCGCCAGGGAGGTTAAGAGTACATTCTGTTTATTTTTAGTTAGCAGTTATTACTAAATTTGGATTAAGTCTAAGAATATGTTGAAAAGGCTGTAAACGCCTGTTACCCCCACACTGGCAGGCACCAATGCACTTTGTGCTGTGAGCTGTCCTTCAAAGTCATGTCATACAACAAAAGGCTATTAACCCTGCATTATACATGGAGAAGGCAACAGTGCAACCGCAGCTGGGAGCATCATAGAGATGAGGCATTGTGGGACTGGGTGCACCACTTAGTACTACTCATTCCTTAAACTGAAACAGTAGTTAACATTTTCAGCATGTGATATAAAGTGACATGAAATGGTGCCAACCAATGACTAAATAATAAATGAGTGAAGCTGCCCCTTTAAAAGTGAGTGAACGGGGCGTGGCCGGCTGGCGCAGGAGATGGCCGCTTGAAAGCACTGCTCTGCATACAGCCAGCTCGCCGGAGCTTCTAACGGACATCCAGCGCCATAAAAAAGAGGCACAAATATCACCCAGCAGGTCGGGCATCCCTCCGCTACATGCCCCGTAAGCGGAAAGACCGGAATCCCTCTAGAAGAATGACGGACTTCTACTCACAGCCCCGTCGCTCCTCCAGCCAAGATGGCGCAGGCGGCTCCCAGCCGCACAAACGTGGCTTCACTAAGGACACAGAGAGACGTCTGCAGCACTTCTCTCCGGACTTCTCTAACTCACACCAGGGGACCGGCAGAGCCTCCCAATCCTCCTCCTGCTCCTCCAGCCCAGTGAAGGCTTAGCTCAAATACCAAGACACACCGATCTCAACTCTGGAGGTGAGTGACATGGCAGGCTCCCTAGACGACACCAGAGAGCTGCAGGACTCCATTACTGAATTTCCCACAGTGAATCAACCAGTGCTAGATACTACGTTAAAAGATATGCTGGTATCCTTACGTAGCACACTCCATGCAGATATTCTGTCACTTGCTCAGCAGTTTAAAGCAGAAGTGAGAGAGATAGGGGAAAGAGTCACACATGTGGAACATAAAATGGTAGACTTTGCCTCTACTTTAATGAGCTGATAGATGCCCATAATACCCATGAAGATGAAATTACATGGATGAAAACTAAAATCACAGATCTGGAGAATCGCTCCAGACGCAACAATATTAAAATTAGAGGAATCCCTGAAGAAATCAAAAATCCTGATTTAATGTCTTTCCTTAGCGATGTGATGAAAGATGCCCTACCAGACCTCCCGCTGGAAGATTTATTAATCGACCGCATACATAGGTTGCCAAAACCTAAGCACATCCCTGCGCATCTACCCAGAGATACGATAGCTCGCATCCACTTCTTTACGACAAAGGAGAAATTAATGGCGGCCTTCAGACATGCAGATCAACTCCCGGATCATTTGCAGTCACTATCGCTGTTCGTAGATCTGTCTGCCCACACCACACATCAAAGAAGACAACTTGCCACCATAACCAAGCCTTTGCAAAACCACATCTCTTACCAGTGGAGGTATCCGGCAAAACTCCTTGTCACGAAAGACGATCGTGTCTACACAATCAATTCCTTAAAAGAGGGCATTCGCATTCTCCGTGATTGGCAAATCCTAGAACCAGACACTGAGACTACAGACAAGGTAATCGCACCGCACGCCTCTCCTCATCACAAGTTCCCTTCCACTAATCAAGGGCCTGGATAAACGTCTTCACAAACAAGCTGATTTGGCTCCGGCGAGCTAGTATAATGCACAAGCTGTTAAATTTTAGCATAGTAGCAGTTGTTCCCCTGAATGTTGCGGTCAACTACCCGCTCAGGTTCTACATAGAACCATACCTTTTTTCTTGTTTCCATTTTTGGATACCTGTTCCTGTAGGAACAGCTGGTTCTTCCCCCTTTTTCCCTACCTCTTCTCCCTTCACTAACTGACTGTGGCATACCCAATTGCTGACTTCTAGCACTAGTTGCACCATATTGACTAATTTGGAATTACTTTGCAATCTAGCTCCCTGTGGTACCCTTAAAACACAGATTGCCAACTAAACATCCCACTTTTTCAAACCTCTGCCTGTTGAAACAATAAGTTTAAAGATGGAATTTAAAATCTCCTCACTGAATGTTAATGGCCTGAACAGTCCATTTAAACGACAAACAGCATGGAAAGAAGCATCCTGACTTAACTGTGACCTTTTTTGCTTACAAGAAACACACTTTGCCTCGAAAAACCCTCCGACATTCAATCATAAAAAATGTCCCCATATATTTCAAGCCAATGCTCCAACAAAAAAAAGAGGAGTTCTCATTGCTATAAAAGAATCAGTAGCATTCACACTGACTTCCTTAACAGCGGATCCTTTGGGAAGATACCTGGTTCTAGTGGGACAGATAAACAATACTCTCTACACTATCATCAACGTATACTTACCCAATGTCAAACTGATCTCAGCTTTAAACAAAATTTGGAAAAAGGTCCACCCTCTTTGCCAGGGTCACATCATCATGTGTGGAGACTTCAACGCCATAACAGACCGCAAAATGGACTTGTCCAACTCCTCACCAAGTCGATCCCACAGAACAACCCTAGCGAACTTTCTTGACTCATCCTCCCTATTCGATGTATGGAGATGTCAACACGCCACGGAAAAGGACTTTACTTTTTTTTCACATGCCCATAAATCCTACACCCGCATTGACTTTTTTTTTACAGATAAATTTCTTTTGCAGGAGATCCAACAATCAGAGATTGGAAACATTACGTGGTCAGACCACGCGCCTGTGTCCATTTCACTGGGGAGGGGAAAGCTAGGGACGAGAGCGAACAGATGGAGAAATGATGCAGTGCTCATGGCTCGGCCTGAGAACAAGCTACAAATACAAAAAGCACTACAGGAATTATTTTAAATTAACGTTCCGTCCACGGCGGACCCCTTCACACTGTGGAATTCGCACAAGGCATTTATCCGAGGAATATTAATGAAGCAGAGTGCCACTGCTAGGAAGCTTAGGTCACAGCGGCTCAATACCATACTTGCCTCTATAAAATTATTAGAACAAACCTATAAGTTAAATCCTCTTCCACACATACTGACGAAACTCAATCAGGCAAGACATGATCTGAGAGAAATCCTAACAATCCAACACCTTAAGCAACTAAGAGCTTCAAAGGCAAATTTCTATCTTAATGGCAACAAAGCAGGTAAATTGCTTGCAAGCCAACTTAAAGATAGAACAGCCAAACAAAAATTAACCCACATATTCCACCCCAAATCAGGACAAAAATTACTGAACCCTCAAGACATTGCAGATGCCTTTAGGATATATTACAGCTCACTATATAATCTTCAACATCAGGAAGGCATCCCTCAACCCACACCAGATACCATAGACAAATTCCTGAACTCAATAAATTTACCCCTTCTCTCTCCAGAAGACAGACTGATCCTTAATCAACCCTTTACACAAGCAGAAATTCTAAAAGTAATTCAGACACTCCCACATGATAAAGCACCCGTTCCTGATGGATTTTCCTTTGGAATATTATCAATTCTTTCAAAATACCCTTTCCAAATATATGGAGGGGGTATACAATGCCGCTGTGACCAGAGCTTCCTTCCCGGAAGAAATGTTAACTGCAAACATTATTACTATACCAAAACCGGGGAAGGACTCTGCATATGTACAAAATTTTAGGCCTATTTCGCTTTTAAATGTCGATCTGAAGATATACGCAAAACTTATCTCCAATAGGCTTCAACCTTTTTTACCTGCTCTAGTGAAACCAGATCAAATGGGCTTTGTCCCGGGCCGCCAGGCCCCTGATGCCACCAGACGTATCATAAATCTCATCCACCAGGCGGAGTCCTCTCGGAGGCCTTCTCTGCTGTTGACTCTGGATGCAGAGAAGGCCTTCGACAGGGTCCACTGGGGATACCTAGCTAGAGTTCTGGAAAAATTCGGCATAAAAGGTGAACTATACTCTGCCATTATGGCTTTATATACGGCCCCGTCTGCCTATGTATTCTCAGAAGGTCTATTTTATAAAAATTTTATGATTTCAAATGGTACAAGACAGGGGTGTCCCCTATCCCCGCTCATTTTCGCGTTAGTGATGGAGCCCCTTGCGGAGAAAATCAGGTCCCATAATGTCATCAAAGGGATAAAAGTAGGAGAGATTCATTACCCTATAACACTCTTTGCAGATGACATTATTTTAACACTGGAAGACCCGGCCAAATCCTTGCCAGAAGTACATCAGATCCTAACCGAATTCAACCAAGTTTCTCTGTATAAAGTCAATGAAACCAAATCTAACATATTGGGCATTAACATCAGTAAATCCTTACAAACCTCCCTACAATCCGAATTCACATATCCATGGTCTTCCAATACTCTACCCTATCTGGGTGTTACCTTAACATCACCTCTATCCAATCTATATATAGAGAACTTTGCCCCACTTTTATTAGCGATCCAAAAAGACACGACTAAAATAAGTAAGTTTTTTCTGTCCTGGGCAGGTAGATTGGCAGCATTTAAAATGTCCGTCCTACCAAAAATGTTATACTTTTTCAGAACACTGCCAATCCAGATCCCAGTAGCCTTCTTCAAAAATTCTCAGAAAATTCTCTCTACATTCTTATGGAACAAAGGAAAATCTAGATGCAATCACCATACCCTTCGGAAACATAGGAAAGCAGGAGGCATGGGTGTACCCGACTTACAGGACTATCACACAGCCACACTATTAGACCAATTAAGGTTCTGGTTTACTTATCCAAATTGTAAATCATGGAGTAATATAGAACAATCAGCAATCTCACCGAACACCCTGCAATCACTTTTACTAGCTAACGCTATTTCCCCCTCACTTAATACAGACTTAAATCATCCTACCATATCAGCTTCCATTCTGGCTTGGAGACGCTTCCTACAACATGGCAATAATTCAAACAAGCAAATAGAAACCCCACTCAGCATAGGAGTACTTAGACTCATTAACCCCAATATAACAACTCCCAAATGGGAAACAAAAGGAATTAAAGAAATCTCGTCATTATTTAGGGATGGCAAAATCATCTCTTATGAGGAGTTAGCAACTAATTATGGGTTGACAAAAGGTGAGTTTCTCACATATGCGCAATTAAAATCCACACTAACTCCCAATTTAAATTTAAATATAAAGATCTCACAAGATGCCTGAAGCTTCTGGACAGCCCCAAAACCCAAAAAGAAAGCTATATCACTCTTTTATAACGGTCTTCATGACAAGCTCACCTTCTGTGTAACCAAACCCCTAAACAAATGGGCCACAGAATTGAACGTTGATATTTCAGCCCACCAGTGGCAAAAAGCAATATCACACAATATGTCCATTTCAAAATGTGCTACATATTGGGAAATGGCACAAAAACTCCATCTTAGGTGGTATTACACACCATACACAATAGCTAAATTCGCTCCTGAACACAATAATCAATGCTGGCGAGGATGTGGCCTGATAGGAACTCTATCACACATGTTATGGTTTTGTCCCAACATACGTAGTTTCTGGAACTCAGTGTTCAAACTCATCACTAAGCTAACTGGGTTCATATCTAAACCCAACTTTAAATGAGCAATTTTGAGCATTGATATAGGAAACTTTCCGAAGAATCTCAGACATGTGGCTTTGCATACTCTGGTTGCCGCAAGACTAATTATCATGAGGCATTGGAAGTCAACCAAGGCCCCGAATGTTAAAGAGGTGACGGGCCTACTGTCTGAGACGTACTCTTTGGAACAATTAATGGCATACAAATCAGGTGGTTTAATTAAATTCTACGAAAAATGGGCCCCATGGAGAGAATTCCACAATCATACTTAGTCCAATCTCCTCGTATATAATAAACCTCCCTTAAAATAATCTTCCCCCTATTATGAAAAATTTCAGTACGGAAACCTAACAGGTCATGACAGGACAGGACATTACAAAGCAATTGGGTATCTCATATCACCTACAATGCGTTTCCCCTCCCCCCTCCCCCTTTCCTTCCCAACCATTCTTCCTTGTTATGATTTATCTATATTTTCCTAGTCTAACAGAGTTTGAAACAGAATGGCTGTTCTATAATACGACTACCCCAGATTGATATTACCTCTAGCATGTAATATGTCTTACATAACGAAACTGCTAGGATATATGGTTCTTATGTTTCAACTCACTCATGGATATGTAAAACTCTTCGATTTACCGTTACTACTACTAGTTATGTTGTAATTCTTTCTTAATTCTAATAATAAAAAATATTTGAAATAAAAGTGAGTGAACAACTTTAGAATAATAAAGGTGCATGCAAAAAGGTATGGCACTACCTCATATAAGGATAATTAAATTGCACACCTACTATAATAAATAATACATTGGAACTTAATGGTTCATATCTTTCAACCAATAATTCATAAAAAAAGTGTACAATTTAAAAAAAAATCTTGCACAAACCAAAAAAAGTCCAATCACTGATAAAGAAGATGCTATTAATCTATTGAGATAGATAAATGTAGAAGGGAATCAAATGATGATCTCCAAACCATGCATGGGAGGTTCAAATTCACCACTACCCATCGACTGGAACCCCTAAGGAGCATAAGGGGATATATGCAGATAGATTTAACAGTGCCTACTCACATTAGAAAGTGCTAAATGCTAGCACCAACATAGACAGCCTAGGTACCTCTGCACGTAGTTGGCGTGCGTTCCAAAGCCAAGGGTTTGTGGAAACCAATAGGACCAGAAATTATGTCAGCAAGGGACGGACAAGCTGCATCTATGCATTTTGTGTTGTACACGTCATCAGGAAGCTTCCTGATGATGCGTACAACATGAAATGCATAGAAAAAATAATAAGCAGTGCTCTACGAGTAAGATCTAAAGTGTAGTAGTCATAAAAACAGGCACTTGTAACCATGGAATGATGATCCAACAGTGTTTATTCCATCATAGATATGATGAGCTGATGCAAAGTCTAAAAATCAGCTGGGAAACAGGTATAAAGACAATCATGTAAAAGACAGATAAAAATTATTTAACGTTATCACAGGTGACCGCAAATGGGGAAGAGGGATGAACAGACATCCGGGGGGGCTCGCTGGTATCACATGGCAGGCGCCAATGTCCATGTTGAAAAGGACGGAAATCCGTTCCCAAAGAGCCCAGAGAATGGAAAAGATGGTGATATAGCTGGGTCCAAGATGGATAAAGCCACTAGGAGTGGGAGAATAGAGGGCCATGTATGTCCGGACTGGGAAGGTGTGAGGTTGCCTGGATGTGGCCAAATCACAGGGCTCAGTGGGTCAGACCACTCGGTGGCGATACCACAATTGAGGGGAATCGGAGGAGCCGAGAAAAACCAAGAGCAACTGACGCACCTGGAGTGATGTCAGTGCTGCTCCGGAGACCGAGGAAGGGACGTCTGTGGTCAGCTTGTGGAATGCAAGCTGTGCTGTAGCCGTGAATTACATGTTTTGCGCGCATGTGCTTCGTAAAAGTCATGGTGGGGACGGCAAAAAGCACTATTTAAAGCCAATAGGATGATAAAAACAGGTGAAAAATTATTTCAAGCCTGTGGGAGGGCAAAACAAGTGAAAAATTATCTCAAGCCTGTGGATGTTGTTAACCCCTCATTACCCATTGCAATCTCAATTGGCTAGAGGCATAAATACAAATTACAAATGTGATTACAATACCACAAAATCGCTAAAAAAAACAAAAAAAAAAAAAAAAACAAACTCAGAACTCCCACTGGTTTGGTGAAACTAAAATGAGAATAAACTTGATATTAATAAATATAAAAAATAATAAATAGGGATACCTACGCATGTGGGAGTCATTAGATGTTGCATCATTGTATACATCAATACCGCATGAGGTAGGTCTAACAGCCGTGTGCAATACATCCTCACCAAACATGGTGATATGAATTCCAAACCATCAGACTTTTTGCTAAATAGTATTGAATTTTGTTTAACACATAATTATTTTACCTTTCTGGATCAATATTATCTACAGCGCAGAGGTACGGCTATGGGGGCGAATTTCGCCCCGGTATACACCAACCTCACTATGCGCTACTGGGAGGAGGGGCACATCTGGGCCAACAATCCCTTTGCCAAGCACATTGTCTTTTATGGCAGGTACAGATGATGTCCTGCTCATTTGGAGTGGTGGCCCGGTTGTGTTCACTTCCTTTGTGGCCCATTCTAATGCCAATATGTTGGGCCTATCCTTTGCATATGTGTTGGACCCCAAGGAGTTCGTCTTTTTGAACTTAGTTTTATTTCACAATCAACAGGTTATCCTTACCAGAAACCATATTAAACCTATAAGTGGGAATTCCTACCTTCACTTTGACAGCTGTCATCACTCAATATGGAAGAAGAATATCCGAAAGCACAATTCAACAGGTTAAGAAGAAATTGTTCAAAAGTGGAAGATTATACTGCACAAGGAAATTTGATGATGAGGAAATTTGAAGAAAAAGGTTACCCTGCAGAGTTAGTCCAAGAAGTCCATATTGATCCGCCCAAAAAAAAAAAACAAAGACAGATGCCAACAGGCAGGAAAAGAATGTTGTCAGATTTGTGTCCACATATAATAATACGCATAGATCTATTCCTAATATAATTTGTAAACACTACAAAATCCTATTACTTGACCAGTGTCTAGCTCCCACATTGCCTACAATTCTACAAGTCACTTTTAGAAAGGCCTGCACAATAAGAAAAAAAAAAAAAAATAGCCCCAAGCAGACTGCACACCCTTAATAAGAAATCTCTGTTTAATTTAAGATCCTATTTCAACCACAGGTTAGGCATCTTCCAATTTCGCAAGAGAGGATGCCTTACCTGACAATTTATAATGCATGGCTGCTCCAATATTATGACCAACAAAGGTAACCATTTTCAGATTTTGTTGTTTATATTCTATGGTGTCCATGTAATCTTTTATATGTGGGACACACTATACACACAATAAGAACAAGAGTTGATGAACATTGTAGGTTCATCACAAAAGGATGTGACCAGCATAGCGCCCCACGTCACTTTCTGCAGAGACATAACAAAGAAAGGGGTTGTAAACCCTCATGGTTTTTCACCCTAATGGAGTCTATGCATTAAGGTAAAAAAAAAAAAACCTTCTCTCATGCTGCAGCCCCCCAGCCTCCCGTTTTACTTACCTGAACGCTGTCATTCTTCGGCCGGGAACAAGCATACCAGCTCTAACTGGTGTCTTGTGTCCTGATTGGATAGATTGATAGCAGCACAGCCATTGGCTCCCGCTGTTGTCAATTAAATCAAAAGCGTGGCGCCAGGGATGGGGGGGGAGGCCTGCATTCTGTGAATGGACACAGATGCAGGACTCAGGAGCGTGCCCCCGCATGGTTGTCCACCAAGGAGAATGCTTCTCCGATGTGGCCAGTCGATGCAGGGAGGAGACAGGAGCGCCACTGAGGGACCCAGAAGGGGAGGACCGGGGCCACTCTGTGCAAAACGAACTGCACAGTGGAGGTAAGCATGACATTTGTTATTTAAGAAAAAGGAACAAAAAAAAAATGAAGCTTTACAATCCCTTTAAATGCATTGAGGTATTTGCCATTGAGGTCATTCCCAGAGGCACGCTCACCTTTGCAGGAGGGAAACTTTTTGGATTTATATGATGGGTTCTTTATCACCACATGGCCTCAACAAAGAGATTGATATACACACTATCATTTAAATCCCAAATAATTTCATACAAATACATGTTTTGTTTTTGTTTTTTTTTATAATTGTAGTTTTTATTAAGAGTTTTTCAGAAAATATACAAAGTGTACAAGTAACTGGATACAAGCAAGGTGTAAAAAATACAAACAAATGTCCATGTTTACAGAGCACAGAGGTGTTCTGTAGATCATATCAAAAAGGTAAAAGCAACTCAAAATATGTAACAATAGGTGTCTCAAGGTCAGGCGGAGAAGTAAATACATTCTTTGAAAAGCATTTATCTGTACTTCATGATTTACTGGGTAGCGGAGGTGTACCAAATTCAGATTGATCCCAGAGTTCCCAGATTTTGTTAAACTGGGGGATACTATCATGCACAGAGGCTGTCAAGTACTCCATCCCTCGAATCTCAGCCGTTAATTGTACAAACCTAGACCAAGGGGGTGGTGAGTTGGAAAGCCAACACAGTGGAATGAGCCTTTTGGCTGCTAAGAGGATGTATGCAATCTGCATGTTATCTTTTTTTGTAATACCAGGAAAGGGTAGTCCTAAAAGGTAATTTAGGGAATCAAGCATCCACCATCCACATCCACCACCTTTTGTATTAGCAACATTACCTCGTGCCAAAAAGGCTGTATCATGGAACATTGCCAGAAGATATGGAATAAAGATCCAATTTCAGACCCACAGCCCCAGCAATTTGCCGAAGATGAGGGATCAAATTTGTGAATAACTTTGGAAGTCATATACCAAAACATACCTTGATGGACGTTTCCCTATGAAAGACACATCTTGAGGACTTGAAAGTGAAGAACCAGATTCTATCCCACATTTGGGAACTAATAGGTCTGCTTATTAAATGAGGCCATCTACTAATATATCGATGGGTGTTCTCAGTGAGAGGTGTTGACTCATGGAGGATATGGTGTATAGAGGATATTAGATGCAATTGTTGGGGACCTTGTGCACATAGATATTCAAAGGGAGTGGGTTTATCTAGGGTCAAGAGCGGAGACTGAGAATGGAAAAAATGTCTAGTCTGTAGGTAAAAATGGAAGAGGTGTGCTGGGATACCAAATTTCTCACGTAGAGTATTGAAACTATGTAACTTACGGGAGATTGGATGTACCAAGTTCCGTAGCTGGAACAATGAGGCCTCTATCCACGGGAGTACTCTACCCAGGGACAGACTATCTGGTATGGAGGGATTAAAGAGCACATTCGCTAGGGGAGAACAGGGTGAGATAAGTGAAAAAGTTTTAAGACATTTGCGCCAGATACTCAAAGTAAAGTTCATTGGAGCAGTACTTTGACGTCTATATATGGGATCCAGAGAGGGAGTGGGAGACCAAATTAGAGAGCATGGGTGCACCGGATACAATACTCCCCTCTCAATAGCGGTCCAATGGTTATGGGCATAAAGGGAGGACCATGATGCAATGACTCTCAAATGCGAAGCATAGTGATATTTAACAATATCTGGTGCTCCCAATCCCCCCCAGATCTTTTTGCGAAAACCACCGAGCTCGCTATACGGTGTGCCCTATTATTCCAAATGAAGTTAAAAAAGCTCCTCTGTAGTGCTTTAAGTTGGGGGGTTGGGATTGCAACAGGCAATGTCTCAAAATGATATAATAATCTAGGCAAAATAGAAATTTTTAAAACATTAATCCTGCCCAGTAATGATAAGGGGAATTTTGCCCAGGTTTGTAGAGATTTGTTGATATCAAGGATCAGAGAGGGGTAATTTGCAGAGTACAGTGAGGGGTAGGATGGAGTAAGTAGAACCCCTAGGTATTTAAGGGAGTCAGTGCACCACCTATAAGGATAGGAAGCTTTGAGTTGGGATAATAAAGGGGGGGGTGGGGGCATGGATCGGAAGGGCCTCGGTTTTAGAGGTGTTTACCTTATAACCTGAAATGTCACTAAACAGGGATAGCAATTCGTGTAGCGATGGAAGCATTAAAAGTGGATTTGTGTTAGTCAGTAATATATCATCTGTAAAAAGTGACAATTTTTATTCCCCCTGTCTCATCACCACCCCACGAATGTCAGGATGTATACGAATGGACTTGGCCAGGGGCTCTAGGCACAAAATAAAAAGTAGCGGCGATAAAGGGCATCCCTGCCGAGTTCCGTTTGTCATGGGGAAGCTAGGCGACAGGAGGGAAGACATCTGAACCTGAGCAGTGACTTTTAAATAAAGAGAAAAGAAAAGAGAAAGAGCCTCCGAAACCATATACCCGCAAGGTGGCAAACATTTAAGGCCAACTCAGCCTGTCAAAGGCTTTTTGTGCGTCAAGACTTAAAACAATAGCCTGTCGTGAAAACCTATCAAGATGTTCGATCAGGTCTATCGTGCGGCGGGTGTTGTCCCCAGCATGTCTGCCGGGGACAAAACCCACTTTTGATTAATTTTGGGATGATTCTGGATAATCTAGATGCAAGGATTTTCGTAAAGATTTTATAGTCCGAATTTAAAAGGGCTATGGGACTGTAATTGTCTGGGATTGAAGGATTCTTACCAGGTTTTGGGATAACAGTAATGTAAGAGTGGGAAAATTGGGGATTAGGAGGTTTGCCTTTAAGTAAGGAATCATAAAGAGTCAGCATATGAGGTGACAGTACGTCTATAAAGGTCTTATAGTAAAAATATGATAACCCGTCTGGGCCTGGTGATTTGTTTAATGGGAGATCTTTGACTATACTGAGGAGTTCTTCCGCTGTTATATCTGTGTTTAAACTAGCTAGATCAGGTGTAGACAGTTTTGGAAGCTTTAGGTCAGAGAAGAACTCCTCAAATTTCTCTTAAGTTAAAATTGTTTGCAGGGGTCAGACAATTATACAGCTTATGATAAAATGGGTTCTGTCTGTTTGGAGAAAGAAGTCTGGGAAGGAGTTAAAAGGACGTGGACGTAATTTATTGACTAGAATCTTGTGAGGTTTATTAGAGAACTCATAAAACTTTTGTTTTGACCAAAGAAGGGATTTAGCTGCCTTTCCGAGTTGCGTAGATTTAATTTGTTCTCTGAGGGTGGTGACTTTACGAAACTTCAACACTGTGGGACTGCCCAACAACTGCCGTTCAGCCTTCGCCAAGGCTGTGCTAAGGGTCTGCAAAAGACTGTTTCTGTCCTTTTTTAGACGTGAACCTTCTGCTATACATTCACCATGAAAGACAGCCTTATGGGCCTCCCACAATGTAGAAAACTCAGACACAGAGACTATATTAAGTTGGAAAAATTCTTCGAGTCCCGTTGCCAGCTTATTCCGTGAGACCTCAGATTGTAGAAGGTGTTCACTGAGGCGCCAGTGGCATGATTTAGCGTGGGTCTGAGAAAGCATAAGGTCTAATGTAATGGGAGCGTGGTCAGACCACGTGATAGGGGATAAAGAAAATGGTCTAGATGGGAATACATTTTATGGGCCATGGAGTAAAATGTGTATTGCTTAGCAGAGGGATGTTTGATCCTCCATGAGTCAAAGAGTTAATGGGACCTGATACATTTACGGAATGATCTAGCTTGGGATGCAATCTTCCCCGAGGGGTAGCATTAAGCGAAGTTTGTCTATCTCTAGTGGGGGACATGACCAAATTGAAATCCCCCCCAACAATCAGAAATGGTTGAGAACGGTACTGAGGGGCAGTAAAAAGTTTATCAAGGAAATCAATCTGCCCAGTATTAGGAGCATATAGATTGACTAGGGTGAGGGAGGCGTTCAGATAGTCACAATCTAGAATGAGAAATCACCCATGAGGGTCTACATGAGTGCTCTTCACCTTAATAGGACATGATTTCCTGATCAGGATAGCTACTCCCGCCTTGCCAGTGGAATCGGAGGCAAGAAAGGAGGTAGGGAAGGACTTTGAGGCAAATTTTAGCGAGCCATCAATCTTAAAGTGCGTCTCTTGAATCATTATCACATCCGCACCTGAGGACCCGAACTCCTTCAGAGCTAACCAACGCTTCCGAATGGAGCCCAGGCCCTTCACATTAGAAGACATGACCCTCAGAGCCATTTATAAAACACTTTCAAAAATGCATTTGTTAGTGCACCAACCCTAGGAGAAAACACATCAAACAATACATTTTAACGAGTATGAGAATGAATAAAAACACTTGTGGGTAAGATAACCGCTTGACACCCATGCACTAGGAAATACAACGGGTGGGTAGAAAACCATTGTAAAGAAATGAAAAAAAGAAAAACATGCAACCTCATCTTACCGAGTTGGTTTTGAAGCATGGACATGGTGAAAGAAAAAAAAAAAGAAAAAAAGAAAAAAAAAACAAAAAAAAAAAAACAAAAACATAAGAACTTGAGCATATAGCTGCCATTGAGACAATATAAAAAAGAAAAAGGAAAAAAAAAAAGAAAACAAAATGAAAAAACCTGTATATGAGAACCCAAGACATAGCCATGTCTTAGGGGCCCCAGAAAATTTCAGAGGCTAAGTAGGGACACATATGAGACTCCATCAGGAGACTCTAAGGAGAGAGGGAATCCATCAAATCTCCTTATGAACTTGGCTGTTGCTGTATAGGTCCTGCAGGATGTAACCTAATAGGAAAGAAAATGTCTGCAGCAAAAGAATACATGAACTACTGTCAATATGTCATTAATGACCATATCATTTGTTAATAACCCATGGGTTGTGAAAAAACATTACCCCCATAAAAAATATGGGGCAACTTTTTTAAATACTTTAGTCCAGAGCGCAGCGCTGCGATCCTCCTGGACTAGGAAGGAATCATAAAAAAGAGAAAAAAGGAACCCGGAAAAGACTTTGCGAGAGTATCAAGGAGACTGTCTAGATGCTCTTGGACTTTGTGGTGTTGATAGTTGTTTCCTCGATCGGTTTCTCACAGGGGTCCAGATCCGACTGGGAGTGGTAGGGAAGGGACGAACTGGTGCCTGAGGAGGTATAAGGTCTTTGTCAGGTACAGGAGGGAGTCCGAGAGTCTTTAGAAAAGCTTCTCCCTCTTGAAGATCTCAGAGACTATGTTGGGTACCATCTTTGGAAACTGTGAGGCAAAAGGGGAATCCCCATTAATATGGGACTTGATGGCGTTGCAGATGAGATGTGATTGGTCGCAGATTTCTCCGTTTAGCCAGGGTAATGGGAGATAGGTCACTGAAAATCTGCAGTTTTGCCCCTTTGTACATAAGCTGAGACGTGTTGCGGGTGGCCAGGGTTAATGCCTCGTTACTTTCATAATAGTGAAATCTCACTATAACATCTCTAGGCCTGGCTCCAGCCGGAGGTTTCGGACCCAGAGAGTGATGAGCCCTGTCCAGACGCCAGTCCACATCTACTACCATGGGTGCCAGAGTGTTGAATAGACCCAGGAGATATGGGCGCAGGCTGGAGTCCCCTACCATCTCGGAGATGCCTCTGAACCGTAGGTTCTGTCTCCTCTCCCTATTTTCCAAATCCTCCTGCTGCAATTGCAGCTGAGAGACTGAATGGCTAACTGTGTGATTTTCCTCCTCGATCGCTTGTACATAGTTCACCATTTCATCCATCTTGTATTCAAGTGTATCTGTGCGTTCACCTATTTGGTTTATCTCCCCTCTTAGTTCTGTTTCAAGCTTTCTCACCTCAGACGCAACTGTATGAGTAATCTGCTGGAGGAGAACCTGCAGCTTAGCATCCAGTTTAGCGTCTAAAATAGCTGGGGTGAGCACCTCTTGGGAGAGAGGAGAGGAGGTGGGAGATGAGGCCCAGTTCTGGGTAGTGACCGTGTGGTTGTCTACCTCCTCCAACCCCAGAAGTGGGTCCATTGTGGCGAACGGGTCCGTGGGCGAAATCAAGGATGCGGATTGCGGCCTAGTAAGGAAGTGATCCATGTGCGTTTCTCCACGAGGCCCGAGCAGCGGTTTATAGTGCTGCTGCTGACCAATTTTTTCCATGGGACGCTCTATCAGGGCGGCAGGTGTTCAGGCTTACCCTTGGAGCTGAGTGTGGCTGTTGAAGCTTCTCAGGGGTCTCGGCGATTTGGCGGAGTCCAGAGCCCACCTAAAGAGCGTCCGCCATGTTAGAAGTCGCACATGCGCCCCCCAAATACATGTTTTACTTTCAGTATCATAATCCATTATATCAATTTTGATATGTTTCCTTATTGTTGCTTGAGAATTTCCTCCCTTTATGTTTTTCATTTTATCACACTTATTGGTTTCATTGTGAGACATCACATATACTGTGTACATACAAGATATTTTTTTGTATTTTTTATATTTATTAATATCAAGTTTATTCTCCTTTTCGTTTCAACAAACCAGTAGGTGTTGTTCTGAGTTTCATTTTTTTTTTTTTTATAGCGCTTTTGTAGTATTGTAATTGTGTTTGTAATTAACTCTACAATTCATGTATTTATGCTTCTAGCCAATTGAGATCGCAATGGATAACAAAGGGTTAACAACATCCACAGGTTTAAGATAAATTTTCACCTGTTTTGCCCTCCATTGGCTTTAAATAGTGCTTGTTGCCGTCCCTGCCATGACTGACAGATCACAAAACATGCAAGTCATGGCAACAGCACAGCTTGCATTCCACAAGCTGACCACAGACGTCCCTTTCTCTGTCTCCGGTGCAGCACTGACATCACTCCAGGCACGTCAGTTGCTCTTGGCTCTGCTTGGCTCCTCAGTTTCCCTTCAGTTGTGGTGCCACCGAGTGGTCTGACCCGCGGAGCCCTGTGATTTGGCCACATCCAGGCAACCTCACACCTTCCCAGTCTGGACATACACGGCCCTCCATCCCTCCCCCTCCTAGTGGCTTTATCCATCTTGAACCCGGCTACAGCCTCTGGGCTCCTTGGAACCGGTTTCCCATCCTTTTCAACATGGGCATTGGTACCTTCCATGTGATACCAGTGAGCACCCCCCCCCCAGATGTCTGTTTACCCCTTTTCCCCATCTGAGGTCACCTGTGGTAATGTTGAATAACTTTTATCTGTCCATTACATCATGTTTTTATACCAGTTTCCCAGCTGATTTTTGGACTTTAATTTTAGACTTTGCATCAGCTCATCATATCTATGGTGGAATAAACATTGTTGGATCATTATTCCATGGCTACAAGTGTCTGTTTTTATGAATACTACACTTTGGATCATAGAGCGCTGCTTATAGTTATTTTTTTTTTGTTTGTTCCATATTATTCCAGTGTTGTTCCAGCTGCACTGAGTTTGATCATCATCAACCATGGATTGTTTATGTCACAGCTACATCCAAACATACCTGACCCTACAGTCCTCTGTAGGTCTTCAGGATATTTTTTGTTTCTCACGAAATGCATAGAGACTTCTTGTCCGTCCCTTGCTGACATCATTTCTGGCCATCAGGATGGCATGCAGAGTTACCTAGGCTGTCTATGTTGGTGCTAGAATTTAGCACTTTCTAATGTGAGTAGGCACTGTTACATCTACCTGCATATATCCCGCTATTAAGCTTATTACGCTATGATCCTTCTTATGTTTTTTTTTTTCCCCAAGCATGATTTGGTTGGGATTTAAAGAAGGCTGAAAGTAGGTGCCCACCCTGTATGCATGTGTTCAGTTTACATTAGGCCCCTTTCACACTGTCGGACCGTTCAGGTCCGCCTGTCAGTTTTGTCCGCGGACCTGAACAGGTACTTAATGCTAGCCTATGGAACGATGGATGTCAGCGGTGACATGTTCGCTGACATCCAACCTGGTCCAATCCGCTAAAATCAGACGGATGGCCCTACGTTTGCATCCGTCCCTGGCAGATCGGGTGAGATCTGATGAAAACGGACATGCTGATCTCGCCATAGCAACCACCGACACTCGACAAGCCCCTCCCCGCTCAGTGAGCAGAGAGGGACCTGTCATCCGCCGGCCCTGTGGCAGCGGATCCGCCTTGTGAGATTGAAGCTTTACTTGTACTTTATAAGTGAAGACTATGAATTTCTACTTATCCTGAAAAGTTCTTAAACTTCCCCACATTCATAACAACATTCTTCTTTGATAAAATATTCAGTTCCAGTGTGTTTGAAACATTCACTTATTTATACACTTTACAGTTAAGTTATTCAAAACTGGAAATCATATTGGGAAGTAGGACAGCTAATTAATACAACATTTATCCCATAATTACAATCAAAGTACTATAAATACTTAGCAATTGTAATCAATGGAAATACCACGTGAAAGCTGATCATATAGCTTCAAATCATTAGGAAATTGTTTAACCACTTCAGCCCCAAGCCTCTTTTTGAGACTTGCTGCTTACAAGTTAAAATATTTTTTTTTTGCTAGAAAATGACTTAGAACCCCCGAACATTATATATTTTTTCAGCCACCCTAGAGAATAAAATGGTGGTCATTGCAATACTTTATGTCACACTGTATTTGTGCAGTGTTCTTTTTGGAAAAACAAAACAAAACACTTTTTAGAATTAAAAAATAAGACAACAGTAAAGTTAGCCAATATATATATTTTTTTTTAAATAGATTGTGAAAGATAAATATTACGCTGAGTAAATTGATCCCCAACATGTCACGCTTCATAATTGCACCCACTTGTGGATTGATGACAAACTTTGGCCCTTAAAAATTTCCATTGGCGACGTTTAATGTTTCTACAGGTTACCAGTTTTGAGTTACAGAGGTGGTCTTGGACTAGAATTATTGCTCTCACCCTAACTATTGCATCGATACCTCACATGTGTGGTTTCAACACCATTTTCATATGCATTCACTTCCGCGTGCAAGCTCGGCAGGACGGGGTGCTTTAAATTATTTTTTCTTTCTTCTTTACTTTTTATTTGTACACTGTCCTTTAAAAAAAAAAGTGTGAGTCACTTTTAATCCAATTACAAGGAATGTAAACATTCCTTGTAATAGAAAAAAAGCATGACAGGAGCTCTTAAATGTAAGGGTCAAAAAGACCTCAGATCTAACATTTAGACTAAAATGCAATTAAAAAATCTCTCTCTGTCTCGCTATATATATATATATATTTATGTTTTTATTTTTTTGCAAAAAAATATTTTTTTCCCTTTTATCTCTCTCTCTGTATGTATGTATGTATATATATATATATATATATATATATATATATATATATATACACACACACACACATATTTATTTATTTTTTTGCAAAAAAATATTTTTTTCCCTTTAAGACCATTGGGCGGAAGTGACATTTGACGTTGCTTCCGTCATCTAATGTTATGGAGCTAAGTGTGGGCCATCTTTCCCTCACTCGGCATCCATACTCAGAGGGGAAAGGACACAATCGTCTCCACTGCTACCGATGGCTCTGGTAAGCGGTGGGGGGCCTCCCGCCCCGATAAAAGTGATCTTGTGGTAAATCCGCCGCAGAGACCACTTATATCCTAAAGAGAACTGCACGCTGTTTCTGAAAATACCGGAGTTATGGCAGCTAGCTACTGCCATAACCCCGGTATTTAACGCCAAAGTACTGACATACAGGTACGGCGATTTGTGTGAAGTGGTTAAGGTTGCTTCAAAGCTTCAGCATTTTTTTTTTTTTTTTGTTCCCTTGAGTCAACCTCACCATAATCTGCCTAGTTATATTTTCTTTAAGGTGTTGAGCATAACATCGAAGACAAAAAATCTACACCCAAAATAATTTGAATCGTTTGACTAAAAACTTTTGCTGGGTTCTATTGCAGTTTCTGACCCCAAAGGGGAAAATTTCCTCTGGTTTCCGGTTACATAAACATCCTTTGAAATCCACTTTTTCAATTTACATTACTAATAATGCATTTTAAATGAAAAAAAAAAAAAAAAAGAAAAATTCCAGTGTCGTTTGGCACATTGAGGTTACTGGCCCTCTTCCGTGTTGAATGCCAGTGTCTGTGAGCCCTGGCTGTCATGGATAAAGGCCACACAGAGCAACACTAGCGTCTGTGCAATACTGAAGACTGCCCTTAGAAAAAGACCCAAAGTTGTCGTTTGACCAGCCAAAAGACCCCAGGAAAGCAGTATAAATGTATGCATGTATGAAAGCAATAAAAAAGCAGGGAGGGTGTTTCTAAAAGATAAAAACATGGAGTGATAAAAACCTGAAGTTCTGCTTTTAATATGAAATTGTTAAAATTGCTATCATAATTGTGTTGCTGTGTGTCTGTATTGTAGAGATTTCTCTTAACTTCCTGGATATGGGGAAATGAGGGAACATTTTTCCAACAATTTGAAAGTAGCAATAAAATTCCCCATAGTTTATATACATATTTGTTTATTGTGTACAATATGCTATTATTAATAGCAAGCATTTCATTTAGTTCTTTCAGTATAAAATAACTAAATACTTTCATTAAAATTATTGTTGCAGGTTTTTTTTTTTTTTCCTAAATCAGTCCTAACCTATAAGGCTGCCCATACACTTTGCAAAATGTGCTTAGTGGGTGGAACTGCCAACCCTGCTAATTCAACAAATGTTGATTGTCCAATCAACTTTTGTAAAGTCTCCTGGAAAATACAGTTAATGTTCGGCCATTTGGACAGCTGCCAGGGACATATAATAGTCACAGAAGATTAATTTATATGCAGTGTATAGCATGATTGAAGAATCGGTTTGCTGGGTGAAATGTGCTAACCCATATCTAAGTCCAGACATTAAGTGACACAAGTGTATTCAATGAAGGGTACCAACAGGAAACAACAAACTTACGAATTACAGTAAAGCTTACTGAGACAGAGGTCCACAGAAGATCATATTGCCTTGAGGTAATTCTCAATTCATGTTTTGCATTTGTTGAACATCCACTCTAGGTCAGAGCAGTGCAGCTGAAATTTATGTAGTATGTGTTTATGATTTGAGCTCAATGTATTATAGTTATTATGATTATTTGATTTCTTTGTTTTTTTAGCTGAAAAGGAGGTATTAACTGCTGTAGGATTAGGATAAGCAAATGTTAAATGAAAGTTTGGCTGCAACCTGGAGAGTGTAGCGCTGAGCAGTAAATAAATGTAGGGGTCAATGTCCTTAAGGGACACTCCACTTTGGAACCAATGACAGAATATATGGAAGGTGGATGCTCCTTAGGAATTAATTTAAAGAAATTGAAGGGAAGGCCTGCCAAGGTGATATTCTCTGAAATATTGCCTGTGCCATGCGCAACACAGGCAAGACAGGGGGAGATTAGAGAACTAAATGCATGGCTAATGACCTGGTGTAAGGAGGAGGGATTTTGGTTTTTAGAGTACTGGGCTGAGTTTTCATCGGGGTACAACCTATATATTTGTACTAAAATAAAAAAAAATATGCAAAATACATTTGCAAAATGTGACAATGAAATAAAGTGTTTGTTCACCAAATGCCAGAAGCCTGTCAAGCAAAATAGGTGAGTTGGAAGCTTTGGTGCATGAAGAGAAGTATGATTTAATTGGTATTGCTGAATCTTGGCTACATTCTTCACATGACTGGGATATTAATATTCCTGGCTATGCTCTGTCAGAAAGACAGGGTAAAACAGAGGAGGGGTGGTGTCTGTCTTACTAATTTTAACTACATGAAAACTGACTGAAATAATGGCACTGCAGGAACAGTTAAAGAGCAAAAAAATGTATAAACCTATTACAAGACAGTTTTATGGTCCAGTTCATTGAGGCCCTGACTAGGGATGATACTCTGACATTTCAAATTAGTTGCACACCGAATGTTTTTTTTTTGGTGCCGAAACCGATACCAAAAATGAAAAAAAAAAATACACTAGCCCGAAAACTGAAACTAATACTGAAAATTACTGTTTTAAAAACAATATTTTTATATATTTAAAATAAAATGTATACATTTTTTATAGAACACATTGCTAATAGTATTAGCAAAATGTCCATGTGGTGCACCTCTAGCAGATATAATGCAGGAGAGGGTCAGAGACTGGGGACATGGTATAGGAGGTGGTCAGAGACTGCGGACATGATACAAGAGACCAATGCAGCCTTACCAGTGCCTGTCAGATGCAGTCTGCCTGTGCCCGTCATGCAGCCCGCGTGTGCCCCTCAGATGTAAGCCCACATGTGCCCATAAGATGTAGGCTGCCTGTGCCCATAAGATGCAGCCTGCCTGTCTCTATAAGATGCAGCCTCACCTGTGCCCATCATGCAGCTTGCCAGGGCCCGTCATGCAGCTTGCCAGTGTCTGTCATGCAGCTTGCCAGTGCCCATCATGCAGCCTGCCAGTGCCCATCATGCAGCCTGCCAGTTCCTGTCATGCAGCTTTCCAGTGCCCGTCATGCAGCTTGCCAGTCCACGTCATGTAGCCTGCCAGTTCCTGTCATGCAGCTTGCCAGTGCCCACCCTGTAGCCTGCTAGTTCCCAAATCAGAGCGGTGATCTCCGTGCTGCATTTGAATTGCCCGGGTCGCAGTAACGATGTCCCGCCTCCTGTAATCACGTCACACTGATTCAAAGTCCCACCATTGGATCAGTGTGCCGTCTGTCACAGGAGGCGGGACATTGTTACTGCGGTCTGTGTAATTAAGCTCCATGACACAGAGGAGAGGACTGCCCCACACCGCGCCAGGACACCCCCGTAAGGGGCGGCAACAGGGACGGGGCCCCGCCCCATTATCGGTGTGATTTTTCTTTCGGCAAAGTGCCAAACACTTCCATTTCGGCCGATATGTTTCGGCCTCCGAAACTTCGGTGCATCCCTATTTCAAAGGCTTTGTTTCTAATTTGTAGGGATTCTTTGGATACCAACTAGAATAGTACCACTGGATTGGCATAAGGCCAATGCAGTGCCTATATTTAAAAAGGGATCAAAGTCTTTATCAAGTAACTACTATAAACCTGTTTAACGTCTATAGTTGGAAAGCTACTGGAGAGTTTGCAAAAAGACCACATAGATGAGTTCTTGCATGGACTCATTAAAGACAGAAGTAGTCAAAAATGTCTAACTTCTTTTTATGGGGAGGTAAAACTTTGCACAGAGGGGTGGCTGTGGACGTGGTATACTTGGATTTTGCAAAAGCGTTCCCAACACAAGGCTAATGTGTAAGGTAAAGTCCACAGGCTTGGAATAATCAGTTTGCAAATGGATAAAAAAAAAACTGGCTAAAAGACAGAATTTAGAGAGTGGTGGTTAATGACTCTTACTCTGAATAGTCTAAGGCAGGGGTCTCAAACTGGTGGCCCTCCAGCTGTTGCAAAACTACATTTCTCATCAAGTCTCTGCCTGTGGGAGTCATGTTTTTAACTGTCAGCCTTGCAATGCCTCATGGGACTTGTAGTTTTGCAACAGCTGCAGGACCACCAGTTTGAGACCACTGGTTTAAGGTTGTCTGTGGAGTACCCCAAGATTCAGTGCTGGGACCCTTACTTTTTAATATATTTATAAATGATAGAAGGTCTGGGATTCAAAGTAACATTTTAGTCTTTGCAGACATATCCAAGTGATGCAGTGGAATAACGTCCTTACATGATGTCTCCAACTTACAAGCTGACCTCATTGCACTGTTTAATTGGGCAACTATGTGGCAGATGAGGTTTAATGTTGATAAATGTAAAGTTATGCACTTGGGGTCTAAGAATATGCATGCATCATACATACTAGGGGAGTACTACTGGGGGAATCAATAGTGGGGAAGGATCTGGGTGTTTTGGCAGCGCGTAAGCTTAATAATAGCATGCAATGCCAAGCTGCGGTTTCCAAAGCAAGCAACATTCTTTCTTGTATTAAGAAAAGTATGGACTCCATAGAGAGAGCTATCATATTGCACCTGTTCAAATCACTAGTCAGACCTCATTTGGAATGTGCAGTTCAGTTTTGGACACCAGTTCACAAAAAGGATATTGGGGAACTGGAGAAAGTGTAGAGAAGAACAACCAAACTGATAAGAGGCATGGAGGAGCTCAGCTATGAGGAAAGATTAGAGGAATGGAATGTATTCTCTCTTGAAAAGAGGAGATTAAGGAGATTTCTTGTAAAAAATATTGCTATTACAAAATAGTTCTAGCCATCATTCCGCCTTATTAATTGCCCCCCTCTGTGTTTTCTTACTTTTTTTCAGTTTACTTTTGCTTCCCTGCTTCCTATCTGAAGCCGGCATCATTTTAACTGTTGTCGTTCTCAACTGTGCTGTCTGTTACTTCTGCCCTTTCTGTCTGCGCTGCCCGAAATCTCACACATGTACATTGAATATTAGCCGAGCTTCCTTGTTCTCTGCTCGTGATTGGATAAAGTTTGCGGGATTGCAATGCCGCTGAGACTGGATGACGTGGGCATGGCACACAAAGCATGCCGTGAATCGTGGTAACGTTATTGGATTGAAGATTGTTTTTTTTTTTCAACAGAATAGCACAGGTTGGAAATATTTAGGAAAAAACACACTTGTGTACTTGATTTTTTTATGATTTTAATGGAGGGAAGTATAAAAGATGAGTTTATTACCACTTTAAACTAATAATTATAAAAGATTCAGCCAACAAACCTTTAAAAGGTTTAACAGCTAAGAAGAGGGTGTCCTTCATGTAACCTTTAATTTGGCTAACCAGCCTTCTGTGTAAAGAATTTTGCTGACAAATGAAACAGTTTGCCTCTAGTTCACTCTGTTGTTCCCCCATATAAAGGATGTAAAGAAGGAATCCACTTACCATTAACACATTCAAAGACATCACAGCACTTTCCAGGTGAGCCATTGCCTCGTGAGACAATCCGGGGGATTGAGCCAGCTTCACATACTGGGAAACTGCAAAGGCCGGAAAGACACTCACATCTGTAGAGAAGCAAAATGTGTATAATGTGTCAGCACTACCAATTGCTTTTTTCCTTGCAAAGATAATTAACTATCAATTAAATGCGTTGGGGAACATGAGCATGCATTAAGTAATTACAGTAGATGTCAAAATAGTCTTTTGGAGATTTTACATGACAAAATCAATATAATGTATTACCTTTTTCTTGAAAAGAAACAAATACATCTATGTACCTTTTAAAAAAGCATTGTGTAATTAAAAGCATTTAAGTGGGCATTTAAATAAAATAAAAAGGAATATGTGAAATACCATGGGGATGTAGTCGCAATTGTTCCTGGGGTCCAGCTTCGTTGATATTAAGTATGCTGTAGAAACATGTACAGATGACATGTGCTTGCAGGCAGAAAGTACTGGCCATGGATACTATTTTTCCCCCATTTAATTTATAAAGTGGAAATAAACCCAATTAAAGTCTTTAAAAAAAGTTATATTTTTTTTTTCAAAATTTGTATTCATATATTTTAATTATTTACATTATTATAAGTACAGCATTTTATCTTTCATAGAATACAGGCAATTTGATAACGGAGGTAAAATACGAACATGTACAGTGATAAAGTTGTGGTAACCTTCTTTGGGTAATAGGAGCATGAAAAACATATGAACACTGAGTAAAGTGTAATACCTATGTAAGGTAGGATTACAAACCGTGTAAGAATAGCAGTAGTGCAGGTGATCCTGTTGGGTGTGGAGATTCTAAGATTAAGCCGGGTGAATTTGCAGATCAGGGCAGGGGTGAGTATTTGTGGTGTACGAGCCAAGGGTTCCATTTTTGAAGGAATGCAGGTACTTGTAGGTGGGCCTTGGCATACATAAATTCCATTAGACAATGGTTGTTTAATAATATAATCACTTCCTGGATCGAAGGGGGGTCAGGAGATTTCCACTTTCTGGCAATGGCTAGACAAGTGGCAATATGGGCAAGGGTTAGAACGGTGTGGGAGGTTGGTGGCCATGAATCTAAGCCTACACCCAAGAGGACCAATTAAGGTGATAGGGAGACAGAGGTCGGTAGAATAGAGGAGAGAAGTCTTGTGAGAGCAGTCCAAAAAGGTTTCAGTTGGGGACAAGTCCACCAGATGTGTAGTGATGATCCAGAATCCCCACAGGTCCTCCAACAAGCATTCAATGTGGAAGGGTAAATCCTTGCTAACTTGGAAGGTGTGAGATACCAACTGTTGAGAATTGTCTGTGTGGTTTCCCAGTGTGTTATACATCGGGAAGCTTTTAGTGACCTTTGGAGGGCACTGATCCATTGAAGATATGTGTAGTTTCAATGTAAGGTATTCTCCCAGTGTAGCATAGCAGATTACTTATGTACAGGTGCGGAGGCGGTGAGGAGCTTGTAGATAAGGGGAATTCCTTTTTGGTTGGATTTTTCGGTGTTGTAGAATTTTATGAGGTGCCAGAAGAGGTTTTTGGTCCATGATATCAGTGCGAGAGCTGAGTGAATTCTGAGGTGCTTGAAAAAATCTTTAGATGGAATGTGGTATGTTGTTTGTATTTTCTGGAAGGAAAGAAGCAAGGAATCGTGGAAGAGATCTCCTAGTGTATTGAGGCCTGCATGTGACCAGTTCGATATTGGAATGCCAGATAGAATAGATTGTAAAGCATGTAAGGGTATATATTGCACTATTCGATGAGGGATGCCTCTGTATTGTTGGTGAGCTGCTCTCCAGATTCTGATGACAGCATTGACCGTACTGAGGAAGCATTCCTGTTTGTGGTGTTGTAGAAGAGATGCACCAAGAGTCAATGCAAGGTTATTTGCCAAAACCGCAGATTCAATTTGTTGCCAGGAACATTCCGTACCTGACTGCCACCAAGATTTGGCTTGGTCCAGGACAATTGCTTTGAAGTATGCTGAAATGTTGGGTGCTCCCATTCCGCCGGCAGAAA
The DNA here is from genome assembly GCA_037952925.1 of Lithobates clamitans. Classification (NCBI taxonomy): domain Eukaryota; kingdom Metazoa; phylum Chordata; class Amphibia; order Anura; family Ranidae; genus Lithobates; species Lithobates clamitans. The sequence continues at coordinate 4,072,451 of JBBGZY010000375.1, forward strand.
TTGGTGAACATAAAGTAGTTTAGGGATGCTTTGCTGAAAAGGTCAAGAGTATGATGAAGATGAGGCAGTGATTGTATGGGGTTGGTTATGGAGATAATCACATCATCGGCAAAGAGGCCAGATTTGTGATGAACAGAGAAGGCGTTTGGTGGTGTTCGACCCATTGTAGCAAGTCGATGTACCGATGGGTGCCGTCAGATGCCTGCCTACCCGTAACGAATCCCACTTGGTCTGGGTGTACTAGGTAAGGGATGATAGAGGGGATGCGTGCTGCTAGAAGTTTAGCATAAAGCTTTGTGTCGGTATTTAGTAGTGAGATAGGTCTAAAGCTGGCCAGATCGTCAGCTGGTTTACCAGGTTTGGGGATCGTGGTGATGTTTGCTTCAAGAGCTTCTGGGGCGATGAAACCTGTGGAGAGGGTATGATTAAAGGATTGGCATAGATGTGGGGGTAGTATTGAAGGGAATTGTTTGTAATATTCATTGCTAAAGCCATCAGGCCCAGGGGCTTTGTGTAGTGGGGGGGAAGTGATAGCTCTGTCCAATTCAGGTAGCAAGAAGGGACCGGAGATGGCATGCAGTTGTTCTGGGGAAAGTGTAAGTAGATGTAAGTGATCTAGAAACTGGGCTATGTCAGATGGCATGGGAGGGGGAGCTTCACCTGTAGAAGTTAAATTGTATAAGTTGGCATAAAACTGACTAAATCGATTGGCTATGTCCTTAGGGTTGGTGAGGCGAGTTTGATGGAGGGAGGTAAGGTGTGAGATTTTAGTGTGTGCTAGGTGGCGTTTGAGCTGCTTTGCAAGACCAGCTCCAGGTTTGTTGTGGTGTGCATTAAAATGTAGCTTCAGTCTTTTTTAGGGATATGTCAAAATTTGCATGGAGGGGTTTGGTCAGTGTTCGTCTGGTGTTTTGTAACTCGGCTTCTAATGCCGCGTACACATGGTCGGAATTTTCGGCTACAAAAGTCCGACAGACTTTCGACGGACTTTTGGCGGACTTGCGGCAGACTTTCTAACAAACGGACTTGCCTACATAAGATCACACAAAAGTCAGACTGATTCGTACGTAATGACGTACACCGGACTAAAATAAGGAAGTTGATAGCCAGTAGCCAATAGCTGCCCTAGCGTGGGTTTTTGTCCGTCGGACTAGCATACAGACGAGCGGATTTCTGGGTCCGGCGTAGTTACAACGTAAAGATTTGAAGCATGTTTCAAATCTAAAGTCCGTCAGATTTGCAGGTGGAAAAGTCCGCTGAAAGTCCGGGGAACCCCACACACGATCGGATTGTCAGGCGGCTTTAATCCGTCGGCGTCCGTCGGACTTTTGTAGACGAAAAGTCTGACCGTGTGAGTGCGGCATAAGAGTTTGGAGGGCTGGGTCTTATGAGCAGTTTCAAGAGTGCGTATTTGGTCCAATAATTTGGAGGTGGTAGCATTGTGTTTCTTTTTTTCATGTGCCCCCAATTTAATAAGGATACCCATAAGGCATGCTTTGTGAGCATTCCAACAGACTGTGGGATCAGTGACAGAGTTAGCATTGACAGATAAATAGTTTTTAATTTCGGATGTGATATGTGTCTGGAGACGGGGGTGAGAGATAAGGGAGGTGTTGAGCCTCCACATAGTATCCGCTTGTTTAGGATGCGGGTGGAATAGTTTGAGTATAATTGGGACCATGTGATGGTATCAATTTTGGCATCTTGCACTGTTTGGAGGGTATGCTTATCAACCAGAAACTTGTCGATCCTGGAGTAGGATTTTTGGGTTTACAAATAGAAAGTGTAGTCCCGTTCAGTGCCATGTAGACATCTTCATGGGTCATAAAAATCTTCAGAACGGAGTAGTGATGATAGAGCAGTGGATTGTCTGTGGGATGGGTTGGAGGAATCTAGGGTGGGGTCTATTATTTAATTGAAATCACCGCAGAGAATCAGGGGGAGTTGTCAGAAGGGAGCTAGTTTCCCCACTACAGTTTTGTAGAATTGTCCTTGACAGCTGTCTGGGGCGTAAACATTTATGATAGTTATAGTGTGGTCGTTAATGGAGGCATACAGGATAATATACCTGCCATATGGGTCAACCTCAGAGTGGAGTAATCGGAATGCCACCGTGGATCGCACAGCAATAAGGATGCCAGCTTTTTTTCTTAGGGGAGTTGGCAAAAAATCAGTGCGGAAACTTTTTATGAGAGCAGGATGGGGACTTGGATGAGGAAAAGTGAGTTTCCTGCACACATAAGACATCTGAATTGAGTCTAGGGGCTTCTCTCTATAGCAAATGGCGTTTAAAGGGAGAGTTAAGGCCCTTGACATTCAGGGAGGTGATATTAACAGCCATAGTGGTTAGGCGGTGGGAGTAGGCCTAGAAGGAGGGGGAAATATGGGGAGAAACACCTGCTACTTCGCACACCAAATACCTGAATGTTGCTTGTAAAATACAGTAATACTTATTGATCGCTAGTTCTGTGGTAAATACAACTAACTTATAAAGCAGTAAAAGAAAATTACATGAAACATAATGTACACTTTAAACTTGTGGTATGGTGCCTAGCACTCTATATAATCAGGGGATATATGAGTAAAAAAAACGGAACAGAGATTAAAAAAGTACAAATAAGAACTGTAACAAAGGTTATACTCATCTGGGACAAATTTGCCGCTTAAGGGTTAAATAACATTCAGATTGCCTGTAAAGGAACACAGGTGTCCCTGGGCGGAGCCAGGTATCAGCAGAGATGTTGGTCATGAGGCGAGGTACGGCTGGTGTTATTGCGGCCATGACCATAGGTCTGTGGATGGTGCGATTGTGGGCCCAGTGGAGGTGAGGAGATGAGGCCCCAGTTTAGTAGCCTTTTTATGCCCTATTTAGGTGCACAGATGTTGGTTGGTTGGTTTTGAAATGTTACCACTAATTTGGTGGGGAAGCCCCATTTGTATGTGATGTTACAATCTCGTAGGACTGCAGTAACTTGGGCGAATTCCCTTCTTTTTTCTACAGTGGCTGCTGATACACCCATGTATAAAGGGATGGAACAGTAAGGGTCTGGGAGGGTAGCGGTAGAACGAGCTGCATACATGATCCTTTCTTTAGTTTGAAAGAAATGGATACACGCCAGTACGTCGCGTGGGACAGTTTCTGGCAGGTGGTTTGGTTTAGCGATCCTATGAGCGCGGTCAATGGTGATGTCAGCTTGCGACAGTTGTGGAATAAGTTTGAGGAAGTTGTTGAATGTAATATATTAGATCTGGAGGTTTGACAGTCTCAGGGACGCCTCTGAACTTTATATTATTTATCCTGGAGCAATCTTCCAGGTCGGCCATTTTAGCCTGTAAAAATCATATTTCTTCAGAGTGCTGGTGGAATGCTTCAGAGGCCTTGTGGTGTGCAGAGGCATGCTCTGTGATCTGTCTCTCCAATGTGTCAGTACGTTCCTCTACCTGCTCTACTCTGAGGTGCAGGGAGGATAAAGATGAGCCAGGCTCATTGCGGAGATCTTTTTGTAGAGACAATAACATGAGTTTTAATGTTTGCTCTGAGGCAGGCTAATCACTTGCAGGGTGTGCAGCCAGAGATTCCTGCGAGCTTTCACTGGCAGTAGCCTCATCCCAGTGTGGTTTCTTATACAACGGTACTTTAGATGGAGAGGGTGCTGGGGACTGTGCTGATCTCTTACCTCTGTCTGAAGGGGTGCCTTGGTGAGGTGTAGGATCAGGCACAGAGCTGTCCATATCCTCTGGGGTGAGCGCGGAGTCCTGTGAAGATATTTGTGTTGGTGAGGGCAGAGGGGGAGACTCTGCTCTGGAGCCATTTTGGCTGCTCTGCATGTCTGTCAGCCTGTAAAAGTCTGTGAGGCGGCGCGACTTATAGAAAGAGTGGTTCTTCTTCCTGGACATACCACTGTGATCCCCTGTGTTCCCCCTCCCCTTTGGTGTGGGAGAGAGGGGAGAAAGTTTGCTGTAGTGGGCAGAGGGTAGCTGAGAGTCCCGAGGCTGAACGGAGCTGCAGGGTCAGACTTTCATCTTGCTCCACGGCCAGCCACGCCCCAAAAGTTATACATGTCAGCTCCGGAAGGCTTTACCTCTATCATGACCCGGCCATTTTTTTCCTATTTAGCACTGCGCTAATTTAACTGGTAATTGTGTGGATATGCAGCGCTGTACCTAAACAAAATGTATTTTTTTTTTTTCCCCACACAAATAGTTTTTTTTTGGTGGGATTTGATCACAACTGGGTTTTATTTTTTTTAATGTACCGTATATACTCGAGTATAAGTCGTTCCGAGTATAAGTCGAGGCCCTAATTTACCACAAAAAAATGGGAAAAACTTATTGACCCGAGTATAAGACGAGGGTGAGAAATGCACAGCTACTGTAAGTGGAAAAGAGGGTCAACAATGCCCATTTGCAGCCTCACTGTGCCCATTTGCATGCCTCACTGTGCCCATTTGCAGCCATAGGTCCCCCGAACTTCAAACTCAGTAGTTAAGTGTTCCTAGATGCCCCCTAGCTGCAGCCAAAATTTGGGGTCTCTGAACCCAAAGTGTCCCGAAATGACATTGCTACAGATGGACACAGTTGACCGAATTTGGGGCCCCGTATCTCGGGGCCACTTAGTGCTAGGAACCCCAAATTTGGTGTGCAAACCCAGTGGAACTAGCACCATAAAATATCCAAAGCTGGGATTTCTAGAACTAAGTGGCCCTGAGATACAGGACCCCAAATATTGGTTCAGAAAATGTCAAGCACTTTTCTGCAGCAGAGAATGACATTTTCCGAACCTATTTTGGGGCCCCATATCTCGGGGCCACTTGGTGCTAGGAACCCCAGCTTTGAATATGTTATGGTACCAGGTCCACTTGGTTTGCACACCAAACTTGGGGTTCCTAGTACTAAGTGATCCTGAGATACAGGGCTACAAAATCGGTTCAGAAAATGTCAAGCACTTTTCTGCAGCAGAGAATGACATTTTCCGAACCTATTTTGGGGCCCCGTATCTCAAGGCCACTTAGTGCTAGGAACTCCAGCTTTTGATATGTTATGGTACAAGGTCCACTGGGTTTGCACACCAAATTTGGGGTTTCTAGCACCAAGTGGCCCTGAGATATGGGGCCCCAAAGTCGGTTCGGAAAATGAAATTTTTTGCTGCAGAAAAGTGCTTGACTCAAGTATAAGTCGAGGGGGGCACTTTCAGCACAAAATTTCGACTTATACTCGAGTATAAACGGTATTATACATATGAAAAAAAAAAAAAAAAACAGGAAAAACAAACAGAAAAAAAAGATTTTTTTTTACATTCTGCTACAAAACATATCCAATCAAAAAATTCAAATTTCTTCATAAATCTAGGCCAAAAGCTAATCTGCTACATGTCTCTATCTATAAAAAAAACGTGAAAAAAATAAATAAAAAATGTACTAAGAAATATTCTGAATGAAAAGTGTAAGCAGCAAACCTTCTGAGAGACATATACACAGTAGTAAACATAAAGTTCAAATAAAATAGATAAAGGTTGCAATATTCAATCATGTATATGCAAATTGAAAAATTAGATGATTAGCGAACAGTCCACAAGTGATGTGAAAATAAATCCTGATGTCAATCTCTACCATCCACCACTGTAGTGATCATAAAGCGTTTGTTAACCCAAAAAATAAACATCTTGTTCCCTTAAAGCATGTTATATAGCACAGTACTTGTCCTGAGACATTTGGACACCTGTATCACCTGAAATACCTGGCTGATCATGCTTAGCTATGCCCTCCCCTCTGCAAACAGGCCACAATAATTATGGCTGCCGAGCCCTGACATTGTGATCTGTTTGCGTGATTCTGCGCCTATCCATACCCCCTACTAATAAATTAGAAAAGACCTTTGACAAGTGGAAAGTAGACATTACTGGCTTAACTAAGGAGAATTGGGAGGGTTGTTTGTCCTCTTTTGTGCATAATATGGTCTCTGTCAGAGACCATTTCCTACAAGTTAAGTTCTTGCACAAGGCCTACTTCACCCCAAAAAGATTGACAATTATGAACCTGGTGGCCCCGCTTTCCTGTCCCAGATGTGGTACGCAGACTGCTTATTTTCTCCATATGTTCTGGTCCTGTCCATGCCTTGATGCCTTTTGGTCAGAGATTTTTACTGATCTCAATTAGATTACCTCTCTAACCCTTGAGTCGGATCCCAGGTTTATGTTGATTAAATGTTTTTGGCACCAACATTAAGAGCTGATATACTAAGTTGTTCTTAAGTTATGCCCCTTTTTATGTACATAGGGAGATATTTCTCCATTGGAAAGATGCAGCACCACCCATGGTATCTACTTGGCGCTCTGTTTTAAACTCTGTTTTGTCACTGTAAAGAATCACTTATCTTAACAGGAATTGCCCTAACAAATTCAATAAAATCTGGTCAGGATGGATAGACACTTGGGGCTCTGAGATTACAGACAATGCTCTAGGTCAGTGGTCATCAACCCTGTCCTCAGGGCCCACTAACAGGCCAGGTTTGCAAGATAACTGAAATACATCACAGGCGATATCATTTGCTGCTCAGTGATTGCAGTATTCTAGTCTGCATCTCCCCAAGGTAATACATAAATCCCGGCCTGTTAGTGGGCCCTGAGGACAGGGTTGATGACCACTGTTGATATGTTGTAAAATTTTAATATCATATCTAGCCCAGATAGCTGGGTCCGGGACAGATAATAGATGTGGTAACTTGGGGTTGCCCCACAGTGGCGTATAGGGGGAGAATGTGTTAGGTGGGTTGAGTTTAGTAGTCAGTTGTTCCCAAACCTTGACCGTTGTGCACATGGAGACTGTAATTGCGGCCTGTGCTCTTGGGCCCCTGAACACTAGGTTACTCAGTGCCGAGTACGACCCCAGGATGGCTGCCTCCAGGTTAACTGCCGGGTTATTTTGTGACTGGGTGAACCACCAGCGTACTGTTACCAACACCGCTGCCCAGTAATACTGTTTAAAGCATGGCAGTGCCAATCCGCCTGCGGAGAAGGGAAGTTGTAACACCGTTTTAGCCACCCTAGGGGTCAGCCCTGCCCAAATAAAGGAGTTGATCACCTGGTCTAGTTTTTGGAAAAAGGAGGTAGGGATGGGAACTGGAGTATTTCTAAAGACATAGAGGAACTTGGGGAGAAATGTCATTTTGAGAAGGTTAATCCTCCCTACTGGTGTTAATGGGAGGGACTTCCAGGTCAGGCATCTGCGTGTGAGTTCGTGTAAAATAGGGTAAACATTATCCGCTAGGTAACAGGAAGGCTCTTTCTGTATTTCAATGCCCAAATATCTGAATTTAGAGACCGACTGTAGTGGTATATGGGGAGGAGAGAGGAGGGGCGGCCGGGACAATGGGAAGAGTATGGATTTGGTCCAATTAATACGTATCCCGGAGAAGGTCCCAAACAGGTCAATAACCCACAGGGCCTCCTCCAGGGAATTTGAAGCATCAAGGAGATAGAGGAGGGCATCATCTGCATAGAGGGAGATCTGTTCCCTTAGTGGGCCCACCTCCATCCCTCTTGTGGCCCCAGATGACCTGATGAGGACGGCCAGGGGTTTGACAGCCAGGGCAAATAATCCTGGAGACAGTGGACAACCTTGTCTGGTTCACCTGTGCAAACTAAAGGGGGGGGCGAGAGTGTGCCATTGGTTCTGACTCTCGCAGTGGGATTGGCATACATTAGCTTTATCCATGAGATAAATTTGGGCCTGATATTAAACTTCTCCAAAACTCGCCAGAGGAATTCCCATTCGACCGAGTCAAAAGCCTTCTCGGCATCTAGGGAGGCCACCACCCCAGGAGAGTCCGTGGTTACCGCATGTGATATATTTGTATACAACCGATGCAGGTTTATGTCAGTGCCTTTCCCTGGCATGAAGCCCGTTTGGTCTCCATGAACCAGGGAAATGATGACCAAATTAAGACAGTTAGCCAATATTTTTGTAATTATTTTAGCGTCAACATTAAGGAGTGAGATAGGTCTGTATGACTCACAGAGCTCAGGGTCCTTTCGTGGCTTGGGGATCACCACGATCACAGCCTCCGACACAGATGGGGGAAGAGATTGATTCTCCAGCATCGTCAGCAAAAACTCATGGAACTGTGGGGCTAGGGCTTCACTGTTAGTTTTATCAAATTCCGCCGGTAGACCATCTGGGCCCAGGGTTTTGGCAGGCTGGAGCAATGAAATCGTCAGTTGCACTTCCTTAAGGGTGATTGGTGCATCTAGTTTGGCATTGTTAACCTCCGATAAGGTAGGGAAGTCTATTTGAGCTAAGATGTCCTGTAGCGAGTCCAGTGTGTAGTTTACCCTAGATGTGTATACACTTTCATAGTATTGTGCAAATCTAGCATTTATCTGGGCAGGGTCTGACTGTATGTGTCCCTGGTAATCTTTAATATTTGCAATGTGTGCCACAGTGAAACGCTCCCTGGCCAACCACGCCAGCAGCCTGCCCGATCTTTCCCCCTGTTAGAATTCACTCTGCGAGAGCAGAAGTTTCAGAGTCGCAGTGGCTCTCATCACCGAAATTTCACGGTGAAGCGTTTGGAGTGCAACGTATGCCCCCACATCTCTGGTAACCACATAGCTAGACTCCAAACTCTGGGCTCTAACCGCTGCCTCCTCCAGGGCGAGCCTTTTGCTTTTCCTGACCTTGCTAATTATTGTAGAGTATTGTCTCCGTGTATATGCCTTATAGGCATCCCAAATCTTTGGAGCAGGGGCTGTTCCCCTATTCTGTATCCAGTAAGAGTCCATCTCTTCCGCAAGCTCAGGGGCTACACGCTCATCAGTTATCCAGAAACCCCAGAGTCGCCAGAGGCTACTGCCCACCGGCAAATCTGTATTAAGTTGTAGGAAAAGGGGAGCGTGGGGGCCCACGGGCAGCAGGCATTCTATGTGCCCTCTCCACTACAAAGAAATCCGAAAACCGGGCATTAGGAAGGAGGGCCCGCAGCAGCTGTTCAGTAAACGTTGCGGTGTCTTTACCTTCTACTCCCTCAGGCAATCTCTCTATCCGGAGGTTGTTCCTTAAGAGAGCAATCTTATTGAAAATTGGTGCACATGCTAAAAAAACTACAGTTCCAATAATTTGATCAATTAATACAGTGAATACTAACGAATATTACCAACATTTTAAAAACAAACTAACCCCATACTTAACAGACCTATACAATCTACTCATGATTACTGGTACTTTTCTAAAAGAGATGTAGAAAATAATCATAACTATACCCAAACCAGAGAAATGTCCATGTAGCACAAACAATTACAAACCAATCTCACTATTAAATTCTGCAATTTATGGGAAAATTTTGGCACATAGCAGTTGATTTACTAAAGACAGACTGTGCACTTTTGAAAGTGCAGTTGCTTCAGAGCATAGTAAATGAGGCACAGCTTCACTTTACAGAGAACAAATCACATACAAGAAAAATAAAATAATAATAATTAAAAAAAATTGCTTGCACATGATTGGATGATGAACACCAGAAGTTCTTAAAAGTGCACAGTAAATTTGACTTTAGTAAATTAACCCTATATACTATTAAGCATTTTTCCTGCATTGATCAAACCAGATCTAGTAGGGTTTGTGAAAGGTCTTTGGCCTCTGACACCAAGAGATGTCTGATGATTATCAGAAGTACGGAACTTCACAAAACCTCTACACTTTTTCTAACCCTAGATGCTGAAAAAGCATTTGATCGTGTACACTGGGGATTCCTAAATGCAGTCCAGAATATATTTGGCATTATACTCTACACACCATCTGTCAAAGTATTTACTTCTGAGTTCTTGTTAACAGAATTCCGTGCCCCCTGTAATTTTCACTCTGCTAATGTAGCCTCTAGCCTGCCTGGTCAGATCCTCTAAGAATATAAAGGGCATTCAAATTGGTAAAACAGTAAACAAAATAAGTGTTTTAGTGGATGACATTATGTTGATAGCAACAGACCCTCTTAGATCTTTGACCACTATACAGGATAATCTTGCATCTTTTAGCATTGTTTTGTGCTATAAAGTTTACAAAAGAAAGTGACAAATTCTAGGTCTTTATTATTCTCTTAGTCACTTAAAACCATGCTTCAAGCCAAATTTCCATTTTTATGGAGATCCACATCTAATAAATACATGGGACTCCACATAACACTTGCTACCAGTCATCCATTTGATGTGACAAAGGGACTATTGTGGAAATTGTATTAAGCTGTATTCAATATATTTTGTCAGTGTCTCCCAGTGTTAGTTCTGCTGCGGCCCGGTCTAAAGAGCCGACCGGGGCAGACTGATGCCGGTTTAAAGCCCACTTGGTAGTGGAAAGCTTCCTGTAAGATTTAGAGAAGTGTTTGCAGATATGTCTGCCAGCGATGGGCCCCTATGCAATGCACAAATGATTGTCTTGGGGAAGAATGTTTACTCCGCGAAGACAGTATCAGCATACCTCCCAACGTTTTGAGATGGGAATGAGGGACACCTATCAGCAAAAGTATGCAGGCATAGGACACACCCCTGGCCACGCCCCCTTAAAGTAGAATTGTACAAAAAAAAAACAAGATTTGTTAAACCAACAAGTGCTTTTTTTACCACTAATATTAATTTATATTGGCTTTTGGAGTTTACAAATGCAGCAATTTAGAGATCAGATGAAAGGTTTAGTGCTGGAAAACACTTTTTGATAGATAAAAAGTGCACTTTATATACATCTATATAGATCAGACTAAATGAGGGACAAATGAGGAGGAATGAGGGACATTGCTCCAAATCAAGGACAATCCCTCGAAATCAGGGACAGTTGGGAGCTATGGTATCGGTTATGGGGGGATGTACAGTCTTGTCTCTCTGTATGTCTGATCATCACATGGAGGGGCTGTGGCATGTCCCTGCAGATAATCTCCCATTTACTGGAATGGTAGAATAATCCGGGTATGCGTTGTTCTCTGAACAATGCAGAATAAGGATTCACGCCAATGGTAAAAACAGGAGTCTTTAGGTGCGTTTTGGTTGGGGACAGTGTTCATGATTTTTAAATAGCCATGTGACTTTCTTTGTCTAGTTGAAGAGCATGGCTTACAGAGCCAGGGGGCGGGAAATCATACACACTGCCCTACACAGACACGCCCAGACACTCCCCTAATCATTGTTTATTGGTTGAGATTTGTACAACTCCTCCTGTATGTAATGCCTGAGTTTGGTTGGCCAATTGTGAAGCCATCAAGCTCTGCTGTCATCACTATTATAAAATAAACAAAACACAGGCTTTTGAGGCAAGTCTGTCTGTGGAGCCAAGGATGTGAGGATGGTGGTTATGTCCGTTTTACACAGGAAACAGGGCTGTACTAAAATGCATTATACCAAAAGGCTGAAAGGGTGCTTATTTGCTCAGGAGACATGGATTACCCATAGTGTATAGAGAAATCTCCACATCAGGACTCCAAAGCTGCACCCCTCTAGTGCGACTCCAAAGCTGTGTGATTTAGAGTGCAACTTTGACTGCAGATTTGATCCAACTTTACACTCTCTGGATCAAAGTCGCATCAAAAGTTGCATCAAAGTAGTGCAACTTTTTCAAAGACACCAATTTTCAAAGGTGCATGGATGGGAACGCTTGCCTTTGAAATCAATAGGCTGTGACTTGTCCTGCAACTTTGTGTGTCCAAAGATGCATGACAAGTCACACTAGTGGAAACAGAGCCTTAAACTTATTACTCAAATGTAGCTCCCTCAGCTGGGGGTGTGCCACACCATGCACACAGTCCCATCACAGTGCCCATCACACCATGCACACAGTGCCATTGCAGTGCCCATCACACCATGCACACAGTGCCTTCGCAGTGCCCATCACACCATGCACACAGTGCGATCACAGTGCCATGCAGAAACAACCACGTGGTTCTACACTGTAGAAAATCTGGAGCATGTTGCATTGTAATCTATCATACAGTTTCTAACATAACATACTTCCAAAGCCTGCCCCCCCCCCCCCCCCCCCCGACTTCTCTCTCCCTCTCTCACTCTCAGGAGAAAATGCTGGCCAAAACAAGGCTATGAAGACAGGGGGAGATCTGTGAAGGAGAAAAAGCATGGGAGTGGGGCTGGGCAGGTCTAGGCATGTCTGTTTAAAAAGGATAGGAAGAATGTGGGCAGGGCTGGGCAAGATGCCTATGTAGAAGGGACAATGTTTTCAGGAAGTAAGAGGCAGCATGCAGAATTCAGAAATAAGCAAATAAGGTTGTCCCTGAAGAACAGGAAGAAGCCGATTGTCTGGTTATGATTAGACTTTCTAAGCTTGGTAATCAGCTATACAGAAAATGAATAATGTCAAAGATAAAAATATTTTATACATAATTAATAGAAAAAAAATCATTTTAGACTGGACTTCCACTTTAAGTATTTTTGACAGGGTGACTTATTTTTGCTGCAAGGAAGACACTGTTATACTTGGCAAATGCCTCCTTGGTGACTAGATTAAAAAGGACCCTGTAGAATGATTTTCACTAGAGAGAAGAAGTGGGTGGCATTTACAGTATAGTTTTGCATATATTCCTCGAAAAAAAAATGCTCATGAGCTGGCATTTTAGGACTCTCTTGGGGGAAAAATAACTTATGTTAGAACTATATGTGTGCTTCCTGCTATTAAATATGCATCTAAAAAAATACATCTTAGAAACCATGGGAGGTTCCACTACTTCTTTGTTTGACAGCATTATATGACAACTAGAGGATCAGTATTTCCATAATTGCTATGTAACACAGACAGGAAGCAGGCCTGTAAATGACAGAACTGGAATACATATGCATATTCAGCCTTGCTGTGACCTCACACATGTTTCCTTCTAACTCTCAGATCATTCTTACTGGAAAGCTTAACAGCTGCACTAAGCTCTCACACTGCCTGATAAAAGCATAAGATAATTGCTAAATGGGACTGCTAGTGCTCTCCCTAACTACTTAGAAAAAAATGTGAACACATTTTTTGTTAACAGAAAACAATAATGCTGTAGTAATCAAGTAAACATTCATATAATAGTTAAATGGGCATTCAGATTTGTGTCCGCAAGAAAAAAGGGGATGTTATGCTAAAACAATATTAAAGTGTTTATAAAGGCTGGAGAGAGAAGACTACAGCTGGGCACTGGGTCGCTGACAGGCTCAGGTAAGAGTTTAGAGATGGAGGGAATGCATGAAGGTTAAAAAAAAAAAAAAAAAACACTCAGCACCAGCTATGTTAGAACTATATGTGTCTTAATTAGAGCCAACCCTCTAATTTTGGGGTTTAGTTATGTCGAAAATCACAAAAAAAAATCATGCTCTATGCAGATGACATGTTATTACTATATTATAAGAATTGGGCCTATTTTTTTTTACACTTGGTGATTACAAGTTAAAATCTTTTCTTTTTTGCTAGAAAATAACTTAGAACCCCCAAACACTAATATATATATATATATATATATATATATATATATATATATATATATATATGTATATATATATATATATATATATACACAGTGGGGAAAAAAAGTATTTAGTCAGCCACCAATTGTGCAAGTTCTCCCACTTAAAAAGAGAGAGAGGCCCGTAATTGTCATCATAGGTATACCTCAACTATGAGAGACAAAATGTGGAAACAAATCCAGACAATCACATTGTCTGATTTTTGAATTAATTTATTTGCAAATTATGGTGGAAAATAAGTATTTGGTCAATATCAAAAGTTCAACTCAATACTTTGTTATATATCCTTTGTTGGCAATGACAGAGGTCAAACATTTTCTGTAAGCTTCACAAGGTTGTCACACACTGTTGCTGGTATGTTGGCCCATTTCTCAATGCAGATCTCCTCTAGAGCTGTCGCTAGGCAACATGGACTTTTAACTCCCTCCAAAGGTTTTCTATGGGGTTGAGATCTGAGACTGGCTAGGCCACTCCAGGACCTTGAAATGCTTCTTATGAAGCCACTCCATTGCCCGGGTGGTGTGTTTGGGATCATTGTCATGCTGAAAGACCCAGCCACGTTTCATCTTCAATACTTTTATTGCCCCACTGTGTATATATATATATATATATATATATATATATATATGTATGTATATATATATATATATATATATATATATATATATATATATATATATATATATATATATAATTTTTATTTTTTTTTCCCAGACACCCTAGAGAATAAAAAAGAGCGGTCGATGCTTTATGTCACACCATATTTGGGCAGCAGTTTTTTTTTTTTATATTGTGAAAGATAATGTTACGCCGAGTAGATACCAAACGTGTGGTTCAAAATGTTGGCAGCTGATGGAATGGCACTTTGACACTTAAAAATCTCCATAGGTAACTTTAAAATTTTCTACAGGTTACCAGTTTTTGAGTTACAGAGGAGGACTTTTTTCTTTTATTCCTATTACAAGAGATGTAAACATTCCTTGTAATAAAAAAAAAAGCATGACAGGACCTCTTTAATGTGAAATCTGGGGTTAAAAAGACCTCAGATCTCACAAAAGACCTCAGATCTTTTCGAAAAAGACCTCAGAACTCACATTTACACTTAAATGCAATAAAAAATAAAATAAAGGGGTGTGGCCTGCTGCGGACCGGGATGGACGCCTGAAGTCTGAGCTCCGTTCAACGGCCTGGATTAAAGCAACCCTCGGCGATTAATCCTCCCTGCCTCTCACCCTAACAGAGCAGGGAAGATTCGGGGACACCCCAGGGCATGTCTAGGTGGCGATACAACCCGCCTGCACCACGTTGTCTCACAGACTACTACCCGCCAGCCGCGACCATGCAGAGAGCCCAAGATGGCACCAGTTCCAGCAGCACAAGGCATGCTAACACAGGCAATCTGCTTGCTACCGCCACATTGCAATAGCACCAGTCAGGGGACCCTCCAACAGTAACAGCCTGAGAGATAACATGGACACTCTCCCTCCTCCAGACAACGCTGCAGGAGGGCAACCGTCAGACAGGTAAGAGACTAGCTACCTCCCCTGTTAACTCCCCTAACAAGGAGCCCCGAGCAAAAAAAAGCAGCTATGGTCTTCTGTAGTGGCAGGCACACATGGCAGTCAGAAAGTTCCCTCCCTAGCAGCTATTCATGTCACAGACAACACTTCTCATCCTGCAGCAGGATCTACATAGAGAATTGCAAATCTCTATGTCCCAAATGCATGATAGAATAGACTGTCTAGAAGAAAGAATGGATGCTTTGGAAGATAACCTGCAAGATTATTCTAAAGCACATAATGAGTTGTTAGATGCGCATGAATACCATACAGAAGAAATCCACCACATTAAAATGAAGTTGGCAGATTTAGAACACTGCTCCAGGCGGAACAATATTAAATTCAGAGGCATCCCGGAGTCGATCAAACCAAATGAAATAACTCCCTATCTGCAGCAACTCATTACATCTTTGCTCCCCAGCAATAACGCTTGTGAAGCACTGAATGACCGGGCTCATAGAATCGTAAAGCCATCACACCTCCCAGACGATATCCCCAGGGATGTCTTGGCTCGGATTCATTACTTTCATGTCAAGAAGCAAATTCTCTCCGTCGCTAGAACATCGAAACCCCTACCGGCTCCATACACCGATGTCAAGCTTTTCACAGACCTATCTCCTGCCACGATGGAAATGCGCAGAGCTTTCACACCCCTTACATCTATCCTCCAACAGTAAAAAATAATTTACAGATGGGGCTTCCCAAATAAATTGTTGGTCTCACACCAACATCAAATTGCCCCTATCCTCACTCCAAAAGATGGATACAAGAAGCTAACAAATTGGGGTCTCCTCCCCATCGCCTCTGGTGACGCAGGATCAAGAAGTCCCCCTCGCACATCACCTGATTACAGAAATTTGGCATCCAACACAGCCGGAAAACACTGAATTATAGTTAGCCCAGGTCCTCTATCTACTTGAATCCAGCCTGGACGATACCTATTTCCCTTCTCTTCTCCACGCCTCAGGTTAAAGTGTGCTAGGCACACAAGATTGTATTACTTGTTGCTTGTACAGTTCACTCAAGCATTGTTTATTATTTGTTACTACTGCATTTTCTGTATTTGGGAAAATATACTGTGTACCGTATACATTTGTCCTTTGCAAGTACTGCATCAACTTTTATTTTAATTTATATCTGATAGATACCGCCGAAAGGTATAGTCTCTCTTTGCTCACAACGCCTTAATCATCTTGCCACCTTGACCCTCACGCTCACCTCCATAAATGTCAAAGGCCTAAATCCACCTTTTAAACGAAACCTACTCTGGAAAGAAGCTTAGCTCAACATGCAGATGTTCTCTGTGTACAAGAGACCCACTTATCTAAACTCAAACAACCCTTATGCACCCACAAAGGGTACCCTCATTGTTTCTTTGCAAATGCCCTAAAAAAAAAAAAAAAAGGAGGTGTGATGATTGCCATAAGTGTGGCAGTAAACTTTTAACTACATCAAAGTGAATCGGATGAGGAAGGCAGATATTTAATCCTCTCTGCTACAATTGATAACCGCCCCCTCACCATAATCAACATATATGCCCCCAACACAGCCCAGAAAAAATTCAACACAACCCTTTTTGCCAAACTGGAGCCTTACAGATCCTCACCTTTAATAATTTGTGGAGATTGATCTATTCGTTACAGATAAACACCTACTTCAACTCATTACTGAATCCAGCATAGGAACAATATCCTGGTCTGACCAGTCACAATCAAATTAGCCTCCCTCTCCCAAACTCCCAGACATACAATTTGGAGACTAAACACCCCCCTTCTTAACAACCCCACATTTGAGACTCAAATGAAATCCGAGATTGAGACTTATTTCCAATAATAATAATATAATATAATGTTGACTCTGTAACCGATCATGCTTTTACCTGGAAAGCCCACAAAGCTTGCCTGTGAGGTCTGTTTATAAAACTTGGAGCCTGCTCCAAAAAAATACATTCTTCCACCACAGAGTTCCTCCTAAAACGAATCCATACTCTGGAAACAACAAACAATCCCCTTCCGAGGATATTTACTCAAAACTAAAACACCTTCGATACCAACTCAGTGATCATCTTAGAAAGAACTTTGATTATTACATTAAAGGGCTCAGACTAAATAACCTACACCGCAGCCAATAAACTAGATGCCTTTATGGCTAAACAATTTAAAAGACAACTCTCTAATAAAAAATATGCATTCCTCACTAGCTCCCAAGGCAAACGCATAACTAACCCATTAGATATTGCCAATGAGTTTAGCAACTTCTATGCCAAACTCTACAACCTCACAGAAACAGAACCACTCCCCTCCCCCTCTAACCAAACAGTCATCTTAAAATTCTTATCTTCCATCTCCCTGCCCTCTATTCTTCCAGAGAAACTTGATGTTCTTGCAGAACCTTTCTCACCCGCTGAAACCCATAAGCTCATCAAACAGCTACCCCTACACAAAGCCCCGGGCCCTGACAGACTCCCCAATGAAAACTACAAAACGCTTTGCTGCGTTGTTAGTCCCCCATCTTTGCAACACTTATAACCAGTTTGCAAGCATAGGCAACGTCCCCAAGGAATTTCTGGATGCGTTAGTGGTCACCATTCCTAAACCAGGGAAAGCAACAGACAACCCCGCCAATTACCGACCTATATCTCTCCTAAATATGGACACTAAAATTTATGTTAAACTTCTAGCACAGCGCCTTGCAACTGTCATCCCACTAATTATACACCCAGACCAAGTTGGCTTTGTGCCAGGCAGCAGGCCTCAGATGGCACCAGACGGTTTATCGACCTAATACAATGCGTGGAACACAACCGAACGCCTTCTCTCTTCCTATCTTTGGATGCAGAGAAGGTGTTCAATAGAGTTTATTGGCCCTACATGGAAGCGGTTCTCCGTAAGTTTATATTAACAGGAACTTTCCTATCAGCCATACTAGGCCTATACACTCAACCAACTGCACGCGTATGGACTTCTGGTGTTGTGTCTAGCCCATTTAAAATCACCAATGGCACCAGACAGGGCTGCCCGCTGTCCTCCCTAATATTTGCCATGATAATGAAACCGTTAGCGCAGGCCATTAGATCTGACCCGTTGATATCAGGAATAAAAATTGGAGATGTTGACCACAAAATTGGCCTTTATGCCGATGATGTCATTATTGCCCTGACAAATCCCAAGGTTTCCCTTCCGGCAGTCCAACACATCTTAGACTCATTCAGTTCAATACCCCTCTACAAGCGGAATCATAGTAAATCCCTTATGCTCAACCTGGGCCTAGAGCATCTAACTACCCAATCTATTTCCAGCAATTCTCCCTTTGCACGGGCCCCCAACTTATTTCTACCTTACCTAGGAATCCAATTATTGTTCCCCAGCCATATCTTACTTAGGACTAATTTGGAAGATCTCGTAGGCAAGCTCATGCGGCTAGTAAAAGAACTTAGCCATATTCCTGCCTCCTGGGCTGGAAGGATTGCTCAAGCCAAAATGTATCTACTTCCGCATAGCCTACACTTATTTCATGCAATCCCTCTCCCACTGGTACAAGCTCAAATAAGAAAACTTCAAGGAATTATCAATAGCTTTATATGGAAACAAAAACGACCCAGAGTGAAAAAAGCTATACTCTTGACCGCAGCCCAACAGGGAGGCTTAGGTGTTCCGGACATCCTAGCATATTATCGCGCAACAATCCTAGACCAACTAAAAACATGGTGGTCAGATCAACACCAAGTAACATGGAAACAAATAAAAGCTAGTGCTCCTTGCAAAACCCAAACATGTTCTAGCTGCTACCTGGCTTAATCTCAAACCAAGGCACCATCTTCTAGGCACCATCACCGCTTCCCTAAGGGTATGGGCAGCAATCTCGCAATTCAACTCAGGCATATCACTGGATACCCTTTCAGCACTACCAATGGAAGCAATAGCCCTGCTTGCACCGGATCTACCCCTCTCAGACTGGATAAATGCCGATATCTCCAACATAGGTATGCTTTTTTCGCTTTCAGGACTGCATCCCTTCTCTCACCTACAACATCATTTTTGACTATCCCCCAAAATGTTCTCTTTCTACCTCCTGATAAGATCCCTTCTATCTAAACTTTTTGGTCGAAAACAGTCTTTCTTACAAGCCCTGCTCAAATTTTTTAACTCCAAAGTTTGATCACTATGCAAACTTCGGATCCATTTTCTTCATCCATCCAATACTGGTCCTCCTATGTAGACCAACCACTCTCAAATGAACTTTGGCTGAAAACCCTTCATAATCCCCCTATGTCTATCTCACTGCATTACTCATTGGAAATCTCTACAGAAACTGTTCCACAAATGGTACTTCACCCCGGAAAGACTGGCAAGGATATACCCCTCCACTTCACCTAAATGTTGGAGAGGCTGCAACAATATTGGATCAGTATCTCACATCTGGTGGGACTGCCCACCTATCAAAAAATTCTGGAAAAAAGTGAGGAAATGAATCTATTCATTGTGTGACATAACCATTTCAATGTCCCCACTAGATCTACTCCTGGGTCTGTCAATCCCCTCCTGGCCTAGACATTTGCAAATGCTAGTGACACACATCCTAATAGCAGCCCGATTTGCAATTGCAAGAGAATGGAAATCAACCCACCCTCCCCTTCTATAAGTCACATTTCCTGTTGGAATTCTCGTTTGCCAAAGCCAACATGTCTCCAAATTGTTTTACCAAATCCTGGGAAAAATGGATCGCTGACCGCAGAAGCGTGCCCTTGTGTTAGAAAATGCACTATGGACTCACTCATCCCAACTATTACTACCATTAGACAAAATACTGGACTTCTACTAACTTTTCCAAAGAGCCCAATTTCCCACCGCTCTCCACTCAGATCTTTTACAACCCCAACCCCTCTATCCGAATACCCGCAAAAAGTCCCTAGGCGGTATCCAAAACTCTTCATAACATTAACAAATTTACTGATTGTCACCCTTTATATATCTGTCTCCTATTGTTTAACGCACTCTTCACAGTGCTATACTCTGTCTACATGCATGCTTGATCTAAGTCGTTTAAACTTCCCAAACCTTGAAGTATTCTGAAGATATATAATGTTAATATTGCTATTTTTTTTACGGTTTTTCTTTTTTTTTTTTTTTTTTTTTTTATATTCTGGTATGTACACCGAGCCAGGGTAGGGGTATGCCCAATTGGCGTTGTTTTGTAAAAATTCCTTTTCTTTTTAAAACAAATACTTTAAAATTAAAAAAAAATTATTAAATAATAAAAAAAATAAATAAAAAAGTATTTTTTTTTTTCAAACTAAAAAAAAAAAAAAATTCCCCTTTAAGACCATTGGGCAGAAGTGACGTTTGACATTGCTTCCATCATCCAATGGTATGGAGTGGAGTGGGGGTCATCGTTCCTTTACTCCACTTTCAGCGCCTGAGGGGAAAGGATTGGATCGTCTTTGCTGCTACCGACAGCTCCGGAAGGTGGCGGAGATGACCGGGACATGGCGGGAGAGCGGGCACCTCTCCTGTCACCAATAAAAGTGATTTTGCGGTGAATCCGCCACAAAGACCACTTTTATCTGAAAACGGACTGCCCACTGTTTTTAAAAATACCGGGGTTACGGCAGCTATCTGTTGCTATAACAAAGGTATTCAACGTACCGACGTATAATGACGGTGGGCGGTCCCGAAGTGGTTAAACAGATTGCGGAACAAAATAAAAATCTGGAATAAATGACCATAAAAAAAAATCTGGAATAATTGTTGGTTGCAGGTAAAACAAACCTTATCAAAATGATACTGATGCCCCAGCTATTCTACTCATTACACAACTCACCCACTGATGCTACTTTAACCACCTGCCGCACACCGATATACGTCCTAATTTTGAAGAGGGATATCTTTGGTATCCTCTTCATCAGCAGGCGGTCCGGTTTCCGATAATAGTGGTCTCTGCAGTGGATTCACCGCAAGATCACTTTTATCGGCGGCGGGAGAGGCCCCCCCCCCCGCCGTCGGTAGCGGTGAAGGCGATCGGATCCTTGTACTTCCTGGGTATGGAGATGAGCGAGGGGAAGATGGCCCCCACCCGTCTCCATACCATTGCAGGGCTAAAGTGAAGCCAAAACGTCACTTCCGCCCATAGCTCTTAGAGGGCCATTTTTTTTTTCAAATGGCAATTTTTTTTAATTGCATTTTAGTGTAAAAATTAGATCTGAGGTCTTTTTGACCCCAAATCTCATATTTAAGAGGTCCTGTCATGCTTTTTTTCCTATTACAAGGGATGTTTACACTCCCTGTAATAGCAATAAAAGTGACACTATTTTTTTTTTTTTTAAAGAACAGTGTAAAAATAAAAAATAAAAGTTAAAAAAATATAAGAAAAAAAAAAAAAAATGTGCCCCGTCCCACTGAGCTTGCGTGCAGAAGCGAACGCATACGCGAGTAGCGCCCACACATGAAAACGGTGTTCAAACCACACATGTGAGGTATTGCCACGATCGGTAGAGCAAGAGCATTCTAGCCCTAGACCTCCTCTGTATCTCAAAACATGCAACCTGTAGAATTTGTTAAACGTTGCCTATGGAGATTTTTAAGGCTAAAAGTTTGTCTCCATTCCACGAGTGGGCGCAATTTTGAAGCGTGACATTTTGGGTAACAATTTACTTGGCGTAACATTATCTTTCAGAATATAAAGAAAAAAAAAATGAGCTAACCTTACTGTTGTCTTATATTTTAATTCAAAAAAGTGTATTTTTTTTCCAAAAAAGTGCACTTGCAAGACAGCTGTGCAAATATGGTGACAGAAAGTATTGCAACGACTGCCATTTTATTCTCTAGGGGTTAGAAAAAAAAATTGTATAATGTTTGGGGGTTCTAAGTAATTTTCTAGCAACAAAAACTGTTTTTAACTTGTAAACAACAAATCACAGAAAGAGGCTTGGTCCTTAAGTGGTTAAAAATGTTTGAATAGTGAACTCCATCTTTAGAACTCTGCTATGGGGAAAGCACACACGGAGAGTCAAATTGGAGCAATTACAATGGCCCAAGGATAGGGGGGCCTAGCCCTTCCTAAATCCTGGCTCTACTATATAGTGGCGCAGTTGCATCAGTTAATCAGCCCCACGCAATCTGCGGAAGACCACACTCCCTCTAGAGCCCCTTGGCTTTGCTAAGCCTAATAAGCTCCTTTGGCTATCAGGGAGAGAAGAAAGGTAAAAGAAGGGTAAAAGAAGTGTAAGAACAGGAGAAGGAAAGGAAGGGAGGGAAGGGTAGGGTATGGGAGGAGGGAAGAGGGAGAAAATGGAGAGGGGCTGTAGAAAGAGTGAGGGGCCAAACATGGCTAATGACCTGGTGTATGAGGGAAGGATTTATCGTGTTTCGAGAGCACTGGGGTGACTTTTCACTGGGGTACAATCTACATGCTAAAGTTGATTTGCACCTAAATGGAAGGGGGTGTGTTGTGCTGGGGGAGAGATTTATTGGAAGACTGGAAGAATATATAAACTGTGACTGAGAGGGGAAGGTAATTAGAATATGTCAGGTCTCTCACTTACCAGACCGGTGAGTCCGCTTGGGCAGAGGGTAGGCTCCCTTACGTATCCGACTCGGGACCCCTGATAGAGTAGACAGGGAGCCCACGAGTGTGGAATGGTATGAGAGCCTGGTGTAGGGATCCGGATGCCGGAAAAAAAGTGGTCCTCCAAACAGCAGGTAGTAATCAGAAACACCGGAAACAGATGCTGAGCAGGAGCTGTTTAGACTGGTCACACACAGGCAGAGGTCGGCAACGGGCAGGCAGCAGAGGTACAAGAGGAGCAGGCAGAAGTGGGGTCAAACAAGCCGGGGTCAGGTTCAGGCAGCAGTCAGGAGGGTCCAATAGACAAGCTGGGTCATAACAGATCAGAACTCAGGAACACAGAGAAAGTAACGGAACTTTGGCACAGGAGCTGTTGATCAGGCAGCACTGAGCAAAGATTGCAGCAAGCCTAAATAGGCTGATTGGCGCCAAACGCAGCGCACGTGTGCGCGCTGATACGCACAGGTGCTCGCGCACCCGCATACACCCGAGCGCGCCCCCAGACACCGGCGAGGACACCAGCACCACCAGGCACACGCATTCCAATGCCCATAGGCAGACGCGTGCCCCACCGCGCAAACCATGGCCAGCCGGATCAGACACACCAGTGCCCCCAGAGGCACGCACCCCAGAACACACAGGAATGCATGCACCAACGCGACACGGCGCGCACAGGCGACCAACCAGGTAACCTCTCTGACAGTGCCCCCTCCTCAAGGGCAGACTCCAGATACCCAGTTGGGCCAACTTGGAGGCATGTGAATCCTTGAATGCTTGCAAGAGTTCTCTGGCATGCACGTTGCTTTCTGGCTCCCACGAGTTGTCTTCAGGCCCATACCCTTTCCACTTAATGAGGTATTGGGTTTGATTGCGCCTTCTTCTGCAATCTAAAATTGCTTCCACTTCATACTCCTCCTCGCTGTTAACTAGAATAGGCTTGGGTGGACCAACACTACGGCCAAAAAACGAATTGGGAGTAACCGGTTTCAAGAGAGACACGTGGAAGACTGGGTGTACCTTCAGAGAGTTAGGCAGGTCAAGTTCGTAGGCCACGTTGTTAATTTTCCTCCTTACCAAGAAGGGACCCAAGAACTTAGGGCCTAGTTTTTTGGACGGACAGGCTAACTTCAGATTAGCGGTGGACAACCATACTGGGTTGCCTGGTTCCAAGACAAGCTCTCCACGCCTCTTCCTGTCAAACATCCTCTTGTAGTATTCTTGGGCCTTGGCCATGGTATCCTGTAGTAGCTTGTTGTTTGCTCAGAAGAAATCCAAGGTTTCAGATACTGCAGGAACGGAGCACTCGGGTTTTGACCCAGGCAAAAAGGACGGATGGAAGCCATAGTTGGCATAGAATGGTGTCTGGTTGGTAGCTGAGTGTAAGGAATTTTTATATGAGAACTCCGCGAAAAGGAGCAGGGAGGCCCAATCGTCCTGGGAGAACGCAGAAAAACAGCGGAGATATTGCTCCAGAGTTTGATTTGTCCTTTCAGTTTGCCCATTAGACTGAGGATGGTAGGCCGAGGAGAATGCCAACTCGATTTCCAAGGAGCCGGAGAGGGCTTTCCAGAATCTGGAGGTCAACTGGACACCTCGGTCAGAAACATTCGTTGGAATTCCATGTAATCTAATAATTTCTTTAATAAAGATTTTAGCTGTTTTCATGGCCGAGGGGGTACCTTTCATGGGAAGGAAATGGGCCATATTAGACAGTCTATCTACCACAACAAAGATGGAGGAAAAGCCTTCTGATGGGGGGAGTTCAATGATAAAGTCCATTGAAATCATGCTCCACGGCCTCTCTGGGACTGGTAAAGTTTTTAATAGACCCCAAGCCCTCGCCCGGCTGTTCTTGCTTCTGGCGCAGGTATTACAAGAGTCAACATACTCCTTACAATCCTTAATAAGGTGAGGCCACCAGAAGGTACGTTGTACTAAGGCAATTGTTTTTAGTGCGCCAAAGTGTCCAGCCAACTTATGGTCATGGCAAAGTTCTAACACCTGTACTTTTAGCTCCTCAGGGACCACAATTTTGTTTTCACGCCAAAACAACCCATCCTTGGCACAAGCCTCAGCAGGTGGGGTCATCCCCATAGAGGCCCGTCTAATTTGAGAAACAAGATCTTCTTGAAGAAGCAGGAAATTTCCAGAAGGGAGGATAGTGTCTTGAGGCAGGGCTCTTTCTGAGTCGTGGAACATGCGGGAGAGTGCGTCAGACTTGACATTCTTGGACCTGGGTCTGTAGGTAATGTGGAACTGGAATCAGGAAAAAAAAAGTGCCCATCTGACCTGCTGCGGTTTTAGTCTCTTGGCCGTTCTCAGGTATTCTAAGTTCTTATGGTCTGTGTAGACCAGAATGGGGTGAGCAGCACCCTCCAGAAGATAACGCCACTCCTCTAAAGCTGCCTTAATGGCCAGGAGTTCCCGATCCCCCACATCATAATTCCTCTCTGAAGATGAAAGTTTACGTGAGAAAAACCCCACAGGATACAGGAGGGCTTTGGCGCCTTGCCTTTGCGAAAGCACAGCTCCTACCACAATTTCAGATGCGTCAACTTCCAATACGAAAGGTAGGGCTGGATTGGGATGCTTAAGAATGGTGGCCGAGGTAAACAGAGCTTTGAGTTCTTCAAAGGCCAACTGCGCCTTAGGAGTCCAGCAAAACCGGGTTCCTTGTCTGATGAGCTCAGTGATGGGGGAAATTATTGAGGAAAATCCTTTGATAAACTTCCTATAGAAATTGGTGAAGCCAATAAAGCGCTGTACCCCTTTCTTATCTGCAGGTGCCGGCCAGTCCAGGATAGCAGATATTTTTTGAGGGTCCATCTTGGTGCCCTCGGGAGAGATGACCAGGCCCAGAAACTGAATAGATTGGAGCTCTAACTCACATTTTTCGAGTTTGGCATAGAGCCCATGTTGCCTGAGTCGGGTAAGTACATTTCGTACGTGCCTATGGTGGTCGATCAGGGAAGTGGAGAAAACCAGAATATCATCCAGATAGACTATGACATACAGGTCCAGAAAGTCACGGAAAACATCATTGACAAAGTGCTGTAAGGTTCCTGGCGTGTTATACAGGCCAAAGGGCATGACGAGGTACTCGAAGTGCCCGAATCGAGTACCAAAGGCCGTCTTCCACTCGCCCCCTTCTCTTATGCGGATTAAATTATAAGCTCCGCGGAGATCCAACTTCGTGAAAACTATAGCGGTTCCTAATCTCTGAAACAGTTCAGGTACTAAGGGTAGCGGGTATCTGTTTTTGATAGTAATTTTATTCAACTCCCGGTAGTCAATACAGGGACGAAGGGAGTGATCCTTCTTCTCGACTAAGAAGATGCCTGCACCCACTGGAGACGTGGAGGGACGAATGAATCCCTTCTTTAGATTTTCATCAATATAGGTCTTCAAAGTGCCCAGCTCCTGCTCAGTTAACAGAAAAATCCTTCTGAAGGGAACTTCAGTTCCGGGTAAGAGTTCAATTGGGCAATCGTAAGGCCTGTGTACCAGGAGAGTCTCTGCCCCCTTTTT
Organism: Lithobates clamitans; assembly: GCA_037952925.1. Lineage (NCBI taxonomy): Eukaryota > Metazoa > Chordata > Amphibia > Anura > Ranidae > Lithobates > Lithobates clamitans. Next base: position 4,098,581 of record JBBGZY010000375.1, read on the forward strand.
ACTGAATACATCCAGGAAGTCCCAGTAGGGCTCGGGAAGGGATTGACAGAGCTTGGTGTCAGAGTCCAAGCAAAGACACTGAGATGGTGTTACGGGTGTTCCATGTAAGCAGTGATGTCTGCAGTAGTCGGAGAGAAATTGAATCTTTCCTGTAGACCAGTCAATGCTGGGATTGTGAACCTGCAGCCAAGGCATTCCTAGGATGATTGGAAAGAGGAGAGGAGATGACATCCAAGCGTAAGAGTTCCTGGTGTTCCGGGCCTATGGTGGCCAGTAAAGGAACGGTCTCCTGGGTAACAGGACCAGAGCTGAGGGTGGAGTTGTCTGCTAGAAATACTGCAAGTCCCTGGGCCTTGGGTTGGAGAGGAATGCCATGGTTATTAACGAAGGTCTGGTCTATGAAGCCACTGCATGCTCCCGAATCAATAATGGCGGGCACCGGGATGTTCCTTCCAGGAAGCTGCAACATAACAGAGTGTCAAATGATTACCAGATCTGGGCAAGACAGGTGCACATAAAGAAGAGGACGGCAGGCACTTACGTCTCTTGTTGGGGCAGGCCCTCACAAAATGTCCTTGTTCTCCGCAGTAGACATAAAATTGTGGGTATGTCTGCGCATTTTTTCTTCCGGGGTAAGGGATGGACGGAGCAGACCAAGATGCATGGGTTCTGTGACTGGAGCAGAAGAAGCAGGAGGAAATTGGTTGGGTGTACTGGGAACCCTGGGCAGCATCCAAGTAGGACGAGGGTGGCTAGTGGACCTTTCTGTACGTCTCTCTCTCAGGCGGCGGTCAATCTGGATAGACAAGTTAATGACCTCATCCAGAGTCTGGGGTATCCCAACACGTGCCAGTTCATCTTTGAGAGAGTCGGATAACCCCATCCGGAATTGGTGACGCAAGGCAGCGTCGTTCCACTCTGTATCAGAGCTCCAACGTCTGTATTCTACTGCGTAATCTTCGGCCTCTCTGCGACCTTGCTGCAGGGAGTGCAGGGCGGCCTCAGCAGTGGCTGTTAGTTGGGGGTCCTCATATAACTGAGACATCGCTAGGAAGAAGTCATCCAGGGTATCCAGGGATCTGGATTTTTGCTCCAGTAGACGGTGAGCCCAAGTTTGAGGCTCGCCGGTCAGCAATGATATAACAAAACCCACTTTTGTAGCATCCAGGGAAAACGTGCGGGGTTGTAAAGCAAAATAGAGCTCACAAGTGTTGCAGAGCGCCCGGTATTTGCAACGTTCACCAGAGAACTTTTTGGGTGTGGGTACCCTGGGCTCGGGAGGGAGCATTACTACCGTCCGGCAGACGCTGTTCCCTGAGGAGATGCTGAGAGAGCCTGGACCTGTCCCTCTAATCTGGTGTAGCCTTCTTGTAGGCTTTTGACTGCTTGGGTGAGGCCCGCTAGGTGCCTACAAAGTTCATCCATGGGGGAGGCCCCCTGCCCGGATTCGGTCATGGCTGCCTGATACTGTCAGGTCTCTCACTTACCAGACCGGTGAGTCTGCTTGGGCAGAGGGTAGGCTCCCTTACGTATCCGACTTGGGACCCCTGATAGAGTAGACGAGCGTGGAATGGTATGAGAGCCTGGTGCAGGGATCCGGATGCCAGAAGAGAAGTGGTCCTCCAAACAGCAGGAAGTAATCAGGAACACCGGAAACAGATGCTGAGCAGGAGCTGTTTAGACTGGTCACACAAAGGCAGAGGTCGGCAACGGGCAGGCAGCAGAGGTACAAGAGGAGCAGGCAGAAGCGGGGTCAAACAAAGCTGGGGTCAGGTTCAGGAAGGTCCAATAGACAAATGGGTCGTAACAAATCAGAACTCAGGAACACAGGGAGAGTAACAGAACTTTGGCACAGGAGCTGTTGATCAGGCAGCACTGAGCAGAGATTGCAGCAAGCCTAAATAGGCTGATTGGCGCCAAACGGCGCGCACGTGCACGTGCTGATACGCACAGGTGCCCGCTTGCACGCACGGACACCGGCACGCACACCAGCACCACCAGGCACACGCATCCCAATGCCCATAGGCGGACGCGCGCTAACGTGCACACGCCCAGGCACCACCGCGCACACCATGGCCAGCCAGATCAGACACACCAGTGCCCCCAGATCCAAACACGGCTGATCATGGTCTAAACAGGAAGAGCTGTGGCTTTTCCGCACTTGCATCTGACAGACGTAGCAGATGAGAGCCGATCGGCGGGTCTCCTGACGGGGGGGGGGGGGTCTGCTCTGATTATCAGTGCATCCACCCTGAGGATGCCCACCAAGGACCAATAGGAATGCCACCAGGTAAGCCACCCATGACCACCAGAGATGTGAATATGTGCCCACATATGATGCCAATGTGTGCCCACATATGATGCCAATCAGTGCCCAGCTTTCAGTGCCACCCATGCCCATCAGTGCCACCTATCATTGCCCAGTGTTGCCTCAGTGCAGCATTTCAGTGCCCAGTGCCACCTCTGAGTGCCCATCTGTGCCACTTATTAGTGCCCATCAGTGCTGCATATCAGTGCCACTTAACATTGCCCATCAGTGCTGCCTATCAGTGCCCATCAGTGTTGCATATTTGTGCCCATCAGTGTCACATATCAGTGCCAATCAGTGACACCTCATCAGTGCCGCCTTATCAGTGCCCGTCAGTGCAGCCTCATCAGTGTCCATCAGTGAAGGAGAAAACATACATATTTACAAAATTTTAACACAGAAACAAAGAAACCTTTTTTTTCTAATTTTTCTGCCTTATTTGTTTAGCATAAAATAAAAACCCCAGGGGTGATCAAATCCCACCAAAAGAAAGCTCCATTTGTGGGAACAAAACAATAAAAATCTTGTTTGGGTACAGTGTAGCATGACCATGCAATCGTCATTTAAACAGTGAAAACTGGCTTGGGCAGGAAGGAGGGAAAGTGCCTAGTATTGAAGAGGTTAAATGATAGGGACAGAATATCAACCACAAAAAAAAAAAAAAAACACAAGATACAAATGTTATAAATGGAGTTGTAGTTCAGTAAGTAAAATGAGTATTTAATCCCCAAGCAAAACATGAGTTAGTACTTGGTGTAAAAACCCTTGTTGGCAAACACAGAAGTAAGACGTTTCTTGTAGTTAGTGACCAGGTTTGCACACATCTCAGGAGAGATTTTTGTTCACTGCTCTTTACAGATCTCGAAATCCTTAAGGTTTCTTGGATGTCACATTGTTGCCTTGGGTATGTTTTGGGTCATTGTCATGTTGGAAGACCCATCAATGACCCATCTTCAGTGTTCTGGTTCAGGGAAAAAAATTGCATCCAAGATTTTACCATACATGGCCCCATCCATTGGCCCTCAATGCAGCAAAGCCGGTCTGTACCTTTAGCAGAGAAACAGCCCAAAGCATCATGTTTCCACCTCCGTGCTTGACTGTAGGGATGGTGTTCTTAGGGTCATAGTCAGCATTTTTCTTCCTCAAACACGGTGAGTCCCCCCTCCTCAAAAGGGCACATGTACATTTATGCCAATGAACATCTAAATGATTCAGAGAAGAATTGCAAGAAAGTGCTGTGGTCAGATGAGACCAAAATTGAGCTTTGGCATTAAAGTGTTTGTTAGACACCCCCCCCCCCCCCAAAAAAAAAAGGTCATGTCCCTTTTAAAGCTTGTTATACAGCACAGTGCTTGTGCTGTGTCATTTGGCCCCCTGTAACACCTGAAATACCTGGCTGATCCTACCTGGCTATACCCTCCTCTCTGTAAACGGCCATGATAATAAGGGCTGCTGAGCCCTGACACCGTGCTCAGTTTACGTGCCTCCGTCATCTGCAGTCCTGCTATATGTCTCATGTGCCCTATCCTCCATTCTCTGCCCATCTGCTTGTGAAAGTGCCTGCCCCAACAACTCTTGCTGCTTAACGACTTCCCGCCCAGCCTATAGTAAAATGACGGCCAGGCGGTGGTTCAGTTATCCTGACTGGACGCCATAGGACGACTTTCAGGATAACTGCCGATGTGCGCCCATGGGGGTGCGCAGCGCGGCGATGCGGCGTGTCAGTCTGACACACTGCTACACCAATCTCGGTAAAGCGCCTCTGATCAAGGCTCTTTACCACGCGATCAGCCGTGTCCAATCACAGCTGATCACAGTATAAACAGGAAAAGCCATGTATCAACTTTTCCTCACTTGCGTCTGACAGACGCAAGTAGAGGAGAGCCGATTGGCGGCTCTGCACTGATTATCAGTGCAGCCCCCCCCGCAGATGTCCACACTGGACCACCAGGCATGCCACCAGGGATGGACACCACAGATGGATGACCAGGTATGCCACCCATGGCCACCAGGGATGACAGTCAGTGCCCAAAATATGCCAGTGTCCGCAAATGGTGCCAGTCAGTGCCCATTACCAATGCCTGCAAGATGTCTCCCTATCAGTGATGCCTATCAGTGCCCATCAGTGCCACCCATAAGTACCCATCAGTGCAGCCTTTCAGTGCCCATCAGTCTAATAATGCCCGTCAGTGCTGCATACCAGTGCCACCTATTGGTGCCCATCAGCGCTGCCTATCAGTGAGGCCCATTCGTGCCCAGTGTCACCTCATCAGTGCCCGTCAGTGCAGCCTCATGAGTGCCCATCAGTGAAGGAGACAACTTACTGATTTATAAAATTTTATAACAGAAACAAACTTTGTTTTTCTTCCTCAAAATTTCCGGACTTTGTTAATTTGTTGCGCAAAAAATAAAAACCCCAGCAGTGATCAAATACCACCAAAAGAAAGCTCTATTTATGAGAAAAAATGATAAAAAATTGTTTGGGTGCAGTGTAGCATGACTACGCAATTATCATTCAAAGTGCGACAACCTGCTATACCTCATTACACAGCTCTTTTCAGTGATCACATGATCGTCTGGCTCTCTCTCTCTCCTCCCTATCCCGAGTGACGTCAGCAAGGAAATCCCGGGCCCACCCACTGCATCTGTCACACAGGGAGAAGAGAAAGCCAGCCCATCATCTGATCGCTGAGAAGAGTTCTGAAAGGAGGTATAGCAGGCTTTTTTTGAAATAAATCACTCACACAGGGGCACACAGGATTAGAGCACAAAGGGATGGTATAAACATGGGGAAGTGGCTTAACAACCACTTTAACTCGACTTGCTGTGTTTGGAGGAAGAAAAGTGCTGACTATGACCTTAAAAAACACCATCCCTACAGTCAAGCATGGAGGTTGAAGCATGATGCTTTGGGGCTGTTTCTCTGCTAAAGGTTCAGACCGAATTTTCAGCATCGTGGCCAATGGACGGGGCCATGTATTGTAAAATCTTGGATGAGAACCTTCCTCCCTCAGTCAGAACACTGACAATGGGTTGTAGATGGATCTTTCAGCATGACAATGACCCAATACATACCGCCAAGGCAACAAAGGAGTGGCTCAAGAAGAAGCACATTAATGTCATGGAGTGGCCTAGCACGTCTCCAGAGCGTAATTCTATAGAAAATGTATGGAGGGAGATGAAAATGAGTTGCCAAGTGACAGCTATGAAACCTTAAAGTGGATGTAAACCCTTACATATACCCAGTGAAGTGAACAGCCTCAAATGACACACAAAGATGAGACAAATCTCCCTATGTAAGTTTTACATGTATATCTGCTGTCTTTAGATTTATATATTCTTTACAAAGTTCAGATGGTGTTAGAGATTTTCTCTTCTTGTTCAGTATTGAAGTGAAGTCTGAGCACACAGCCAAGACAGCCAATTGGAGGAAAGGCACACCTCCCCCCCCCCCCCCCCTTCACATAGGCAGAGACTCAGAGCTGTTCTGTGAATAGCTTAGCTCTATGCTAACCTATTTATAGCAACCTCCTTGGCACAAATTGCAGACTGGTTTTATCTCCTGTGAAGAAGAACTTGTCAGACGGCATCATGCTGATAACAGAACGGAGCAGGAGAAAGCCACAGGAATTAGTGTTTTAAAGAGCGATAAGAAAACACTTATTTTATTATTTATTCATATATTTTTTTATGTGGAAACACTGAAGAAATGACATTTTGCTACAATGTAAAGTAGTGAGTGTACGGCCTGTATAACAGTGTAAATTTGCTGTCCTCTCAAAATAACTCAACGCACAACCATTAATGTCTAAACCGCGGGCAACAAAAGTGAGTACACCCCTAAGTGAAAATGTCCAAATTGGGGCCAATTGGCCATTTTTCCTTCCCGGTGTCATGTGACTTGTTAATGTTACAAGGTCCCAGGTGTGAATGTGGGGAGCAGGTGTGTTAAATTTGGTGAATTTTTTGAGGATCTGAAAAAAAGAATTGTTGCTCTACAAAAAGATGGCCTAGGCCAGTAATGGCGAACCTTGGCACCCCAGATGTTTTGGAACTACATTTCCCATGATGCTAATGCACTCTGCAGTGTAGTTGAGCTTCATGGGAAATGTAGTTCCAAAACATCTGGGGTGCCAAGGTTCGCCATCACTGGCCTAGGCTATAAGAAGATTGCCAAGACCCTGAAATGAGCTGCAGCATGGTGGCCAAGACCATACAGTGGTTTAACAGGACAGGTTCCACTCAGAACAGGCCTTGCGATGGTCAACCAAAGAAGTTGAGTGCACATGCTCAGCGTCATAATCAGAAGTTGTCTTTGAGAAATATATGTATGAGTGCTGCTAGCATTGCTGCAGAGGTTGAAGGGGTGGGGGGTCAGCCTATCAGTGCTCAGACCATATGGCCCACACTGCATCAAACTGGTTTGCATGGCTGTCGTCCCAGAAGGAAGCCTCTTCTAAAGATGATGCACAAGAAAGCCCTTAAACAGTTTGCTAAAGACAAGCAGACTAAGGACATGGATTACTGAAACCATGTGGTCTGAGGAGACCAAGATAAACTTATTTGGTTCAGATAGTGTCATGTGTGTGTAGCGGTAACCAGGTGGGGAGTACAAAGACAAGTGTCTTGCCTACAGTCAAGCATGGTGGTGGGAGGGAGTGTCATGGTCTGGGGCTGCATGAGTGCTGCCGCCACTGGGGAGCTGCAGTTCATTGAGGGATCCATGATTGCCAACATGTACTGTGACATACTGAAGCCGAGCATGATCACCTCCCATCGGAGACTGGGCTGCAGGGCAGTATTCCAACATAAGGACCCCAAACACTGTCTTGAAAAAGAAGCTGAGGATAAAGGTGATGGACTGGCCAAGCATGTCCCCAGACCTAAACCCTATTGAGCATTTGTGGGGCATCCTCAAACAGAAGGTGGAGGAGCGCAAGGTTTCTAACATCCACCAGCTCTGTGATGTCATCATGGAGGAGTGGAAGAGGACTCCGGTGGCAACCTGTGAAGCCCTGGTGAACTCCATGCCCAAAAGGGTTAAGGCGGTGCTGGAAAATAATGGTGGTCACACAAAATATTGACACTTTGGGCCCAATTTGGACATTTTCACTTAGAGGTGTACTCACTTTTGTTGCCAGCGTTTTAGACATTAATGGCTGTCTATTGAGTTATTTTTAGGGGGCAGCAAATTTACACTGTTATATAACAGTTGCCCACTTACAAAGAAATTAAGGGTCTATATTTATGACTCACTTTTGTAATTCCTCAAAGTAATTTTTTTCCCCAAAAAATTGCATTTGAAAGACTGCTGCGCAAATACAGTGCAACATATGTCTACTAAAAGAAATATTATCTATAGATAGATAGATAGATAGATAGATAGATAGATAGATAGATAGATAGATAGATAGATAGATAGATAGATAGATAGATAGATATACACATACAGTATCTCACAAAAGTGCACCCCTCACATTTTTGTAAATATTTCATTTTATCTTTTCCTTGATTACATGTACAAGGATGTATAAACATAACTTTTTTTTTTAAACAATAAAACAAATGATATATAACATAGTATGTTATTGTTTGCATTAAACATCATCACATACATTTAATTAACGAATTGCTCTATGTTACTTTATCTGATAAGTATGAAAGTTGTAACTATAAATATCTAACAAAAGATATCTTAAAAAACTTACTACATATATCGGTCTAGTATGTATTAATATAGAGCAGATATGGCTGAACAAATATTGTACCATAACAAAATTAGATTAAAAAAAAGAAGAGAAGAAAAGGAAGAGGAAAGAAAAAATAGATAAAGAGTAAGTTCACAAGGTCGGTCCAGGTACCAGAGCATGGTTCTGCGTATTTATTTCATGTATGAATAAAAATGTGGTTACACGGTTTTGTTAAGTAATAAGGTAATCAGTTAAATAATCAATTACCGTGGCTGAAGGACTGAATCATTGAAAATTGGAGGTAAATGAGTCTTAATCTATGGATTCCATATTTTCTTGAAATTTGGAATTTGGTTGCCTTTAATAGCAGACATTTTAGCATGAGACATTGCAGAATTCATTCTGTTCTTGGTTTCAGCCAATGACAGTTTTGGTGATTTCCATGCTTTTGCCATTGCTTATTTAGCAGTGGTTGAAAGTTGAACAAAAAGCTTAAATTGGGAGAATGTTAGATGGTCTGGTTTTAGATTAAGCAATGCAATAAAAGAGTCTGGTGTTAGCGGCATTTGGAACATTTTGGAGGCTAGTACAAATATTTTCCCGCAATAAGATTTCGCTATTGGACATGTCCACCATATTAGGTTTAAATGGACATACAAAGGAGAGGGATTTTCACGGTGCAAGTAGATTAAAGTATACGGAAAAGCTGTATATCTTTTCTCTTTTTTTTTAAAAAAAGACAGTTTATTGTTTACATTTAAAAAACACATATATTATGTAGAATAACAGACATATTCCATTTGGAATTAAAACAAAGTGGGAAAATAGGGAATGACAGGAAAGACTATACACTACAGGTTCGCAGATGGTAATTATTGCATACTAGCCCGACATGTTTCGCATTTGTCGCTTTTTCAAGGGATATGCAACTGTATAGTGAGTCATCCAATACTTTTAGTAGTTCTACGGAAATAGAAAAAAAGAAAAATTTTTTTTTTTGTTTTTTTTTTGTTTTTTGTTTTTTCTTTGTATATACACATAAATAATTTTCGATATTGATACAACATTAAATATCAGGAAAAAAATAAATAAAGAAAAAAATACGTGTTGTCACTCTGAAGTGTCCATAAAGGCTTACCACCGAAGTTGACCCTATAAATCTCGTCAGAACCGGCATATACAGACGCAACCAAGCATGACAGCAAGGGGGCTTAATTGCAACCACAGGGAGCAGTAAGGAGAAGCTGTTATATGAATAATAAATATTCAGTGTCAGAAAGAAATATTTTTATACAAGGGGTTAATTAGATTTAAGAAAAAATCAAAATCAATCAAATAACACTTACACCGAGGGTTAATTAGGGCTGCGACCAAAAATACAGGTGGTCAGCGAAAATAGTGGAATGATGATTGCCAGGAATATTTGAGTATTGAATATATTAAAGCTAGGAAATAAAATAGGAACAAAGGATATTATCATTACACAGGAAAAAAATGGGCTAGATATTTATGTTAAGAAAATGTTTATAGGCAGATAGTGGGAGTCTAACATGTGGCATAATGATATAATTAGGCTCAAGGTACAGAGATTTAGTTACGACTCAACAAGAGTTCAATGAGTGAATAGGGAACGGGAAATATATAGGCATGGGTATAGTGTATATCACCAGTCACTTACCTTGCCAAGATCTTGGCTTGCATCCTCCGGCGCTGGCAGACATTGCTGTCAGATGTGCCGGTTTAAATACTGCTCCCCATCGAGCCGGCGTGTGATGTAGCCAGCTCGATGCGGACGTGATGGCGCCAGTGCGCATGCCCGAGGGACCAGGAACCCCGTCCAGACTTTAAGTCCCACAAAGCACCGCGCCGGCCGGAGGGAGCCGACATGCGCACTACCGCGCACGGCGGCTCCTCCCGCACAGGAGCCGCGTCACGGGGCGAAGGGGGCGGGGGGAGGGCTCCGACCGTGCCCTGTGATGGAACCAGTACAATGGGGATGCACGGCGCAAAGTGGGCACATCTCAGGGATGTGCCCCGGGCGTCCGTGTGGATGCGGCAGGCCCCTCCCCGCTGTTGCAGTAAAGACTGGGCTGAAAGCGGTCCGACCAAGATGGGCCAAAGGAGTAGCCGATCGGGTAGGAAGGGACCACAGACCTTCCGATCTCGATCGGCGCTTCAAAGGGACAACACGTTTACATATAGGTCAAAGTGTAATTGCATTGAAGCAGAGTTACATACTAAAACCTGGTTACATATCAATACATGTTAAATCAAGCTGTGCAAAATATGTTACAAAGTATATTATATAAAGTAAATACATTTGTGATAAAAACAAGTCATTTAATGTAAATGACATGGGGGGAAGAAGGAAAAAAGGGGGGAAGGGGAAAACTAAGTGGGCAGGATTGTGGGGTGTCAGGTGGACAATGACACCACGAAATGTTACATGGGCAGCTAACATTCAGAGGAAGGGCCTGTAGCTAAGGCTTTCGTTCAGGCCCGGGAAATGGGTGGCTTGGAGGGTAAAAATCCAGCGGGGTTCAAGCTGGAGCAGCGTCCGATCGACGCTGCCCCCTCTTTCGTCCAGCGGGACATGCTCCAGAGCATAGAACTTGATGGTTCTGGGGTTAAAGTTATGGTACAGACCCACATGCCTGGCAATAGCTGTATCCATATGTTTTTTCAGGATATGAAAACACACAAAAAAAACAAAAAAACATATGGATACAGCTATTTCCAGGCATGTGGGTCTGTACAATAACTTTAACCCCAGAACCATCAAGTTCTATGCTCTGGAGCATGTCCCGCTGGACGAAAGAGGGGGCAGCGTCGATCGGACGCTGCTCCAGCTTGAAGCCCGCTGGATTTATACCCTCCAAGCCACCCATTTCCCGGGCCTGAACGAAAGCCTTAGCTACAGGCCCTTCCTCTGAATGTTAGCTGCCCATGTAACATTTCGTGGTGTCATTGTCCACCTGACACCCCACAATCCTGCCCACTTAGTTTTCCCCTTCCCCCCTTTTTTCCTTCTTCCCCCCATGTCATTTACATTAAATGACTTGTTTTTATCACAAATGTATTTACTTTATATAATATACTTTGTAACATATTTTTCACAGCTTGATTTAACATGTATTGATATGTAACCAGGTTTTAGTATGTAACTCTGCTTCAATGCAATTACACTTTGACCTATATGTAAACGTGTTGTCCCTTTGAAGCGCCGATCGAGATCGGAAGGTCTGTGGTCCCTTCCTACCCGATTGGCTACTCCTTTGGCCCATCTTGGTCAGACCGCTTTCAGCCCAGTCTTTGCTGTAACAGCGGGGAGGGGGCTGCCGCATCCACACGGACACCCGGGGCACATCCCTGAGATGTGCCCACTTCGCGCCGTGCATCCCCGTTGTACTGGTTCCATCATAGGGCACGGTCGGAGCCCTCCCCCCGCCCCCTTCGCCCCGTGACGCGGCTCCTGTGCGGGAGGAGCCGCCGTGCGCGGTAGTGCGCATGTCGGCTCCCCCTGGCCGGCGCGGTGCTTTGTGGGACTTGAAGTCTGGACGGGGTTCCTGGTCCCTCGGGCATGCGCACTGGCGCCATCACGTCCGCATCGAGCTGGCTACATCACACGCCGGCTCGATGGGTAGCAGTATTTAAACCGGCACATCTGACAGCAATGTCTGCCAGCGCCGGAGGATGCAAGCCAAGATCTTGGCAAGGTAAGTGACTGGTGATATACACCATACCCTGCCCTATACCCATGCCTATATATTTCCCGTTCCCTATTCACTCATTGAACTCTTGTTGAGTCATAACTAAATCTCTGTACCTTGAGCCTAATTATATCATTAAGCCACATGTTAGACTCCCACTATCTGCCTATAAACATTTTCTTAACATAAATATCTAGCCCATTTTTTTCCTGTGTAATGATAATATCCTTTGTTCCTATTTTATTTCCTAGCTTTAATATATTCATTACTCAAATATTCCTGGCAATCATCATTCCACTATTTTCGCTGACCACCTGTATTTTTGGTCACAGCCCTATTTAACCCTCGGTGTAAGTGTTATTTGATTGATTTTGATTTTTTCTTAAATCTAATTAACCCCTTGTATAAAAATATTTCTTTCTGACACTGAATATTTATTATTCATATAACAGCTTCTCCTTACTGCTCCCTGTGGTTGCAATTAAGCCCCCTTGCTGTCATGCTTGGTTGCGTCTGTATATGCCGGTTCTGACGAGATTTATAGGGTCAACTTCGGGGGTAAGCCTTTATGGACACTTCAGAGTGACAACACGTATTTTTTTCTTTATTTATTTTTTTCCTGATATTTAATGTTGTATCAATATCGAAAATTATTTATGTGTATATACAAAAAAAAAAAAATTTCTTTTTTTCTATTTCCGTAGAACTACTAAAAGTATTGGATGACTCACTATACAGTTGCATATCCCTTGAAAAAGCGACAAATGCGAAACCTGTCGGGCTAGTATGCAATAATTACCATCTGCGAACCTGTAGTGTATAGTCTTTCCTGTCATTCCCTATTTTGCCCATTTTGTTTTAATTCCAAATGGAATATGTCTGTTATTCTACATAATATATGTGTTTTTTAAATGTAAACAATAAACTGTCTTTTTTTTAAAAAAAGAGAAAAGATATACAGCTTTTCCGTATACTTTAATCTACTTGCACCGTGAAAATCACTCTCCTTTGTATGTCCATTTAAACCTAATTTTTGCTTGGGGATGTGGTGCCTACCTATGAGGGTGTTTTTCCCATATTCGGAACCAAAACTCCAAACATGTCCACCATATATGTAGGTGTGCACCTGGATCTGTACAACCCCTGAAACAGAGGGTTGAATGATGAGTGTATTTAGCCATTCTGGAAGGTACAAGGTACCAGCAGGTTAGAACTTTATAATTTGCTTCCATCGCAGTAACATTGGGCAAGGAAGATTTAGTAGTTGACCATATTTCAGACCATTCTGCATTGTCCAGCTTTCGTGCCAAATCTTCCTCCCACTTTTGGACATAGGTTAATTTCTCAGATTTTGATTTTGTCAAAAGTTGTGTGTAAAAAGATGATCTCATTCCTTTAGCAAGTGGGTCATTTTTGCACATTGATTCAAAAGTGGAAAGGCAAGGTAAGGGTGATTCGGCATTTGTAAGGGGTGCTAAAAAAATTTTTAATTGTAGATGGATAGTTCAGACTGCGGTAAACCATAGCTTTCCCTAAGTTCCGGGAATGATCAGAAGGAATTAGGAGTAATGAATTCATGGTGCATTAAGAGGTTGGCATTTGACCAGGCTTTAAATGATTTTGGATATATCCATGCCGGGTAGAAGGAAGTATTTTTGAAAAAGGATAATAGGGGGTTATGTTTTGATTGTAGTTGATTTTTAGTTTTCAGACTGTCCCAGAGAGATACAAAATATTTAGTTATAGGGTTACTTAGTGTACGACAGTCTTTAGGTTGGAGCCATAATAAATTAGAGATTGAAAGTGGATCACATTCCGAGGCTTCTATTAGTACACATAATGGGATTTCCTTTATTGCATGGTAGCTGGTGATACTGGCCAGGTGGGCAGCTTTGTAGTAGCTGGCAAAATTGGGGAGACCAAGCCCTCCAATAGTTCTAGGGGCAAATAATGTACATGTCGGTATGCGTGGTTTGATAGGGCCCCAAACAAATTTTGGTACCCTTTGTTGCACCATTCTTAGACAATAAGATGGGATAGAAATTGGTAGTACTTGAAACAGGTAAAATAACTTGGGCAAGATGGTCATTTTAGTTTCACTTATTCTTCCTATCCAGGATAATGGGAGTTGTGACCATTGTTTTAATAAAGTTGTTATTTGTTTTAAATAAGGGGGGGTGGGGGGTAATTGGCTGTGAATAGATCTGTATAAGAGGCTGTTAGGTGGATTCCTAAATATGGGATAGACTTATCTGCCCATATAAAGGGGGAGTGCAGCTTTTGCTGGAATCAATTCTGCATCAGTTAGGGAGATATCAAGAGCCAGGCATTTCTTAGGGTTAATGGCCAGGCCCGATATTGACGCAAATGGGCCTGAAATTTGTGGGGATGACAGGAAAAGAAGGCTAGCAATCCCAAAATATGCAAAGTTTATTGCTGCAGACCTCCTACTTCAATGCCAGTAATCATAGGGTTGGTCCTAATAAACTGGCTAAGGGTTCTAAAATAAGAGTGAATAAGAGAGGGGATAATGGGCATCCCTGCCTTGTATCTATTTCGATATTGAATGATTCAGATTTGTATCCTGCATATTTTATGTATGCCATATGCTTATTATATAATGCCGTTATCCATTTTATGAAATGCGGGCCAAATCCCCATTTTTGTAAAGAGTATTTCAAGTAGGGCCCATGAAACCGTGTTGAATGCCCTCTTGAGTCCAAAGAAAGAAAGCAAGAAGGGATACAACATTTTTTGGCGATATGTGCCATAAGTATCGCCCTGTGCACATTATCACCTGCTTGTCTATGCGGCATGAAACCTACTTGATCTTTATGTATTAAATTACAAATTATTTGGTTAAGGTGTTTTGCTAAAACTTTTGCTAATCGCTTAATATCTAGATTCAGCAGAGAGATGGGGTGATAACCTGCGCAGGAGGCAGCATCGGAAAGGGGTTTCGGGATCATGCATACTATTGCCATCAATGATTCTTGCTTGAAAGAATGGTCATCAACAGTACATTAAATGCGTTGGCTAAAATGGGGGATAGAAATTCTGTGAATGTACGGTAATATAGAGCTGCATAACCATCCGGGCCTGGTCTTTTATTTGTCTTTAGTTCTTTAATAGAGGCAGCCACTTCCTCCGTTGATATAGGTTTTTCTAAAAGTACTTTTTGATCATGGGATAAGCCTGGTAAAGTGATATTAGAAAAGAAGGAATCAGCTTCGGTATCATTAAAATTTTGGGTTGATTTGTATAAAGATGCTAGATGTGTTTTGAATTTATGCACAATTTTGACTGGGTTGCTAGTGTAATCGTCTTTAGACACCTTCAAGCGAATTGGTTTAAATGATTTATTTATTGAATTTAGTGTTCGTGCTGGATAAGTGCCTGGTTTGTTGGTTTTTGTATAAAAATTATGTCTAGTGCGTTTATAGGTTTTATCTGCCGTTTCCGTAAGAAATAAGTCATATTCTATACGCATTTTTTCTAATCGGGATTTCATGTTGGGTGACGGATTGTTTTGAAATGAAATAGATGCAGCATTAAAGTCGTTTTATAGTTTTTGGGCAAGAATTTTTACGTTCCCTTTTGAATAATGCCATTAGTCTCTGTATATTGCCTTGCAATACTGGTTTGTGGGCTTACCAGAGTGTAAGGGGGATATATCTGGTGTGTTATTGTGCATCAAATATTCTTTTAAAGCCTGCTCTACTTGACTGGCATTGTGATGAATTTTATAGCATGATGTCCAGTATATACCAAGTAGGATCATGTGCCTTTGGCATAGTGGAAGCTATGGTTGTAATTACTGCATTGTGGTTTGACCATGGAATGGGGAGTATATCAGATGCGAGTATCTCAGATCATACCAATAGTTAAGAAAATATGGTCAATGCGGGAGAAGGATTCATGAGTGTGTGAAAAATAGGTGTATCTTTTTTTTTAATTTTGTTGTTTTCTCTCCAGGTATCAACCAAGTTGTACTTGAAGAGGAGTTGAGAGAACGATAATTTGGTTGAGGTATTGTGAGGTGCGTAGGGCGATTTGTCAAGGAATGGGAGGATAACCTGATTAGAATCACCACCTATAATCACCGTTCCAATTTTGTGTGTATTTACCACTTGCACAAGATGTAAGAGGAAAGGGGAGGATTATTATTAGGAGCATAGTATGAGACAATAGTGACTGCCATATCGATCAAATGTTCCCGAAGTATTATGTATCGTCCTTCAGGGTCTTTGATCTCTGATAATAAAGTGAAAGGTGTGGATCAGTGGAAAGCTATAAGAGTTACTCTTTGTTTGCAATTTGCAGAGGCTGCAAAAATGTGCGGGTAAAAAGGGGACAAATATTTAGGAGTGGAATCATTAGTGAAATGTGTTTCCTGGAGACACACAATATGTTCCTTACTTGCATGGAAAGTGCAAAATGCTTTGGTCCTTTTTTGTGGTACGTTTAAACCCTGAACATTCAGGGATAATACGTTTAATGGTGCCATGGTAACTGACTATAAAGAGTGGACTTACCAAGAAGTATACAATTCTGGGTTGGTGGAGCGACCTGTGTGAACTTAAAAAGTTTAGGAAAAAAAAAAAGAGGTCTGGTAGGGCCTGAAGTGGAAGAGAAAGCAAAAGCAGAAGCATAAAAGGTTTATATATATATATATATATATATATATATATATATATATATATATATATATATATATATATATATATATATATATATATATAGAGCTTGATTTGAGACAAAAAGATATGCAAGAAATTCAAAAAATCCAAAAAATTCAAAATTGGCCTGTGAAAATGTATGTGGATCCCTATCAGGGGAAAAATCGCCTACGTCGGACTCCCACACCATATGTGTGGGTGAACGAGGTAGACCAAGAAGGGCGTGCAGGAAAAAAGCCCTATATTCAGAGCATCAATAAGATGCGTGTATTTCGGGTAGCAGGTAATTCGATAAAGATAACTATTCTAGGTATTCCCATGTAGTTGCCTAAATAATATAATATCTTAACTGGATCTATTATCTGAAGGCAATTTAGAATAGTAGTACCAAAGAAATTAATAATTGGGTTAAAACTGAGGTAATAGATATTTTTTTTAATAATTCTGAACTATTTCATATATATTGCAATGGTATGCCTAAGGCTGTTACTATTTCTATTAACTCTGTTCATATTTAAACAAATATATTGGACAACATTAAAAAAGTTATTTTATCTTCTGTCAAATCAAGTGAGGCTATTTGGGATAATAGGATTGCAAGAGGCTAAAGGGATTGTCAGTCTTCTTCTGACCCCTAATTAGCCTGAACGTTTGCAGTATTTTGCTACTAGTCATTTCCTGACCATTTGTGAAGCTAAATCATAAAAAAATAAACAAATAATTTATAAGAAAAAGCACAAAATTCTTAGGGGTAAAGTAAATAGGATTAATTTACAAGTCACTTATAGAATTTGAAAAGAAGGCATTGTGCTGGTTGTGAAAATAAGTAAAATTCCTACAGATTCATATGTTCAACCAGGATATATTTATCTTTTATAAGTTAAATTGACTGAAATCACTATTGAGTTAATGTTATCAATCCATGGAATCTTCTTGATCCAAAGGAGTGGGGGCATATCTTATTCTTTTGTGAGAATGATGGTTCCCGCTATTCTTTGTAATTTGGGGTGTGTTGCTTGTTGGTGGAGATGGAGCTGCTCTTCTGCGCCGTGGGGAAGTGCAGATTGTTCCATGCATCAGGTGAAGGTTTATTAGGGTTTGTTGCAGTTCTTCAGCTGTTCTAGAGGTGTATCTCTGCCTTGAAAAGTGAATTTGATGGAAAAGGGGAATCCCCATTGGTATACAATATTGGAGTTCCAGTAATTGGGGTTTCATTGAGTGTCTTTTGGCAATAGTAAGCTAGGATAGATCTGCAAACAGCTGGCACTTGTAAACTTGAAAGATTAAATCTTTTTTTATCTCTGGCTGCAGTCATAATTTGCTCCTTTGAACGGTAATAGTGAAATTTTACAATTATGTCTCTTGGGGGACCGTCTGTTTTCTTCGCTGTGAGGGCTTGTTGGACTCTGTCTAATTCCAGACAATCAATAGGGATGGATGGTTGAAGTTCTTGAAATAACGCTGTAATTGTAGACTGTAGATCTGTCACCGTTTCTGGAATTCCTCTTATGCGCAAATTGTATCTCCTGGCCCTATTTTCATAGTCCTCTAATTTAGATTGGAGTAATAAATTCTCTTCTTTTAAATTCTGCATTTTAGTCATCATGTCTTGTGTGTTCAGTTCCATTTCATCTATTTTTAGCTCCAAAGCAGCAGTACGGTTACCTAGCTCTCTGATCTCTTTGGTGAGGCTGCAAGTTATCTGTTCAGAGGTCTGCTTTAATGCCTTGTGAAGCATTTTCTCAAATTGATGCAAAAGTGCTGGGGATGCTGTGGATATTTGTAAGGGATTATGTGAAGGAGTTAGTTCAGTTTCTGAATCAGCAGGGGAGATTAGCTGGATTGCTTTTTGCCTGTGGGAACGCACTGAGGCAGTGAATGAGGAGGGAGCTGCCACCATTTTAGCTGCAGTGCGCCCCTGTATGTCCTTTGTGAGGAGAATTTTTGACTTACCACGGTTTCCTCCCAACACCATTATGATGGCTTAAAATTATATCTGCCTGTTCCCTGGTACAAGGGGGTGCTGAAGGATACCTTTTTTTCCTGCTATGTCCCTTATGAAGGCGTCTTTATCCCTCAGCGAAGCGGAGCTCTAGCTTTCCATGTCTGTCCTGCTAGACTCCCCCTCATTCTATCTTTTCATGTGACAACACTGAAGAAATTACACTTTGCTACAATGTAAAGTAGTGAACGTACAGCTTGTATAACAGTGTAAATTTGCTGCCCCTCAAAATAACTCAACACACCGCTGGCAACAAAAGTGAGTACACCCCGAAGTTAAAATGTGTCCAAATTGGGCCCAAAGTGTCATTGTGTGTGGCCACCATTATTTTCCAGCACTGCCTTAACCCTCTTGGGCATGGAGTTCATCAGAGCTTCACAGGTTGCCACTGGAGTCCTCTTCCACTGCTCCATGATGACATCACGGAGCTGGTGGATGTTAGAGACCTTGCGCTCCTCCACCTTCCATTTGAGGATGCCCCACAGATGCTCAATAGGGTTTAGGTCTGGAGACATGCTTGGCCAGTCCATCACATTTACCCACAGCTTCTTTAGCAAGGCAGTGGTCATCTTGGAGGTGTGTTTGGGGGCGTTAGGTTGGAATACTGCCCTGTGGCCAAGTCTTGGAAGAGAGGGGATCATTCTCTGCTTCAGTATGTCACAGTACATGTTGGCATTCATGGTTCCCTGAATGAACTGTAGCTCCCAGTGCCGGCAGCACTCATGCAGCCCCAGATCATGACTCTCCCACCACCATGCTTGACTGTAGACAAAACACATTTGTCTTTGCACTCTGCACCTGGTTGTTGCCACACACGCTTGAGACCATCTGAACCAAATAAGTTTATCTTGGTCTCATCAGACCACAGGACATGGTTCCAATAATCCATGTCCTTTGGTCTGCTTGTCTTCAGCAAACTGTTTGTGGGCTTTCTTGTGCATCAGAAGAGGCTTCCTTCTAGGACAGCCATGCGGACCAATTTGATTCAGTGTGCGGTGTATGGTCTGAGCACTGACAGGCTGACTCCCACCCCTTCAACCTCTGCAGAAATGCTGGTAGCACTCATACGTCTTTTTCCCAAAGACAACCTCTGGATATGATGCTGAGCACGTGCACGCAACCTCTTTGGACAACAATGGCGAGGCCTGTTCTGAGTGGAACCTGTCCTGTTAAACAGCTGTATGGTCTTGGCCACCATGCTGCAGCTCAGTTTCAGGATCTTCGCAATCTTCTTATAGCCTAGGTCATGTTTATGTAAAGCAACAATTCTTTTTTTTCAGATCCTCAGAGAGTTCTTTGCATGGAGACGCCATGTTGAACTTTCATTGACCAGTATGAGAGAGTGAGAGCTATAACACCAAATTTAACACACCTGCTCCCCATTCACACCTGAGACCTTGTAACACTAACGAGTCACTTGACACTGGGGAGGGAAAATGGCTAATTGGGCCCAATTTGGACATTTTTAATTGGACATTAATGGCTGTGTGTTGAGTTATTTTGAAGGGACAGCGAATTTACACTGTTATACAAGCTGTACACTGACTACTTTACATTGTAGCAAAGTGTCATTTCTTCAGTGTTGTCACATGAAAAGATATAATAAAATATTTACAAAAATTTGAGGGGTGTACTCACTTTTGTGAGATACTGTATATATAAATAATGTTTGGGGTTCTAAGTAATTTTCGAGCAAAAAAAAAGATTTTAACTTGAAACCAACAAATGTCAGAAAAAGGTTTAGTGTTTAAGTGGGTAAACTTTTTATCACTTAGGCCTCTTTCACACTCCGGCGCCAGTAAAGTGCTATTTTTAGCGGCGCTTTATCGTCGTATTTGAGGGGGTATTCGGCTGCTAGCGGGGCACTTTTAATCCCCGCTAGCGGTCGAAAAGGGGTTAAAACCACCTGCAAAGCATTGCTGCAGCCGCGCTTCCCCGGCGGTATAGCTGTGTTGCCCCATTGATTTCAATGAGCAGGAGCGGTGGAAGAGCGGTATACACACCGCTCCAAAGATGCTGCTAGCAGGACTTTTTTTACCGTCCTGTCAGCGCACCACTCCAGTGTGAAAGCCCGGGCTGTCACACTGAAGGAGACATGAGCGGCTCTTTCAGGGCGCTTTGCAGGCACTATTTTTAGCGCTTTAGCGCCTGCAAAGCGCCCCAGTGTGAAAGGGGTCTAACACACGAAGTCTATTCCATTGACAAATGGTTACAATGTTTAGACCTGAGTTCAACTGCTAAAGAATGTTTTGATCCTTGGCAGACTGCCCCCCGGTTTTTTCCTTCCTAACTTTTGACGGCTGTGGCTTTAGAAGAGCAGAGAGAATTCTATGCATAGAAAAAAATTGGGAAACACTTTAGTCAAGAACGCAATAACGATTCTTGCCGATTAATCGTTCAGCTCATATATATATATATATATATATATATATATATATATATATATATATATATATATATATATATATATATATATATATATATATATATATATATATATATATATAAAACTGTGCACTCTTACTGCAGATTTGTCTTTGACCACAAGATGACAGCTCTGCTCATCATAGCCCCAGTACAGGAACACAGACAGACTGATTGGATTTGTATGCTGAAAGCTGACCTTTTCCTCACAGAGGAGCCGATCTGTCTGCTTCAATGACGCACATTTCATATTTACCTGTGGGGTGTGACCATCAGATGGTGTCATCAGGAGACAGCTCCCCCTTGGGACGTCTCAGACCCATCATGCCACGGGCAGTGACATCACAAGGGGGTAGCATCTCTGAATGACGTCATCTGCCCCATTGCAACGTCAGAAGTGGTTTTTATTTTATTTTCAGCAGGTTGGTCGGAGGAAGAAGACTAGAGAAAGAAGAAGACGACCGGGGGAGGAAGAAATAGGCCGTAGGAAAAAGCGGGGGAAGACGACCAGGGGAGGAAGAAGACATTTTTTTAAAAAGGACTTGTCAAAAACTGTCTATTGTCTTGTCACATTACACTACTTTGTTGGTGAATGGGTAGGGGTACCCCTTAGTCATTTACATTGGGGGGGTGATCTGGGGGTCCCCTTGTTAAAGGGGGATTCCGGATTCTGATAAGCCCCCGCCCACAGATCCCCACAACCACTGTCCAAGGTTGTGGGGAAGAGGCCCTTGTCCCCATCAACATGGGGACAAGATGCTTTGGGGTCCCACCGCACCCCCCCATGTTGAAGGCATGCAGCCTGGTATGGTTCAGGAGGGGGGGTGACCTCTCTTGTCCCCTCCCTTTCCTGGCCTGCTGGGCTGCATGCGCGAATAAGGGCCTGGTATGAATTTTTGGGGGACCTCACGCCATTATTTAAAACATGTTGGCGTGTTTCCTCCAAATCCATACCAGACCGAAGGGTCAGGCTGTTTTGTTTTGTCTTTTTTTTGCCTGCATATTTTTTTATTTTTATTACATTCAGCCATCAGCGGGGAAGCCCGCTGACAGCTGATGACTCATCGGTTGTTAAAAAATCGGCGGCCGGCTTCCCAACTTGCTACTTAGCAACCGGCTATATATACTGTGAATGTAAAAAATAAATTACAAAAAAAGCAAAAACGCAAATCACAGCAAAAACAAGGTTATAAGAACGCGGAAAGCACAGCAAAATGCACTGCAGAAACAGTCAAAAGCAACATGCATAGATGTGAATCAAGCCTAAAGCCACAGTCCACAGCTCACTTCTGCACTACAGGCACCTCTCTGCACCCACTGCTCAACATTGGCCCCTGCACCCCCTAATCCACCACTCATCTCTGTGCCTTCTCATGCGTCTACATCTATGTTGTGATGCATAAATATAAAAATTAAAATGCATTGTTAAAATATATTACTACACATCAGATCTGATCCCCACACAGTAGCCTAAACGTATGGAATGTTTGCTGAGATTTGAGAAAGAAACACCAGTTTTCTGTTTACCTTTATGCCAAGAAAGCAAGGAATAGATAGCACATGTATTGCCAAATTTAAGTTTTTAGTCAAAATGAAAAATGTGTAGTATTAGATTAGAAAAGGAAAAGCAGCCT
Organism: Lithobates clamitans; assembly: GCA_037952925.1. Classification (NCBI taxonomy): domain Eukaryota; kingdom Metazoa; phylum Chordata; class Amphibia; order Anura; family Ranidae; genus Lithobates; species Lithobates clamitans. The sequence continues at coordinate 4,121,028 of JBBGZY010000375.1, forward strand.
TGTCTTCCTTTTTTACTCCAACAAGTTAATACGCATGGTTGATGCCATCTATTACAAATGATGAATGTCAGTTCATTTTCCAGTGACTGGACAGGTGCTAAACAAGATGTATGTTTTACAGACCACGCTTATTTAATACCTTCTCAGCAAGACAGACCAGCATGCCTGGTGCTATGATCGCCTATACAGCCGTCTAAATCAGTACTCCTTATGGTAACAATAATATGGCTGTGTGTGTCACATGGAATCCAATATGTTTCAAGGTACTTTGGAATCTTTACGAGAATAAAGATAAATCACTGAGAAAGGAGGAGATGACTGAAAACATGCAGCAGGATAGAGACCTTTAAAACTCATTTCTCATTAGCATTGCATCTTTTAGTTAACAGCGCAGCACAGTACATATTAGCACCAAATATTTGCTCATTTTTACCTCGTAAGTGATAACAATGTGAGATAACACTTTAAGCAAAACATACTGCATAATGTGTGTGACATCCTGCATGAAGACTTCAGGTCTTCATTGTATGTGATGTCATAACTTCAAACACTTTGTTTGAGACTAGGAAAACAGCCAGTGCCTTGTATATTAAAAAAAAAAAAAAAATCTTTTAGACATGACTTACCAAATGAATTTAATTTAGTACAGAGGAATATAACATTAGATTTAACATGATTCTGTGTTACATGGGAGTATACAGCACAATAAAGCTGGGTACACACGGATCAAAATGTAGCCAGGTCAGCAGAGACGGGTGACATTTTGATCTGTGTGTAGCCCTCTAATGATCTACTTCTGTCAAATGGACCTGCTGAAAATCTATTGCCAACTGGCTGCAGCACTGATCAATGTACTCTGACAGTGGAGAGTCCCTGCTGTCAAAATACAATGTTCCAGCAGGGGATTCCTGCATCTACCTCGCTTGTATGGATAAAGGAATCTGAAAAGGCAGCCATACATTGATAAAAATTCAGAGAGTTCAGCAGGGTCCGGCCGAGATTTGTTCCATCTATGGGCAGGCTGATTGTACCCAAGTGGATCCAACAATTAACTTGTGTATAGCCAGCCTCTTGCACCCCCCCTGCTAGCAGAACATAATAGCGATGTGGGAGGCAATCCCCCATCAACACTGACTGTGTTGATGTGGAAATCAATCGATTTTCTTATCTTCCACCCGTGGAAGACAAAAATAAAATTTAATCATCTATGTGCTGCTTTGTTTTTTTGTTTGTTTTGTATTCAGCCCACTGACTGAACAAAAAACAAAAAAAAACTAACCTTGTTTACTCTGTGTTTCTTGCGCCATAATGCTTTATATATTTATCCACTTTAACACTGCAAACATGGTCATTGCCACTGTATGTATGGCAGACCAATAGCGGACAATACACAAATACAAATGTCTATGGCAGACAAAGCAAAAGTGCCATTCTAATATATACAAGGGCTGGGAAAAAAAATTAAAGTAAATGCATCATGGGGGGCGTGGCCAAGAGCGGCATGTGAGAGGATGTGTCTCAAAGAACCCCCTGCAATTACCCTGCAACAATCCTCCTCCCGGCTGATCCAACGGCTTGATCCGGCACCTGAACCAACTGATCCCTCACTGAACACTGCAGGACCCTTCTGGACCCCTCGCCAGCCCTGCACACAGCATGCTGACCCGCAAGCAGCAGAAAGGGGACGAGATGTCTCATGGCATCCAAAATGGCTCTGCAGAAGCACAGCAAGCACGTGGGGACAACAAAGAACCGGGTAAGCCATTGCCCAAAACACCCAGAGCCCAGGGGAAAGATATGCCCAAAGATATGGTGTATTACACCCACAAACTGAATGGCATTGCAGAGCTCCCCTCGGATGAGGAGCTGGATGCTACCCCAGATATCTTTCATGCCATGCAGGCAAGTGAGCCATCCACACAGGTCCTCCAGGCTGTCTCAGCTCAGCTCTCCCCTGAGATAGCAGAGGAGAATGATGGGGAAGACGCTAGACACTAAACAGCCAATATACAATTCAATGGCGTGAGTGTTCTTCTACCCCGATTTCTCAGCGGATGTACAAAGGCATAAAAATTATAAGAAAAAGAGGCTTGATTATCATGTGAATAAAGTATTTACCTATGAATTTGTGATTGTTCTTCAGCCCCTAAAAAGACTGCAAACTGTATGTCCCCAACAGAGGGGGAACCAAGAAAAAGATGTTGCTTATTGAGGAGCAATACACGTGAAAATTAATTATTCAAAAATGTATTAAAGTAGTAAAAAAAAAAAATAAAACACATGGATAAAAGAGTATAAACTGTTTGTTCAACTACCCTTGATACAGATTGCCGACTGGCCTATGAGGGTCAATCAGTACAACCACAGACTGGGGGACAAAACATACGACAAAAAGTGACAAACAACGTCCGGACGCGAAGGAAATTGATGTCTGCCCAGCCAACCACCAATGGGATTATCCAGCTATTGCTGAGTATGGCAATTTAGGCTGACATCAACCCCCTGGGAAAGGCTTGAGCCATGTAGGGAAAAAAGGAGGAGGCAAGAGGGGAAAGGATATAAAGGTGCTATAATCCTGTATGGACTACACTGGGGAGATAGTCCCGTGTATAGTCTGTTAACAATACTGAATAAGTTGAAGAAACCAATCAGGTGTTGGCTATGACAGAGTCTATTCATACATGTATAGTGCTGACATGTACCATGGTGAATAGGTATTTTCAATCAGCAATCGGCATTAGCAGCAAGCAACTTTGGTAACACTGTCAGTGGCAAACAGAGAGTGGGGACATGGTAGTACATTACCACTTCCGGGTCGCAGGTGAGTACCATCAAATACTACGGAGGCAGTACATATCATCCACTATGTTCTGCTCCCACTAGGTATTCGTGACATAAGCGTACCGTCACTGGAAAGTGCATTGTGCTAGCAGACAGATGTAAGTCCATAGGCGTGCACGCGGAACTCCTCCCTTGTGATTGCCTTGACCTATCGGTTGTAATCCATCCCTTAGTGTGTGGACCCGCAAGCCTCCATGGGGGATGATGCCGTAGCATAACGTCCGAACGGAACTGACGTTGACGCATTTTACATTAACAGGTTGTGTAGCTTCATCTGGACGTAAAGGTGGCATGCGAGGGCTCCTTCTTATTGGTGTCAATCCCTCGTACACACCCACCAGGAAGGAGATTTCAAAGGAGCTACACCCAGCCTGTGTAATGATCGAGTTATAATTTACCCTTTAGGTGCTGCTTATCCAATAAACCAAAAAAGAATTGGATAGGGTATTCCGTGACAGTATAGTACCAAGATTCCGACGTTGAAAGAACACAGAATTACCAAATATTCAAACCATATTGCAAAAAAGTTCCCTTGCATTGATTTGCAAAGTGATATTGTACAATAAATTTAAAGGGGTTGTAAAGGTAATTTTTTCTTTTTTTTTTAAATAACAAACATGTTATACTTACCTTCACTGTGCAGCTCGTTCTGCACAGAGTGGCCCCGAACCTGGTCTTCTGGGGTTCTCGGCGGCTGTTTCAGCTCCTCCCCGCAAGCATTAACCACCTTAATGCGAGCTCCCTCGCATGGTGGTTAGTGCTTGCGGGCGCGCTCCCGTGATACAGCCGGCGGCTATACCCGTTCACTGTATCACTCGGCCCTGCCCCCCAGCGCGCCGCGTCATTGGATGTGATTGACAGCAGCGTGAGCCAATGGCTGCGCTGCTTCCAATCCATCCACTGTAGCCAATCAGCGGCCAGGGTGAGCGGAGGAATAGATGTCAGGAACGAGAAGCTGACTTTCGAGGCATCAGGTAAGTAAAACGGGGGGGCTGGGGGCGGCGGTATTGTCAGAAGTTTTTTCACCTTAATGCATAGAATGCATTAAGGTGAAAAAATTTTTACCTTTACAACCCCTTTAAAGATGATAGACCTGAGACACAGGAATGGAAAGAGGGATAGGTAAGAAGGGGAAGGGAGGAAACACATAACATGAACCACAGGTTATTATGTAGCCCTGTGAATCTGCGTTCACCAGTATTCACACCGCTAGACATCATGGATATTAAGTTAATACCCCCATCAGCATCCCATGATAAAACAATCCATTCAATTTAAAGACATAAAAAAACATTGTGTGTAGCAGCCCATCTAGCCCCCACCCCCACGCCTACTACATACCTGAGCCCCCTCTCAATTCAGCAATGTCCACGAGAGCCCGGCCTTTCCGGGGACTTGCACTCCTGATTGGCTTTTGGCAGCAGCAGGAGCCGTTGGCTGTTGATCACAGCCAATGACCCAATCAGGAGGCAGCTCAGAGTGTGAATGGACACACAGAGCTGCGGGTGAGGAGCGCGCCAGCTTGGGTGCACCCAGCAGGAGGGAGGGGCCAGGAGTGCCAGTGCAAAACCACTGCACGGAGCAGGTAAGTATAACATATTTGATATTTTATATTGATTTTTTTTATACAAAGGTTTTAATACCACTTTAAAATAGAGATGACAGGCAAAACATTTGTGTATAGATAAACATTTTTCCCCTTTTCTTTTTTATAAGTGATCACATTCCCTCTGTTCTCAGCTGCATAAGAGCTGAGGGAGGAGAAGCAACAGTAAACTAAGCTTCCCAGTGAAAGGCTGTGCAGGGGGGCATATCAGGGCAAGTTTGATCATTGGAGGAGAGCAGGTTGAGTTCCCAGCACAGCTAGAGAACTGACCAGGGTGTGCTCCCCTGCTTAGTGTGATCAGTTTTTAATAGGAAAGCAGAGGGACTGACAGGAACACCAGTGATTTCACACAAAGGAAGCAATACAAATAAAACAGGATACTTTTTTCATACAAGTACAGCAGGCACATATCAGAAATATGAAATGTTGGGGTAACATAATTTTTAAGGGAGGGACATCATTTAGAAACCATCTATCCTAGGCCTATGCTCAAAACTGCATAGCCTTTTGTGCAAGGGGCAAAAATCATGGACCCCTGAGCAATGGCAAAAGGTGATGCTGTTTGATGTCCTCTTTTATACTATTTCCTATATCCAAATGGGTTCATCTGGATATAGGGAATATGTAGTCAGCCAAAAATGTTGCCAATTGACAAACAAAATAGGACATCTTTAGAGGTTTGAGTGGCCTTTTATTGAAGTCACAAAATCTGACAATTGCTCTTCAGGCTCATAAAAAGGTGTGAACATGAACACTGCTTCAGAGGTTCAAGAATAGCTTTAGCTCGCTGTTGATTGAATATGTGTCAAAGGAGTGCAGAATGAAGCGCACTTCTGTGACCTATAGGAGAAACTGGGCCAAAAGAGCTTTAGCCTTATTTCACCTTTAACAAAGCCCTGGACTTATATATGTATATATACACACACACGCTGTACATCCAAGAATTATTAGGAGACAGGGCAAGAAACTTAGAGCTACTACTCAAAAGAGATGATAGAATACCCATAGTATAGCTGACTTCTGGTAAACCTATCACAAGCACCAGGCAAATTAATCAGACTGGCTGCAATTTTTAAAATAGCAAAGTCCTGCCAATTGCTTATGCTCCATGATCTAGTGCTCCACAATTTCCATATTACTAGCAGTACTATGGCGCTTAGACACTGTTATATCTCTTATATATTGTCTATTAGACCACATCATCACTTGTTGGCCTTTGCAGTAAGAATTCTGTATCTAAGATTTATTTCACTGTACATTTTACGTTGTTATGTTTAATAACTTTTCAAATTTAACCTAATTATTGAACTGTGAAAGAGCCATAAAAAAAATATCAAGACATGAAATTACATGTCCTTCTTTATGGCAAATCCAATATACATTTATACATTACTAAATGGGGATGTGCTTTAATTGCAGATTATGTAAACTACTTCTCTGTACTCCCTACAGAATATATATATATATATATATATATATATATATATATATATATATATATATATATATAACTATATCTAGATAGATAGAGATATATAGATAGAGATATATAGATAGAGATATATAGATATAGATATAGATATATATATATATATATATATATATATATATATATATATATATATATATATATATATATATATATATATATATATATATATATATATATATATATATTTATATTTATATATATATTTTTTTTTTCTCTTTTCATGTTATTGGGTTTAAGATTTACTGAGCAGCCGATAATCATGTCTGTCACAGAGATGATTAATATTTTGTGAAATCTCACAACGTGATTATTTTGGATTACATGTGGGTTACAGACAATTTCCTTTCACAGTTAAACAGAAAATATAATGCCAATGTATTATTCCAGGTTTGTTTCTTGACTTGACTATTCCTGTTATTCATTTGTTGCCTATACTGCATAAAGCTATAAAGCTGATTTTTTTCATAACTTGCAACTTCATAGGCAAAGTGGCCAGACAGCAGTGCATTTTTTTCTAAATCCTTAGCCCTCATCATTATATAGATATATAGATATATAGATATATATATCTTACATCTTACATCTTACATCTTATATCTTATATCTTATATCTTATATTATCTCACAAAAGTGAGTACACCCCTCACATTTTTGTAAATATTTTATTATATCTTTTCTTGTGACAGCACTGAAGAAATGACACTTTGCTACAATGTAAAGTAGTGAGTGTACAGCTTGTATAACAGTGTAAATTTGCTGTCCCCTCAAAATAACAACACACAGCCATTAATGTCTAAACTGCTGGCAACAAAAGTGAGTACACCCCTAAGTGAAAATGTCCAAATTGGGCCCAACTAGACATTTTCCCTCTCCAGTGTGACTCGTTAGTGTTACAAGGTCTCAGGTGTGAATGGGGAGCAGGTGTGTTAAATTTGGCATTATCACTCTTACTCTCTCATACCAGTAACTGGAAGTTCAACATGGCACCTCATGGCAAAGAACTCTCTAAGGATCTAAAAAAAGAATTGTTGCTCTACATAAAGATGGCCTTGACTATAAGAAGATTGCCAATACCTTGAAACTGAGCTGCAGCACGGTGGCCAAGACCATACAGCGGTTTAACAGGACAGGTTCCACTCAGAACAGTCCTCACCATGGTCAACCAAAGAAGTTAAGTGCGCATGCTCAGCGCCATATCCAGAGGTTGTCTGGGAAAAAGAAGTATGAGTGCTACCAGTATTGCTGCAGAGGTTGAAGGGGTGGGGGGTCAGCCTGTCAGTGCTCAGACCATACGCCGCACACTGCATGAAATTGGTCTGCATGGCTGTCGTCCCAGAAGGAAGTTTCTAAGGATGATGCACAAGAAAGGCCGCAGTTTACTTTAGACATGCAGACTAAGGACATGGATTACTGGAACCATGTCCTGTGGTCTGATGAGACCAAGATAAACTTATTTGGTTCAGATGGTGTCAAGTGTGTGTGGTGGCAGCCAGGTGAGGAGTACAAAGACAAGTGTGTCTTGCCTACAGTCGAGCATGGTGGTGGTGAGACCTTGTAACACTAACGAGTCACATGACACTTTGGAGAGAAAATGGCTAATTGGGCCCAATTTGAACATTTTCACTTACGGGTGTACTCACTTTTGTTGCCAGCGGTTTAGACATTAATGGCTGTGTGTTGAGTTATTTTGAGGGGACAGCAAATTTACACTGTTTTACAAGCTGTACACGTACTACTTCACATTGTAGCAAAGTGTAATTTCTTCAGTGTTGTCACATGAAAAGATATAATAAAATATTTACAAAAACGTGAGGGGTGTACTCACTTTTGTGAGATACCGTATATAAATATATATTTATATACATACATACATATATACACACACACACATTTAGATGAATCATTTAGATGTTCATTGGCATGACTGTACATGTGCCTTCTTGAGGAGGGGAACACGCCGTGTTTGGAGGAAGAAACATACTGACTATGACCCTACAGTCAAACACGGAGGTGGAAACATGCTTTGGGGCTTTTTCTCTGCAAAAACATATAAGCCAACTTTTCTGCATTGAGGGTCCAATGGACTGGGCCATGTATTGTAAAATATTGGATGAAAACCTTCTTCTCTTAGCCAGAACACTAAAGATGGGTCCTGGATTGGTCTTCCAGCATGACAATGACCCAAAACATGCCACCAAGGTAACAAAGGAGTGGCTCAAGAAGAAGCACATTAAGGTCATAAAGTGGCCAAGTGACAGCCAAGAAACCTTAAGGATTTAGAGAAGATCTGTAAAGAAGAGTTGACCAAAATCATCTGAGATGTGTGCAAACCTGGTCACCAACTACAAGAAATGTCTTACCTCTGTGCTTGCCAACAAGGGTTTCTATACCAAGTACTAAGTCACGTTTTGCGTGGGGATCAAATACTTATTTTACTCACTGAACTACAACTTAATTTACAACATTTGTATCATGTGGTTTTTTTTTCTGGATTTTTGGTTGATATTCTGTCTGTCATTTAAAATACACATATGATAAAAAAAATATAGACCCTTCATTTCTTTGTAAGTGGGCAAACATACAAAATCTGCAGGGATCAAATAATTATTTTCCCCACTGTACACACTATATTGTCAAAAGTATTGTGATGCCTGCCTATACATGAACTTTAAGGGCTTCAACAGCTTAAACAGCTGGGAAGGCTGTCCACAAGGTTTAGGAGTGTGTCTATGGAAATGTTTGACCAGTCTTCCAGAAGCAGATTTGTGAGGTTTGTGAGGTCTGGCACTGATGTGGATGAGTAGGCTTGGCTCGCCGTCTCTCCAATTTATCCTAAAGGTGTTCAATCGGGTTGAGGTCAGGACAAGTGAAGTTCCTCCATCCCAAAGTCGCTCATCCATGTCTTTATGGACCTTGCTTTGTGCACTGGTCCAAATCATTTGCCCACAGTCCATCAATTTTGTACTTTTTTGTTTGTGTATTTTTTTATTTATTTTTTTGTGCATTAGCCTCTTTTAAGACATATAGAAAATACAAATGAGTTTAATGTAAAAATTACAGTACAGCAACACATATTATCCTTCTCAGGATCAGCTGTATAAAATACAACTGAACACAAAATATTATAACACACTGTCTCACAACCATAGAGAGCAGTCAAGCATTTGGTAAATCAAGCATAACTACTTGGAATTAGTGGCTAGGAGTAGATCGGATTTATCTACGTGCTATAGACTTAAGGGGCAGAAAGAGTTTCTCAATAAAATTAGGATTTTTTCTACAGCTTACCTGTAAAATCCTTTTCTTGGAGTATATCACGGGACACAGAGCAGCCATTATAACTAACTGGGTTATACATCACTTATAGATGAATGGACACTGGCAAAAAAAAAAAAAGACTGGAAGTCCTCCCCTATATAATCCCTCCTACACAGGAAGTACTTCAGTTTTGTAGCAAGCAATTAACTTCTCAGACAAGAGGGAAGGGATCTCTGTGTCCTGAGATGTATTCCAAGAAAAGGATTTTACAGGCTATGCCCTGTACATACGAGCGGAATTTCTGACAGAAAGAGTCTGATGGGAGCTTTTCACCGTATAGTCCGACCGTGTGTATGCCTGTCGAAAATTCAGATGGACAGAGAACATGTTCTATATTTTTCCGATGGAACAAAATTACTATCGGAAAAAAATGCTCGTCTGTATGCTGTTCCGAAGCACCAAAAATGACACATGCTCTGAAGTACGTACGAGACGGAAGCTATTGGCTACTGGCTATTGAACTTCCGTTTTCTAGTCCCGTCGTAGGTGTTGTACGTCACCGCGTTCTGGACGGTCGGAATTTGGTGTGACCGTGTGTATGCAAGACAGCTTGAGCAGAATTCCGTCTGAAAAATCTTCAGGAGTTTATTCCGACGGCAAAACCGGTCGTGTGTACAGGGCATAAGCTGCAGAAAAAAAATCCTAATTTCTTTATCGTACATCACAGGACACTGAGCAGCCATAACAACTCTCTGTGACTTCCCCAAGCAATGCTTTTTGAGGGGAGGGAACACATTATGACCAAAGAAACGCCATCAGAACAACAGGATCTATATTGCTGCCTGCAGTACACTGCGTCCAAATGCAACATCCTCCTGAGTCCTAACATTCACGTGATAAAACCTAGTTAATGTATGTACTGAAGACCAAGTAGCAGCCTTGCAAATCTGAGCCATCGATGCTTTATGACTAACTGCACATGAAGCACTCACTCTTCTGGTAGAGTGTGCCCCTACTGGAAAAGGCAGAGCCTTACCCTTTAAACCATACGCCTGAACAATCACTTGGCGGATCCACTGAGAAAAAGTTGACTTATGCTACGTACACATGATCGGAAATTCCGCCAGCAAAAGTCCGATGTGAGCTTTTGGTCGGAAATTCTGACTGTGTGTATGATCCATTGGACTTTTGCTGGCGGAATTTCCGCCAGCAAAAGATTGAGAGCAGGTTCTCTATTTTTCAAAAAAAAAAAAAAAGTTCCCATCGGAAATTCTGTTTGTATGCAATTCCGACGCACAAAAAAAACATGCATGCTCAGAATCAAATACGGAATTGCTCGGTCTTGTAAAACTAGCGTTCGTAATGGAGATAGCACATTTGTCACACTGTAAATTTTTGGGTCTTTTAATGCAGCACATTTTTTTGTTCTTTATAATGCTAGAAGAATGAAATTGTTTTGCTGCCGATATTCACACAAAGTTTTCTGACAAACTTATTTCTTTATTATTTCTTGTGATCTCCTTAATAATATTTTTAGTTTTTAAAAGCCAGATCTCCATAATAATGTTTAGAATTATTATTTTTTTTTTTTTTTTTACAATCTTTATTTATCAAACATTTGTACAAAATTTTTATATAAAACATATACACATACATACATCTACACAGAAAAAAAATAAATCATGGTGTATAGGGGCATTCACAATTAATATTCAGATCATTTTATATATCCCCATGGTCTATACTAGCATCATCTGTATACATTTCTGGATATAATTTGTTACTCTATCTTTGCACGGCCCCTATATCTGCAACACAATACTATCCCAGTACCCCCCATCCATACCCATCATACACCCCCAACCAATCCTCTTACACAACACCACTCAGCTAACCGAAAAGCAAACAAAAAAAAAAAATGTCTCCAATTCAGAAGAACTCTCCCCCTTCTCCAACTCTTCATCACAGTATTTGCTCTATCTTTATCCCCTTTTTCTCGTTCTAGACTCTTCCCACGCTTTTCCTGTATATACTCATCTCCTTCCGTCTAATATCATCCTCTCCTCTAAGGATCGCATCACTCCCATTTCACATTCCCATTCTTTTATGGAGGGGGCTTTTTTTATTTTTCCAATTTCTAGCTATGACGGTACGTGCCGCAGTTATATAGTACTTCAAAGTTCCCTTTTTATATTTTTTATTGATCCAGGGATCATTGACAATATCGCCACATATATATCTGGTTGTATCTTTACCCCGGTTGTAGCCCTGTATATTTTAAATACCTTTTCCCAAAATGATTGAATTTCTGGACAAAAATACCAGATATGCGACATTGAGCCTTTTGCTACTTCACATCTCCAACATCTGTCTGTATTATCTGAATTTATTTTGTTCATATCAACTGGGCGTTTATACCACCTGGCTAGTATTTTGTAATTTCTTTCTTGATGCCTAGTAGAGATTGATAATTTATGAGTTACTGTAATTGCTTTTTCCCATTTAGCTCTAGGGATAACCATCCCTAGTTCCTCCTCCCATTTTTTTATGTATTGTAACCCTTCCTCCTTGTTTTCTGAAATTAAATATTTATACACAACAGATATGTGTAGGTCTATGTTTCTGTAACAGTATTTTTTCTAACCCTAACAATGGTCTATTCATTATGGACTCCTTCGTCAAAGATGAAATGTATTGCTGGAGTTGTCCATGCTGAAACCATTTCTTTCTATATTCGGTACCAAGAGCCTCCAATGGGGGGAGTTTATTTTCTTCCATTATTTCCACTATCCTCGTATCATCCCTCCTTTGCCACTTTAGGAAGGTCTTGGCTTTAAAAGCAAGTGGGAATTCCGGGTTGCTAAAGAGGGGGGTCATTGGACCTCTCAATGTAGATCCTATCCCCCTTTTTATCAAATTGTCCCATACTTTCAAGGTTGATACGACCAAGGAGGGCATATACCCTTCCCGGGGTCTATATTCCCTCTTAATCCAAGGTAATGATTTCAGTTTTATGTCTGTGACTTCTTCCTCCAGTTTCACCCATTGTTTGTTGTCCATATTATGGAACCAATCCACAATCCTGGTTATAAATATTGATCTGAGGTACAACGAAATGTCTGGGAGAGCCAGTCCACCATCCTTTTTTAGTCTATATAATGTTTTCCTATTTATTCTGGCGCTCTTTTTTGCCCAAATGAAACTTCCTATAGCCTTACGGATTTGATTCATTACGGTTCTTAAGGGATTTATAGGTATCGTTTGGAGTATATAAATGATTTTAGGCAGTATATCCATTTTTACAATGTTTATCCTTCCCATCCAGGAAAAGGTGCCTCTATCATAAAGTTGTAGTGTCTTTGTTATTTTACGTATTAGTGGAAGATAGTTAAGTTCCTGTATCTTATTCATCTATCTAGGGATAAAAATTCAGAGGTATTTAATTGCCTCCTCCTGCCATTTAAATGAAAAGTTTTTTTTTTTAGGAGCTCAACCAAAGAGTTAGACAGAGAAATATTTAAGGCCTCAGATTTATTATAATTCACCTTAAAATTACTCAAATCTCCAAATCTTTTAAATTCTGCTATTAGATTTGGTATTGTCACCACCGGATTTGTGATGTACAATAACAAATCATCTGCATATACTGACATTTTATAGTCAATCTGGCCTACCTTGATGCCTTTAATATCATTATTCTTCCGAATCGCTATTAAAAGGTGTTCCATAACTAATACAAATAAAATTGGGGACAATGGACATCCTTGACGAGTTCCATTGGTGATATTTACTGTATCCGATAACTCCCCATTTGCCCGTATTCTGGCCATTGGATTATGATAAAGGGCCATTATTTTATCCTGCAGTAGGGGACCAATCCCCCACTGCTTTAATGTCTCCCTGAGAAAGTTCCATCCCACCTTGTCAAATGCTTTTTCGGCGTCCACTGCCAACAGGCAGGATGGGATGGAGCGTCTCCGGGCATATTCCACCAGTGTCAATGTTTTAAGCGTATTATCTCTCGCCTCTCGCCCCTTTATAAATCCCACCTGGTTTAGATGTATATGTGCCGGTATTATTGGGGTAAGTCTGTTAGCGATAATCTTTGAATACAATCTAATATCAATATTAGTCAAGGATATTGGCCTATAATTACCACAGAAAGAGGGATCCTTTTCCGGTTTAGGTATGAGTGAGATATATGCCTGTAGGCTATGCGGGACAAACGGTTGAGAGGTAGATACAGAGTTAAACGTTCTTTTAATAATAGGGATTAAGACGTCTTTAAATGTTTTATAAAACCGTGGGGTAAAACCATCTGGGCCTGGGCTTTTCCCCATCACTAATAAATCTATTACTTTTTGTATTTCTATCTCTGAAAATTCTTGTTCTAACTGTTCTATATCTGTTGTTGCTAGTGATGGTAATGCTGTGTCTTTGATATATTGTTGTATATTTTCTTGATATCTTACCTGATCTGTATTTGCTAATTGGTTTGGTAAATTATATAGATAATTATAAAAAGTATGGAATGCTTTCAAGATACCTTTTGGATCATATATCATTTCATCATTATCTGCTTTTATTTTAACAATGGATGAGGCGTTAATTCGCTGACGTAAAGCTCTTGCCAGTAATTTACCCGGTTTATTGCCATGTTGGTAAAATAACGTACGATTTTTATCCCTAATTTGTAATGTCTGCTCATTACGTAGATTTTGCAGTTCTGTTTTTTTTCCTGTTAATTCTAATAATATTTCTCCAAGAGGATTTTGCTTATGCTGAGTTTCCAGTTTAGATATCTCCTTCAGGAGGTGGGTCATTCTATTCCTTTTTGCCTTTTTTAGTCTAGCCTCATGCTTTGTGAATAGGCCCCGAACTACGCATTTCAACGCTTCCCATTGGATCAAAAGGGAGGTAGTATCGCTTATATGATCTTTAGAAAAGTTTATTATTGCCCTCTTTATTTCTGAAACGCATACCTCATCAAATAGCAAATTATCATTCAATTTCCAGGTACCTCTTGAGCTCCTCCCCTGGAAATATCTAATACTAGAAATATCGGTGCATGATCTGACCATATGGCACTGCCAATTTCAGAGGAGGAAGTCACAGCTACTCCCAGCTGATTCATCAGAAAGAAATTGATTCTGTGATAAGTACCATGAACCTTGGAGTGGAACGTATAGTCCCTTTCCAGGGGATGGAGCGCCCTCCATATATCGACCAGATGATGCTTAGCCATTACCTCCCTAAATTTGACTTTATCCTTAGCCTTCTGCATTATTAATGTTGCTGAAGTATCCCTATCATTATCCAATATAAAATTAAAGTCTCCCCCAATTATCGTAATCCCTTCCGCTTTTTCTATAAGATCTGTGATCAGTTGTGCTCCTACTTTAGATTGTCCCTGGTTAGGTAAATATACATTAATAAATGTATATTTCTTACCAAATATTAGGAGCCTAAGAAATATTGCCCTACCGTCTCTATTTCTCCATTCTTCCAAAACCTGATGTGGTAATGACTTATGTATCGCTATAGAGGCTCCTCTCGATTTTGAATATGCGAAGGAGTCATGATACCAAGCGTTATAATATCCCTTTTGCAACTTGGGTATATGGTCCGCCCGAAAATGGGTCTCTTGAAAAAAAATCACATTTACTTTTTGTCTGTGGAAAGAGTACAGAACCTGCGCCCTCTTTGCCGCTGAATTGAAATCTCTAACATTATAAGAACATATTTTAATTGAGTCCATACGGAAAAGGAGAGAGGAAAAAAAAAAAAGCCACAAATCTGTTACCACTCACCCCAATCAACCCAGCCACACAACCTATCTACTCACTATCTATTCGACTCCTTCGAGTCTAACCTTACCAAGTAAGTTCCCTAGATTGGGGAATAAAAGGATATCCTCCCCAGGATTGAACGTGCCTAGCCCAGGCTATATTTTTATTATTCCAAAAAAAATAAAAATAAATAAAAAATACCCCACCGTATCAGTTAAAAAAAACTCCTCTAATTGGGCATATTATATAAACAGTTATAGCCCATATATCCTTAAAGAAAAAAGATAAAATTAAAAAAAAAATTATATAAAAAAAATAGATTAATAAATAAATTCTGTATCCATTACAAAATTTAGCGGGAGAGGGAAAGAAAAAAAAAAAAAAAAACATGAACCCCCCAAATAGTCCCCTTATCCCACCCAGTAAGTTAAAGAACCTCAACCGGATCAACTATCTGGTGTGATATACAAAATAGTGCACATATAGGAACATTTTCATTTTTCTTGCCATAACCCCTACCCCAATATATATCAAGCCTTGTACGAATACCTTAAGTGAGAAAAAAAAAAAAAAAAAAAGGGAAAAAAATCCCCCAACCCCCACGCCCTCCCCATGCCAAATACCAGTCAAACCTTGTGCATCACTGGTGCCTAGTGAGTTATAGTGGAATATTGCCAAACATAAAAGAAAAACATGAAAACCCTAAAAAAAAACCCTGTCCCACCCAGTAAAGTGTAAACTTGAGGACAGTCAGCCATATCTACTGTCCAGTGTAGAAAAAACATGAACCCCCAAAATGGTCCCCCTATCCCACCCAGTGAGTTAAAAAATCCTCAACTGCATCAGCTATATGAAGTGATACACAAAATAGTGCACATATAGGAACACCATTTTCATTTTTCTTGCCTTAACCCCTTCCGCCATATACATCAAACCATGTACAAATACCTTTAGTGAGAAGAGAGAAAAAAAAAAGGGGGTTTGGGGGGAATCTCCCGACCCCACGCCCCAAAAAAAAAAATATATAAAACCCCACCGACCAAACATGATAAAGATAATGTGCATTTAAAAAACTCTGAAAAACTATCAGGAACATATTTTGACTTATAACAAATAATCCATCTCAATCATTTGCAAAAAAAAAAAAATTAGATACCCCACCCCCCACCCTACCCTAGTAATTTAATGTGCCTTAATTCTCTCAATATTGGACATGAATAAAACCGTCTTATCTTCTAAATCCACAATACTCAAAAAAAAATAAAATAAAAAAACCCCTCCGACCAAACATGATAAAGATAATGTGCATTTAAAAAACTCTGAAAAACTATCAGGAACATATTTTAACTTATAACAAATAATCCATCTTAATCATTTGCAAAAAAAAAAAAAAAAAATGTAGATACCCTACCCACCACCCTACCCTAGTAAGTTAATGTGCCTTAATTCTCTCAATATTGGACATGAATAAAACCGTCTTATCTTCTAAATCCACAATACTAAAAATAAATAAATAAATAAATAAATAAAAAAAGGTCCTCACCAACCCAACCTAATAAAACAATGTACAACTTTACTCTAAGAAATTATCAGAAACATATTTTGACTTATAACATATAGTCCATCTCAATCATAATACTAACAAATAAGAAGCAAAAAAAAAAAAACAACCAACATTTTCATTTTTCTTCACTTAAACCCTGCCCCAGTATACACCAAAACGTATTCCAATACCTTAAGTGGGAAAAAAAAAAAAAAAACAACAACAAGGACCCGCCCCCTCCCATCCACCACTAAAGCTTTCTATCTTCCTCTATATTGTCTCCAATCCAATCCCTGATATGAATGTGGCCAGTCCGGCAAATGAATCAGGGGTAATTGCAGAAGTCTAGAAAATTCAGGGAGATCATTAATGTCCCGAAAAATAACCCTTCGGCCGCCTTGATGAACAATGACCTGGAAAGGAAAACCCCATCTAAATAGGATTTCCCTTTCCCTCAACACATCCAACAATAGTTTCACTGCTTTTCTTCTTATTAGCGTGTATTTTGACAGGTCCTGCAAAAATATAATCTGCGCACCCTCATATGCAAAATCCCGGTGCCGCCGTGCCGCTATCATAATTTTTTCCTTAACCTGAAAAAAATGTATTCTACAAATCACATCTCTAGGTTTTCCTGAATCATTGACTTTAGGGCCTTGGATTCTGTGGACTCTGTCGATCTCTATTTCTGTCTCCCCTGGACGCTCCAGCAATGAATTAAATATATTTTGGAGAGTTTTCCTAAGGTTCTCTACATTCACAGTCTCAGGAAGTCCTCTGACTCTTATATTGTTTCGTCTACTTCTATTTTCGAGGTTGTCCGTGATATTTATTATGTAGCTCAAGTATCGATCGTGTTCTATCTTTTTCTCTTCTAATAAAATCATTTTTTGATCCAGATTTACAATTTTGGTGTCCATGTCCATGATCTTATTTTGCGTATCAGTCAGAGATGTTTTCAACGTTTGTATTTCAGATTTGTAAGAGGATTCTAATCTGTGTATGTATTTATCCATATCTTCCCTGGTTGGTAGAGCTTTTATATATGTCTGTAAATTCCACATGGGGCCTCCTTCTGCTCCCTCCATATCCATCATAAGATGCTGTGTGTGCTCACTAGGGCTAATACTTGTTCCATGCTCTACTTCTCCAGCTGGAGATGAGAAATTTAGCTCAGTTAGGATAGAGCTATTTTGTTGATCCTGTGGTTGTTGAAAAAACCTTTAATATCTGACTTTTGTGCTGATGCGGGTTTAGGGGGATATTTAGCTGACCCCCCCAATGATCCCCTTTTTGTTTTCTGGGAATGCATGCTTTAAGGAGGCATGCTATATTTAAGGTATACAGCTATAAGGGAGTAAAGTTCTCACTTGTACCCAAATTTTACCGCCCTTATTTCACTATGTACACCGTCTCTTTTAGAGTTCGTTTCAACAAATGTAATATTCCTTTACCTCATTTAACAGAACCAAATCAGGTAATGTTCATCAGATCAGATCAGATATTAATAAATAAAAGGCACTTTTTACCTTGCCTTATCCGACTTCTTATAGTCTCTAGTAGAGTACCTTGTATATATCTGGAATAACACTATTCCCCACTGCTGTTATGGAGACTCGAGAAAAAATCATCCAGGGTTATTTCAGTAACACTGTTACCTCTGCACTCCGTGGGGATTAGTTTTTCCCTTTTCTTTTCCTCCTTTTTCTTTCCTTTTTCTTCTGTCTCCCCTCCTTCCTTCCTCTCTCAAAAAAAAATAGAAGAGAACTTTCTGCACACGCGGACTCTCCCTCCACCCGGTCTGTGGGATCCCTCTCTCCGAGCGGTTGAATGAACGTGGTGGAGCTCGAATCGGAAGGACTCGGCGGGACTCGGTTTAGCTCGTGCTTTCACGGTGAGACTCGGATCTAGCCGCTCATTCTCACCGCTTCCTCCTTCCGCAACACCTCGTCCTCGATCGTCCGTGGATCCAATAGCCTAACACCAGGGCTTGAGAGCAGGAAAGGGCACAAAGACAGGCAGCTGGCTTGGAGAATTGTTTGTTCAGCAGTGTGCTGTATGGGAGGACTGGGGAGGTCCATGGAATCATTAAAGACATGCAACAGCTGATTGCCTGGGCTAGTGGAGCGAACTCACTGCACGTCCATCCTGGTCAGTTCCCCCTCCACCCCACCAGAATTTTTTTTTATAGTGATTTTTTTTTCCTTTTTTTATTTAAATTAAGATCTCATTTTTTTTTATTATTTTGAAATTATTTTCTAGTGATGTCCTTATTTTTTTTTTCTTTGTGTGTGTGTGTGTCAAGTTACCACAACATTATTATCTTGTATTTTTTTAACCTCAAGGAGGTTGGTGTCCCTTGTTAATTTGACATTGTATTTTTGAAATGTACCTGCCTACTCACAAACAATCTGAAAAGCACGAGGCTGAAAAGCGCGAATCGCCTCTCAAACTTCTACTAACATGAGATAAACATGAGATTAGCAGAAGGAGCCCAAAGGGTGGTGCGCTTCATATGGAACTTCCCTTTTCTAGTGCCGTTGTACGTGTTGTACGTCACCGCGTTCTTGACGGTCGAAAGTTCAGAGAACTTGTGTGACTGTGTGTATGCAAGCCAAGCTTGGGTGGAATGCCATCGGAAAAACCATCCGACGCGGCATTAGATGCTGCCTGTCCTATCTTGGGACCTTCTGGCAATATAAACAGATCATCAGTCTTCTGCATTTGAGCCGACATTCTCAGATAGACTCTGATAGCCGTACTACGTCAAGAGAATGAAATAATCTCTCTTCTGCAGACACTGGATTCGGAAAAATGGATGGTAGAATAGTATCCCGATTTAGATGAAAACTGGACACTACCTTGGGCAAAAATTCTGGTTGTGGCCGCAAACTGCCCTATCCTGGTGCAAGATCAAATAAGGTTCTTTACAGGACAGAACCGCCAACTCCGACACCCTCCTGGCCGACGTCACTGCCACCAAGAAAACTAAGTTTCTTGTCAAGAGGACTAAAGGAATCTGCCAGATAGGCTCAAAGGGCTGCCTCTCTAAAACCCCCAGTACTAAATTTAAATCCCAAGAGCACAGAGGTGGCCTGACCGGTGAAAGCACATATATCATCCCCTGTACAAACGTTCGTACTAAGGAGTGAGAAGCAATAAGCCTCTAAAAAAGGATTGCTAAGGCTGAGATTTGACCCTTAATTGTACTTAAGGCCAGATTCATATCCACCCTTTTTGCAGAAAAGCCAAAACTCTCCCGATGACATATATACTGGGGTGCCACCTCCTGGCCTCACACCAGGCAATACAGAATCTTCAGACTCTATAGTAGATACTTCTGTAAACTGGTTTTCTACTATTCAACATGGTAGACAGCACTGACCCAGAAATGCCCGGTCCTTTAAGATTCTGGTTTCAACAGCCAAACTATTAAACTTAGAGACCGTAAAGCAGGGTGGAATTTTGGACCATGTGAGAGCAGATTGGGACGGAGTGGAAGAACCAAGGGGTTTCCCACCGCCAGTCTTACAAACTGTGCGTACCAAGTCCTTCTGGGCCAGGCCGGAGCTACTAGGAATACTGGTTTTCTCTCTTCCCGGATCCTGCGTAGTAGCCTTGGCAACAGCCCGATTGGGGGGAAGGCATACATCAGGGAAAACTGATCTATTATCAGGGCATCTGCCCCTGACAGTGGGTCCCTGGTTTTGGACACAAAGCTGTCTAGTTTTCTGTTGAACCTGGATGCCAGCAGGTCTACATCTGAAACCCTCCATCGGTGGCAGATTGATGCAAAGATCTAGGGATTTAGGGACCACTCCCCTTGTAACGTCTGCTGGCGACTCAGAAAGTCTGCCTGCCAATTCTCCACGCCCGGAATAAACACGCGTGATCCACTTCCTTCTGTGCTGGCTCCTGGTGCCCCCCCTGGTGATTGATATAAGCTACAGCCGTGGCATTGTCTGACTGGACCCTCACATGACATCCCTGTAATCTGGAAGTCCAGAAGCTTAGAGCCAAGCGAGCTGCCCAAATCTCCAAAATTTTGACGGGCAAGCTATTCTCCCTCCAGGACCACTCTCCCTGGATGGTGGCCTCCTCTAGGACTGCCCTCCCATCCAGAGAGACTGGAGTCTGTCGTCACCACCTTCCAGACCACAGGTAAAAAGGACCTTTCTTTTACTAGATTCCTGGTTAACCTCCACCAACTGAGACTGATGCACCCTCAGCTGAAGAAACATGTGCCAGTCCAGAGTCTTGTTCCAGACAGAAAAATGTTGCCCTCAAGTGATCTGAAGTGGAACTGTGCATAAGGGACTGCTTTGAATGAAGATACCATCTTCCCCAGTAGCCTCAAACACAGGAGTGGAATGGAGGGATATCTTTTCCCCTTTATGACCTGGATAAGGTTTTTCATGACTCTGATTTTTTCTGGTGGCAAGAATACATTTGCCTTGACTGTGTCTAGTAATAGCCCCAGATACTCTAGACGCTCAACCAGCTGCAGGCCGATTTTGACCAATTCAGAACCCAACCCAGAGGCTCCAAGAATTGAGCCGCCCAAGTAACATACCGCCTCAGGTCTTGAACCGTTTGATCTATCAATAGTAGATCGTCCAGGTATCCTGCAACCAATATTCCCTGAGATCTTAGAACTGCCAATACCAGAACCAATATCTTTGTGAATACCCAAGGTGCCGTGGCTAACCCGAAGGGCAGTGCCACAAACTGAAAATGTTGGTCACCCACCACGAATCGCAGAAAACTTTGATGGGACCTGCAGATTGGCACGTGTAGGTACGCGTCCTTGATGTCTAGGGACGCCAGGAATTCCTCCCCGTGAAAGGAGGCTACCACTGAATGAATTGACTCCATTCAGAAAGAACGAATGACCAGAAATTGATTCAGAGCCTTGACGTCCAGAATAGGCCTTACATCTCAATTTGGCTTTGGGATTATGAAAAGATCTGAGTAAAAACCCTCAAATCGTTTGATGATTGGAACCTTTGAAATCATTCCTTGTGACCTTAGCTGATCTATTGCCTGAAGAAAAGACCTCTTCTTTACCGGGTCTATGGGAACGTTGGACCTTAGGAACCAAGAGGGGGGGAGAGACCCCGGAATTCTATTTTGTACCCCTGAGACACAGTAGAAATAACACACGTCTCGGATCACTTCTTCCCAGGCGTCTGAGAACCTTAGTAGCCTCCCCCCCACCCGCGTGAGTGGGGGATCCCTTCATATGGAAGGCTTGGGACTGACCTTAGGGGGTCTCTGGGCCCAGGGCTTTTGCTGCCCCTTGGCCTTGAGGCTTTCCCCTAGAACTTGGATGGCTGAGGTCGTCGATACTGCCTGAAATTAGAAGTGCTGGGTACTGAAGCACTAGACATCTTGAAGGAAGGTTGTCTGTTCCTCTTAACTGGTAGAAGTGCACTCTTACCACCTGAAATCTTCTGGATATATTTATCCAGGTCTTCTCCAAATAGCCGCTCCCCATGAAAGGGAAAACCAGCTAAATTCCTATCTGCTGGATCCTTAAACACCTGGGCATTATCTACAGGACAGGTAAGACTCTTATTCACAGAGGAAATGGCAGCATCCACAGATAGCATGCTTCATTTTCTTATAAACTTTTCCTTCATAGGGTACGAAAGTGCAAACCTCTTAGGAAGAATAAACAGCTTATCCGGGTGATCCCAGTCAGCATACATGATTTGCTCTAGCAACGGTTGCAAGGAAAAAGCCTGTAAACTCTGTGGAGGCCGCAGAGATCCTAAAGAAGAAAAGGAAACTTCCGGGACCTCCACAGGTAGCAATCTGAAACCTGATCGGACCATCTCTGTGAGGGACTGGATCAGCAGTCTCTGGGATTGAGAGGCTGGAAATGGTTGTTCAGAACCTGACTCCTCAGAAGTGGAGTCTGTGCCCTGACCTCCCTCCCGGTCATTCACTGCAACTTGTTCCACATCTTCTGTCCAATCCTATTCCAATGCACTTGGGGGCTCAGGTGAAGGGGATCTATCCCATTTCCTACCTCCATGGAACACTGAAGCAATTGTACCTGCTATTTTCCCCTCTAGCACAGCTAAAGCTGATGCTAAATCATCCTTTGTAACGTAGGTTGAGGAAGAAGCATTAGCTGTTGCAACAATGTCTGACAAATGTAATGGTTTAGACTGGCCAATTGCCTCAGGTCTTTCAGGAGAGTTAAACACAGCAGATGTAAGGCTAGCATCCTCCAATACCAATGGTGGTGTATTTGCACCCCTTCCTGCTGCGCCTCACCCACTCCTCTTCCGGGAAGACATGCCTGAGACAAACAATTTGAGGTAAAGAAAACCCCACCTTTATGCACTTCAACTGCTCTGTAAATACTACAGCTCTTACAGGACCTGTGGTGCCCTGGTCCATCCACCCAAAGTGACTCACGTGCCCAGTTGATGCCGCTCTGTCTCCCCTCCAGCCTGCTTACAGAAGCCTAGGGCTGGAAGAGCTCCTAATATGGCCGCTTCCGCACATGTCCGGCGTGCACGCTTGTAGCGTCCTGTGCAGCTCTCAGGCTACTCTCACATGCACGTCCCTCATGCACATTTTTTCGCGCCATTACCAGACCACATAAACAACGGCAGGAAAGGGCCACTGAAGGCGCCGGCGTAAGAACTAGATGCACAGGGGAGGGGGAATCGGAAGAACCACCAGCCTCCTGCTAGGATCAACCTGTCTGGAAGCTCCACGGAGAAATGCCGCCGTCCGCAACACCACTGCCCCCAGTAGACAGAAAAATTATGACACCTGGTTCGAAAAAAAAGGTAAAAGACTGAAAATACATCTTACTGTTTAACAAGTGCAAAAAAGCTTTTAAAACACTTACCAGTCCAGCCGCAGGATTCTGATAAAAAGCTTGATTCCAATCTTCCCCCATCACGGCTGGTCTCCGTCTCTTGGACCTTCAAGGACCGGGTATGGGGCCACTCCCTTGGACCTGTAAAGCACCCTGCCGGAACTCCTTTGGGATCTTTTTTCTTACCAAGGATCCAGATCCCCAGGGTCCAGTGCCCAAAGGGTCACATTACAGTCAATACTTCATAATCTTCTTGTGTAATGAGGTTCGGGTACCATCCATTTTAGTGTATCACCATCCGGATGGATCCGATTATATAGCCCTTTAAATCCTTCAGAATCTGTTCCAGGACTATCTTCTTAGCTAGCTCATGGAGAGCTTCTCCAAACCGTGACCATCACCTTACAAGACACTGGCAAAAAAACTGAGGTACTTCCTGTGTAGGAGAGGTTATATAGGGGGAGGACTTACTGTCTTTTTTTTTTTTTTGGTTTGTCAGTGTCCATTTGCCTATAGGTGGCATATATCCCAGTTAATTGTTATGGCTGCTCTGTTTCCTGTGATGTGCGATAAAGAAAATCTCATGCCTCTCGGCTGGAGCTCCTCAACAAGAATACCTAAAAAAGACACTTCCAGCATTAGAGGCACTGTTGTGGACAATATTGTGGATAGAATATGAATAACTTGTCGCCAATATCTAGTAATCACTGGGCATAACCAGGTGATATAAGCAAAATCTGCTGTAGGACTACCACACCTCGTATAGAATTTTCAGTTTTATAAGAAATGTTTTAGGGTACCTTTACCAATCTGCATGTTTTAGCTTTTTCATTCATGTTCAGTAGGATTCAGATCTGAAAGCCACTTCAGAATAGTCTATGCTAGAGCTGCACGATTCTGGCCAAAATGAGAATCACAATTTTTTTGCTTAGAATAAAAAGATCACGATTCTCTCACTATTCTCGCGATGTAAAATCTTTCACATTATACAAAAAAAAAAAATGGGCTAACTTTACTGGTTAGATTTTTTTTTTTTTTAATTCATTAAAGTAATTTTTTTCCCAAAAAATTGCATTTGAATACAGTGACACATAAAATATTGCAACAACCACCATCCTGAAAACATGACCTGTTGGTGCGCCTTGAGGACTGGAGTTGAGAAACACTGCTCTAGGGTGTCTACTAAAAAATGTATGTTTGGGGGTTCTAAGTTTTCTAGCAAAAAAAATGATTTTAACTTGATACCAACAAATGTCAGAAAAAGGTTTAATGTTTAAGTGGTTAAACTTTTTTCACTTACACAGGAAGTCTATTCCATTGACAAACTTACAATGTTTATACTTAAGTTCAACTGATAAAGAATGTTTTGTTTCTTGGCAGACTGCCTGGTTTTTCTCTTCCTTTCTTTTGAGGGCTGTGGCTTCAGAAGAGCAGAGAGAATTCTTTGCATAGAAAGAATTGTGAAACACTTTAGTCAAGATCGCGATTCTTGACGATTAATCACGATAACGATTCTTGACGATTAATTGTGCAGCTCTAGTCTATGCCTTGTTCTTAGCCGTTCTTAAATGCTTCTGTTGAAGGACCATTATCCTGCTACTAAGACAGAACTTTCTGTCACTGTATGTTTTGCTTCAGAAAACCCTTCATATCGTTTTAAGATTTCATTGTGCTCTGCACAGATTAAACCGTCTCAGTACCAGACACTTTCACCCCCTTCCTGCCCAGGTAAATTTTCAGATTTCAGTGGGGTCACACTTTGACAATTACTTAGTCATGCAACACTCTACCCAAAATAAATTATCATTTGCTTTTGAGACAGAGAGCTTTATTTTCCTAGTCTGTAATTAGCACTGGGATTTTTTATATATAAATTACAAAAAATACAGAAAATTTTGAAAAAAAAATTCAAGTTAGACTTACCGGTAACTTGCTTTCCAGGAGTCTTTCAGGACAGCACCTGAGAGTGGCTCCACCCACTAGGAAACAGGAAACACCAACTCCACCAAATTTTAAAAGGAGGCTTCTCCCCACAGCTCATCAGTGGTAGCAGAATACCTCTGGCCCAGCTGGAACACATAATCAGAATATGGTTAGTCACAGAGAATAAATAAACAAGAAAAAGGGTGAGTCGTTGCTGTCCTGAAAGACTCCTGGAAAACAAGTTACCGGTAAGTCTAACTTAAATTTTCCCTACACGTCTTTCAGGACAGCACCTGAGAGGATGATTACCAACTAGGGAGGGACAACAGCCTGCAGGACCTTTCTGCCAAATGCCTGATCACCGGCTGACAGAAGATCCAGTCTGTAATGACGGACAAACGTTAGACAACTTGACCATGTGGCCGCCTTACAAATTTGATCTGGGGTGGCACCAGCTTTTTCTGCCCATGTAGTGGCCAGAGCTCTACTAGAGTGTGCTCAAATTCCCGATGGGGGAGACAAACCCATCTGGGAATAAGCTTCTGAATAACAGATTTTGGCCACCTAGCAATTGACCCCTTTGATGCTTGGCAGCCCTTTCTGTTGCGAGAAAAAAGAACGAATAAAGAGTCTGAAGACCTAAAGTCCCTTGTTACTTCCAAGTAATGGAATAAAATTTGTCTTACATCTAAGTTATGGAATAAATTATCCTTATATGAACAAAAAGTTGGCAGAATAATTTCCTGCGACCCATTATGAACTGACGCTACTTTTGGCAAAAACCCAGGATATGTTTTAAGTACAATCCTGCCTGGGTAAATTAACAAAAAAGGTTCCTTTACTGATAGAGAATGTATTTCACTGATTCTTCTTGCGGACGTAACTGCAACTAAGAATACAGTTTTAAGAGTTAAATTCCTTAACGAGATTATCTAACGGTTAAAAAGGATCTTTTGGGAAGGCTTGCAAAACTACTGACATGTCCCATTCAGGAAAATGTTTAGTATGAGTTGGTCTGGACCTAGTAAGTGTCTTAAAGAATCTTGTAACCAATGGAACTGAAGCAATGTGTCTTACTAGGTATACTCCCAGGGCAGCCACTTGCACTTTAAGAGTGCTAATTGCAAGACCTTTGTCCGCGCCATTTTGTAGAAATTCCAAAATCAACACAATGTCTTCTAAGGTTCGAATTGGCGAACGACACCAAAAGTTGTAGATTCTCCAAACTTTAGCGTAAATATCTCTAGTTACTTTCTTTCTACTGGCGAGTAAAGTGGATACTAGAGGCTCTAACAATCCTTTGTTCCTTAACAACTGTTCCTCAGATAGCAGGCAGTGAGACTTAATCTGGCTATATCTGGGTGGTATACTGGGCCTTGAAGTAGTAAGTCTTGTCTGAGAGGAAGCTGCCAGAATGCTTTGACTCATTTGTAGAATGGAGGAAAAGCAGGCTCTTTTCGACCAGAACGGAGTGATCAGAATTATTGACACTTTTTTCCTTTTGTATTTTCCTCAATACCAGTGGAATTAGCTGAAAGAGGAGAGGGAGGCATAACCCAGGTGAAAGTTCCAGGGATGTGCTAAGGCATCTATCCCTAGTGAGCCACTGTCTCAGTGCAGAGAAAAGAACTAAGGAAGCTGAGCATTTTCTTTTGACACAAACAAATCCACTTGTGGATGCCCCTACATCCTGGTGATCAATGAAAATATTTCTGGATTCAAGCTCCATTCTGCTTCCTGAATTTTTCGTCTGGTCAAGAAGTCTGCTACTTTGTTTAGCGTGCCTTTGAGATGCACTGCTGACAGGGAATATAAATGCTTTTCTGCCCACTCCAGGATTTCTGATAACAGCAATAGAAGAGCCTTGCTCCTTGTGCCCCCCTGCTTGTTCAGGTATGCCACGGTAGTGGCATTGTCTGATAGAATCTGCACATGGGACTCCTGGAGGTTTAGAGAGAAGGCAGCCAATGCTAAGATGACTGCTTGTAACTCCCTCCAGTTTGAGGACCTTCCTGCTTCGGATCGGGACCAAATGCCCTGTGCTATATTTTGATCCCAGTGGGCCCCCCATCCCCAACTGCTGGCGTCTGTTGTGACTCTTTTTCCTGTCGGAAAAGACCATAGTAAGCCCTCTGACAAAACTGATTGACTTCTCCACCACCAAAGGGTCCTCTTGACCCTAGTGGGGAGTTTTACTTTTGTGGCTAAGGTTTATGGGCTGTGATCCCAAACCTTTAAGAGAAAACTCTGGAGAGGCCTGAAATGGAGCCTCGCCCATTGAATGGCCGGCATTGTCGAAGCTAAGGTTTCCAGGGCTGACATAATCTGTCTGATTGATATCTCCTGGTTTGTTTGTAGCCTGGTTACTACACTCATTACTTTGTTTTTCTTTTCTTCTGGAAGAAAAAAAACTTTGTTCTACAGAATCTATTTGAATCTCCTTCCCTTCCCCCCTCCCTTCCCTCCTTTCCTCCCCTTCCCTTTTTCCCCCCTTTCTCCCCCCTTCTCTTTCTTTTCTGTCCCCCCTCCCCTCCCCGTTCTCTCTTGGCTTCTTCCCCTCCCCTTTTCCCCCTACTCCTTCCCTCTCACCTCTCCTTCCTCCTGTTTTTCCTCACCACGCAATTAATGTTTTAACTATCATGTTTACTATCATTCTATTACCATTGTCTACCAAATTAGAGTCCGGTCACAGATCCCCCGTGTCCACCGTGGGGGGATTCTGTGTTGGGTTCCGCTGTCCCACTGCTTCCGCTCGAGCGGGTGAGCCTGTCCTTAATTTTATTATGTATGTACTGTGATTTGTGACTACAACTGTGACCTACTATGTTTGCTGCTTTGTTTTATGTATGTAATTCTTTATATATGTACCTAGCTAAACTACTCTAAAATTACTTTATAGAGTTCTCCTGAAGAAGCGGTTCCAGCCGCGAAACCGGTCGAGACAATAATTCCACACACATTCTCTGTATAAATTCTGCGGGTTATCCTCGCTGTATGTAGTGTGGCACTTGTTTTTATGATTGTATGTCATTTTGTTGTGTTGTATTTTGATACCTTCAATCATTAAAATTTATATATATTTTTTTAGACTGTTGTAACTGCAATATTATTATTGAGTACCGCAATAGTCCCAATTTTTAAAATATGGGGGTGTATATGTGAATAGGCATGAGCAGCAGTGCCGTCGCATTTCCACCCTCATACCTCTCTCCTCTGGTAACTTCGTATTTCATAAGGGACATCTTTTTTTGATTGTTGGATCAGAGCTCATAGCCTTCCAAAAAAAAACAAAAAAAAACAGAGCATCCCAGTGAGTCAAACCTGCCCCCTAACAGGCTCACCACAGGTGCACAGGTAGTGCAACAGCCAACTCCCTGTGCCCAGACAGGCCCCAGCCACTAGGGGGAAAAAAATGGAAAGAAAGAGGCACCACAGTATACAGGGCAGACCCCCCATAACCCCTTACCTGAGCCTTGCTGGTGCCTGCCCTACTTGCTGCTGCCACAGAGTCCATTGTGGTGCTGCTTGTTAGTGGCTTAGAAAGCCAGTTCCGGAGTCTATCAGCGCCACTGCGCCAGACCGGAACCGGAATATAGGCACCAGGACCACTCCTCTCATCTCCCTCTGCGCAATTTCTGGTGGAAATTATGCTGCGCCTGTTCCTCTGTGCCATCCCTTGCCGGATATCTAATTTCCGGCCGGCCGAGTCTCTACTCTGCCACCAAAAAGATGGCGGCAGAGATGGAGCAGCCCCAGAATCAGTCAAGCTCTCTCTGAGCTGAAGAGGGAGAAAGAGCCCACTTACCAGCTACACTTGGTGCGGCGTGGGAGGGGCGGACTCTCTTGAGGCAAAAAGGTATGGTGAGGTAGGCAGTCTGGCCTCTCAGGACAGTACCTAAGAGACCCCGACTCCCACTAGCTGTTCCCTTGCCGGAGGAAACACAAAAACCGATGAGCTATGGGGCGAAGGCTCCTTTTAAAATATGGTGGATTTGGTGTTTACCGTTTCCTAGTGGGTGGAGCCACTCTCAGGTGCTGTCCTGAAAGATGTTTAGGGAAAAACACCTTTTCTTAGTTTTTGTTCAATTTTACAAATTATCTTCCTCAATAAATTTAGGCCAGGATGTATTCTGCCCCTTCCAAGAAAGTAGAAATTCCAAGGTATCTGGTAAGAGGCATGGTGAGTTTTTCTTGTAATGATTTGTCATGATTTTTTGGAAATTTTTTTTTTTTTTTACAATTTATTTCTCACACACAGCATAGGCACACTTAGCATTATACCCCAAAACACATTCTGCTATGCCTTCCAAGTATGGAGATACCACAAGTGTGAGACTTTCACAACCTAGATGCATAGAGGAACCTAAAATCCAAACAGCACCTTTGAGCTTTCAAGAAGCATAAATTACGCATCAAATTTTCTGACTACCTATCACATTTGTGGAGGTCCTGGAGCATAACAACAATGGAAACACCCAGTTTTTTTTGCACAAAGTTGACAATAAAATACAAACATGATGAGCATACTTAGATGTACACCTCAAAACACATTCTGCTATTCCTCCCAAGTATTGTGATATCACAGCCTAGCCTAAAAGAGAATCTCAAAATCCAAGGAAGCACCGTCAGGCATATAAGAGTCATAAATTATGCATCTTATTTCCTGACCACCTATCACATTTTTGGAGACCCTGGAGCACCAGGGCAGTAGAAACCCTCACAAATGACTATTTTTGAGAGTAAATATTTTATTTTAAGAGGCATTGTGAGTCTTTTGAAGAGTATTTTATTGCCACAAGTTTTTGGAAAATGCAGGAAAGAAAATGAAAATTTATTTTTTGTACACAAAGTTGTCAATAAGAAATTTCTCACACGCAGTATGGGCATAACTAGAATTACACCCCAAAACACATTCTGCTAATCCTCCAAAGTATGGCGATAAGACTTTTTCATTGTATGGACTGATTAAGTACTGGACAATGTTTCTTGTGTGTCAAAACGAATGTACTGTAATGGACGCCTCTGTACGAGTGGTCGAGAATATAGCTTAGTATAGCATCACCTATAGCAGTCTCAGTTCCTAGAAGTTAAGCAAGTCTAGCCTACTGGTACATGGCTGTCCCCATAAATTCCATGGCCACTGGCCTGGTGTCTTGCAGGAGTGTAGTCAGCAGAATCAGGCATTCTGGCTGTGCCAGGTAGAACTTTTTACATTCCGTACAGATGTATGCTGATTTCATGCAAGTCTATATGAGCACTTTTTAAGAAATGTGAATGGTAATGGTGTTTGTGCTGTGAGGGGGAAAGGAAAGAGGGGTGTAGACCAAAAGTGTACTAGTAAAATATTAAGGAAATAATAATAAACAACACATGAAATAAATGTACATCCAATAGGAAATAGTGATTAATGCAGTAAAATTAGGTAAACCAAACCAAAGTGAGCTGATATAAACATATATGTTAAATACATAAACATAAATGTTAAAAGTCCATGGGATGGTGAAGAAATATATAGTATATGAATCTAGATAAAATATAAAGGTCCAGAACAAACAATATATAAGAGAAAAGGACACTTCCACCACCAAAGGGACGCGTGTAACAGATGCAGTCTTCAGTGATATCACCTCTGTGTCTGCAAGCAGCTCACCTCACAGCTGTAAGGTGTACAGCATGATCACAGATCACAGGTCAAGATGATGGGTTGGAAGAACCAATATGGCGATGTCCCATGTGTTGTTTGCAGACTCTCAGTAAAGGATATACAGGATCATGCGGAAAAACATAAGTATATATAGCGTGATACTGCAATAGCTGTATTGGGACAGGGGCGGATCAAGCAGTGCACATTTACTTAAGGAAAAAGAGCGTTGGCGTCAATCCAACGAACGCCGAGTTCGTATGTTCCCAGTGTGGCAGCTTTGATCGGCTCCTGCTCCCAGTGCTTATCAAATGGACTCAGTAGATGTTGATATGGGGTATGAAGAAATATGCATATAGCGTAATCCAGTATAACAAACCAGTTTATTAAAAAGTGCCAAAACGTAAACTCACATTTAAAAGATGTAATAGGTAAAATCATACACGAGCGCCGAGCTAGTCTCCTGCCCTCAGGCTGTGTGTATACCCAGTGCTCCAATCCCGACGCATATTGTCATGTCAGGTGACTTCATCAGGGATTAACACAGGGTAAAAGTGCATGTCTTTAAATAGTCTGCAAAAGATGGACGTCTGGCGGCCATTTTCCCGAAGCCGGCCATTGAAATATATGGCGTTGGCATAGCAATGATGCACCCTCCATTGGAATGAATGGCGTCAGCATAGCGGAAATATATCCGCCATTTTGCCTTGGTCTCCCATATAGCTTATACGGAAGTAAAGTATGTAAATGGCAGACGCATGTGAAAAACACGCTGCGATGTCACCAGGACATGGCCAGTGAGATCAATTAGGGCTAGGGCTTGGAGTAAAAAAAAATATATATAGCAACATAGGCTAGTCATAAAAATAGAAAATTAACAAAACAAAATAAAATATTAATATAAAGATCAATAAGTTAAAGGATATATATATATATATATATATATATATATATATATATATATATATATATACACACACACACACATATACACACCGTATTTATCGGCGTATAACACGCACTTTTTTCCCCTTAAAATCAGGGGAAAATAGTGGGTGCGTGTTATACGCCGATTCCCGCTAATTGTGATCTATCGGCGGCGATCGCCGCCGACATTCACATAGTGTGTCGTTTTAAATATGGCGCCACGGAGTTCGGAGGGACTCAGCGGAGCTGAACGAGTGCCGCCGAAATCAGTGACTGCTCGGAGCCGAGATACACATAGTCGACTGTATTCGGCTCTTTCCGGCGCCGCTCACAGTCACGCCCAGTCCCGCCATTGGACCTGTGTTATGTCCATCATAGGGCGGGACTGGGCGGGACTGTGAGCGGCGCCGGAAAGAGCCTTATACACTCTCTGCGGCGTTCGTTCAGCTCCCCCGAGTCCCTCCGAACTTCGCTGCGCCATATTTAAAACTACATGAAGCTATGTATATGTCGGCGGCGGCAAGCATGGACACTGGGGACAAGGCTGCACTGACCACTGGGGCAAAGCTGCACTGGGGCAAAGTTGCACTGGGGCAAAGCTGCACTGACAAGACTGCACTGGGGCAAAGCTGCACTGGGGCAAAGCTGCACTGACAAGATTGCACTGGGGCAAAGCTGCACTGACAAGATTGCACTGGGGCAAAGCTGCACTGACAAGGCTGCAATGGACACTGGGTCAAGGCTGCACTGACACTGAAAAGGCTGCAATGACACTAACAAGGCTGCAGATGAACACTGATGAGGCTGCATTGATGGGCATTTTAATGTAAGTTTTTTTTTTTTTCCTTAAACTTCCCTCCTAAAGAAGAAATAAAAAAAATAAAAAAACAAACAAGAGGAGCGGCAGAAAAGGAGGTGGGAGCCCCAGGGACAACACAGATGACTGGAAGGGATACATAGAAACCACCTATATTAAATGGTAATAGATGTAAATAAATATAGAACATACATGAAAACCACCTATAGACATGATTATGGAGAGTATAGGTAAGCATTCTAGTGATTATACACCAAGATATGCTTCTCCAGAACACTGGAAAAATGAAGAGAGACATAGACACTCTAGCTACAACACTCCATATAACACACAGAGGCAACACCCCTATCCAGAATGCACCCCACAAGGGTGGAAAAAACCTAACTATCGGAAAAATAACAACAGAAGACCATACAATAACTATTGGACACGGCCAAACCATGCACCGAGAGATACAAGGGGCCCGCCAAATGAACAATATAGGCGAGAAAGAAGTCCAGCTCATCCTAGACTGAGCTATGGAATGAGAGATAATAGGAATGGACAATATGATTATTATAGACCACATGAGAGGAGCCCTGGCCCTTACCAACATCATGGACCAAGAGAAGGAAGAGGCCCACCAACTGCACCGTATAGACTATGCTCCCCTGAGAGATCTTCATGACACAGACAGGGATGATAGACCAGCGCAGGGATATCATCCCGAACAGGGTCATAATAGATCTTTTTTAGAGAGGGGAACGGACTATAATCCCCTAAGAAAAATGGAAGAAACAAGGAGAAGAAGCCCTACAAGAAAAGAGGCTGCAGAGCTGGAAAGGGAAAACAAACGAAAAAGGGAGTCATAGGAGAAGGCATTTTTAATCTAACAAATGTACCACTCATTTTGGAAGAACTATCGGTGCTCGAAAAAGGCCTTAAATACGCACCACCAAAAAATCTAGACAAATTTCAAACATACATCGGTATACAAAAATATATCAGAAAACTTAATATCAAAAAATACATGATGGAAAACCCAATATACGCCAACGCCCAACAAGAGAACTCTGTGGTACACAGTAACTTAAGAAACAAGTCAATCTATAACCCCAAACCCAAAGATAATAAACACATTGAAGTTTTCAA
This sequence comes from Lithobates clamitans, assembly GCA_037952925.1. Classification (NCBI taxonomy): domain Eukaryota; kingdom Metazoa; phylum Chordata; class Amphibia; order Anura; family Ranidae; genus Lithobates; species Lithobates clamitans. The sequence goes on from JBBGZY010000375.1 coordinate 4,154,837, forward strand.
AAATTTGGTGACGGAAGAAATTACGGATTTAACAATAAAGAAAAGAAAAGAACCGAAAGCCATTAAAATTGGAATACAGAAACAAAAAGAAAAAAATCTTGTTAAAAGGCCTACGGATAAAGGAGGTGGGATTGTTATTCAAACGACTGAACAATATCACCAAGGTATGATGAAGTTACTTGACGATCGTAGTACGTATAGTACACTATCCAAAAATCCCATATTTAAATGGAAAAAAGAACTTGAATTAGTAGTCCATCTTGGACTGAAAAAAGGAATACTCAACAAAAAAGAAGCAAAATATCTGATACCTGAGGCTTGTAGGACCCCAATTATCTATGCATTACCCAAGATGCCCAAGGATAAGCTAGATCCTCCTATGAGACCCATCGTAAATGGCATAGAGTCATTTACAGCCAGAATGGGTGAATACATAGATTACTTCAACCGGCTGTGCAAAACACTAAAGCTTATTTGAAGGACACAAAAGAGACGCTACAGATCCTAGAGAAAAGAACTGATGCAGGACCCCTTCTGATGGCAACAGCAGATGTGTCTTCACTTTATACCATCATACCCCACCATTTAGCATGTGAAACCATAAAATGAGGACTTAGAACATACACCAAACTTCCATGCATACAAAGGAAATTCCTTGTTAAATGCTTAGATTTCTGCCTCAAGCATAGCCATTTTTGGTACTGTAAACAATACTATCAACAGAAGACAGGCGTAGCTATGGGGGCCACATTTGCCCCTAGCGTCGCAGGCCTCTTCATGTCCCAATGAAAAAAGGAGGCTATCTTCTCAGATCCACCTGAAGAACTCCTTCTTTTCAGAAGATATATCGACGACATTTGTCAATTTGGAAAGGCGATCGGAACCAACTAGTCTCATTTTTTGATAGACTCAATAATAATAATAAAAATATTGTATTATCATGGCAGATAGAAGAGGACTCCATCCCGTTCCTCGATCTTGTAATCTCACGAGTAAACGACAAATTTGTCACGAAGACTTTCTTGTTGATCGTAATAGTTACTTACCTATTGGAAGCTGTCACCATAGAAATTGGTTGTTTAACATTCCTAAAGGCCAGATCATGCGACAGACGTAATTGTACGAATGAAGCCGACTTCTGTACACAGGCCAACTTGATTGGCGAGAGATTTATAAGTACGAGATATGAAAAAAAATGTCATCAAAGAAAAAATAGAAGAAGTGAACAACATGCAAAGAGAAGCTCTTCTTGAAGATAAAAAGTCCAACAAGATCAGGTCCCCCTCATATTGGAGTATAATTTTCAATACAAAAAAATCGAGAAGATTGTTGCACGCCATTGGCACATTCTAAAATCCGACAAAAGCTTCAGAGAAGTATTGCCAGATAGACCGAAATTTATATATAGAAGAGCTCCTATGCTTCGTGACCAGCTAGTTAAAAGCGTAATAAATCCTCCAAAAAAAACAGTTTTCCTTTTTTACTGGTAAAGGATTTTTTCCTTGCAAAAGATGTTACGCTTGTACTCGGACAAAGCGCCCAAATGAAAAAGTATTTTCGTTCCAATCTAACAGCAATGGTACTAAATATGACATTAAGGATTTCATCAGATGTAACACCGAGGGAGCAGTATACGTCCTTGAATGCAGCTGCAGCCTTCAATATGTTGGCCGCACCAAAAGATTATTGAGAATCCGTATCAAAGAACATGTTCAAAATATCCAAAATGGCTTTGACAAGCATAGTGTATCTAGGCACTTTGCGAAATTTCACAACAAGAATCCTAACCATCTTAAATTTTGGGGTATTGTACCCTATTCTAGACCTTGGCGAGGTGGGCACAAAGTGAGGACTCTTAGTCAACTTGAATCCAAATGGATATTTTCCATTGTTACCTTTGTGCCAAAAGGCCTCAACATAGAATTTGATCTGAATTGTTTCCTTAGTGACTTCTAAAAAAAAAAAAAAAAAAAATTACATTATTGGGTCTCAGGCCCCCTATATACCCCACACTAATACTCACCTATACTCTCCATATTCATTACTATTGTCTATAGGTGGTTTTCATGTATCTTCTATATTTATTCACATCTATTACCATTTAATATAGGTGGTTTTTATGTATCCCTTCCAGTCACCTGTGTTGTCCCTGGGGCTCCCTCCTCCTTTTCTGCCGCTCCTCTTGTTCGCTTTTTTTTCTTTTTTCATATATGAGATTCATACATACATTTTATATAAATATATATATATATATATATATATATATATATATATATATATATATATATATATATATATATATATATACATACACACACACACTTTAACTTATTTACCTTTATATTAATACTATCCCTTTTTATTTTATTAATTTTGTTTTGTTTTTTCACAAAATTTTTATTGGTTGAACATAAAAACATAATACAACATAGTATTTGTATAATTGCATAGTCATCTTAGTTACATATAGGTTGTAGTGAACTTTACATTAGATATTGATATCAAAATAGTTTGGATAATACTAATAGCTAGATTCTAAGCACAGACATTGTATATCTAAACATTCTTGCGCAATGAATATTGAGGTGGAATAAATCACTATAGGAAAGGGGTGGGAGGGGGAAAAAAAAAAAAATATATATATATATATATATATATATATATATATATATATATATATATATATATATATATATATATATATAAAGGGAAAGGGGGGTGGTGTGTAGTTATGATTCATCTATTGCAGTAAACTAGTAGTCTCTAGTAGTAGGCATTTCTGTATGATTTATTTTTGTGTTTGTGTTTTATTTTGTGTTCTATTATTAATCAATAACTGCCTGCTTTGTAAGCCTGTGAGTTTTTGAATTCAGTCCAATTATACCATGTTGATGCAAATTTAGATTATATTCTCCTGTGATATACTTATAAGTTCTATCTTTTCTATATTGTTTATTCTCCGGAACCATTCTTTTGTCGATGGAGTGATGTTCGAACGCCAGTGACAAGGGATACAGTGTCTTGCTGCATTTATCATGAACATGGATAGAGATTTTAAGTATTGTTTTTTGGGGATTGAATTGTAGTGTAAGAGGAATTGTGCTGGGTTAAAACTTAAGTTCTCTGAAGTGAGTGTAGTAATGGTTTCGTGAAATTCTGGATAATAGAGGGCATGACCACCAAATATGGAGCATCGCGCCTTCCTCCTGTTTACATCTCCAGCACCTGTCAGAGATGCAAGGGGAGAATTTGTGCAGTAGGGTGGGTGTTCTATACCACCTGGTAATGATTTTGAAGCCACATTCCTGGGTGGCTACATTAGGAGATCCTTTATGTGCGTACATGTAAATTGTTTCCCAGTCTGCTTCTGTAAGAGATATATCGAGATCTTGTTCCCAAGCTTGGCACGACGCACTGGAGAATTCAGTTTTATCCCCAAAAAGCGAATTGTAAAGGGTAGATATAATATGTCTTTGTGGGGGGTTTTTTGTACATAGTTCCTCTAACGTCGTGAGGTGTCTTGCCCATAGTCGGGCTGTCTCATTTCTGGTCAGAAAGTGTCTGATTTGTATATAGTTCCATTGTGGGATCTTATTTGGGTTAATGTCTTTATTTAATTCCTCTCTGGACAGAAGTCTCTTATTCTTAAAGAAGCTACTGACCAGGATTTCTTTATGAGGCCAGGAATTTGAGAGGACGTTTTGTTCTAAACCTGGGGGAAAGTCTGGGTTATTTCTGAGTGGTGTAAGGGGGCTAAGCCAAGGAGAAGGATTTGATCTTTTGAAGGTGTTGCGAAAGATTTCTAGTGTAGGGCCTATTAGGGGATGGGCTTTGATATTTTTTGAGTGATTTTTAGGATGTACCCATGGTAGAGATATAATCTGTTGGGAGAATTGTTTTTGTTCTAAGGATACCCAGTCTTTTACTGTATGATGGATGTTCCAGTCTACTATTCGGGCTAGGAGGGCTGCCTGATGATATTTCTTTAAATCAGGTAATGCAATTCCGCCCTTATTTTTGGGTAAATTAAGTTTAGTGAATTTAACTCTGGGAGATTTACTCCTCCATATGAAGGTGGAGCATGCCTTGCGAAAGGGCTCGAAGAATGATGTAGGTAATCTAATGGGAATAGTTTGCATAACAGAGAAATTGGGGTAGGATCATCATTTTTATTAGGGAAGCTCTTCCAAACCAAGATACATTCAAGGAATTCCATCTTTTTAAATTGTCATGTGTTTCTTTCAGGATAGGTGTGAAATTAAGTTTGAAGAGATCATTTAGATTGGTAGGTATTTCAATTCCGAGATATGTAATACTATGGTTGGCCCATGAGAAGGAGAAGTTTTTTTGGCAAATGTCTACTGAACTTGGGGGTAGTGAGATGTTGAGGGCATTAGATTTTGAGTGATTAATTTTTTAGATTTGATAGTAATTGATAGTGTTCTAGATCTTGTACAAGATTGGGTATAGAGATGTGGAGTTCTGAAAGGAAGAGGAGCATGTCATCTGCAAAAGCTGCAACTTTATACGTATGATTTTGGATTTCTATTCCCCTAATATCAGGATTGGATCTGATTTTATTTAGTAGTGGTTCTAGTGTGAGGACGAAGAAAAGTGGAGATAAGGGGCATCCCTGTCTAGTTCCGTTGCATAGGTGGAAGGTGTTCGACAGGCGGCCATTGACTCGAACTCTTGCTGTTGGATTTGAATATAATGCTCTGATGTATGATCTCATTTGAGGAAGAATTCCTATATGTTTAATACTGCGTCAATGAAGTCCCAGGCCACTCTGTCAAATGCCTTCTCAGCATTCAGGGAGAGAAAGAATCCTTTTTTCTTATTGGATGTTAACCAATGGTTTATGTTTAATGCTTTCATTGTATTGTCTCATCCTTCTCTACCTGGGATGAATCCCACTTGATCCAAAGAGATAAGGGAGGTTAATAAAGGTAGAAGTCTATTAGCTAATATTTTGGCATATATTTCTACGTCAACATTGATTAGTGAACTTGGTCTGTAGTTAGAAACCTGATTTGTGTCTTTGCCTTCTTTAGGAATCACAGTTATGTGTACTTCTAATAGTTGTTTTGGGGGTTGTTGCTCAGTGTGTAATGTTTGGAAGGTTTTCAAAAATCTTGCTTTGATTATATTAGTGAATGTCTAATAATATTGTAAGGGTAGTCCAACCGGGCCTGGGGCTTTACCTATTTTCATATCCTTTTTGGCTTTGTCAAATTCTGGGCCTGATATAGGGGCTTCAAGTTCTTGGGCTGTATTTTCTGCTATTTGAGGGGGGCTATGTTTCTCTAGGAAATCCTGGATGAGTTTTGTTCTTTTGTCTGTGTTATGTGGGCACATGGGATTGGAAGGGATGTTGTATAGGGATTGATAATAGTTTTCTAACTGCTTGGCAATCTCCTCATTCAAAGAATGTGATGTGCCTTGTTTATCTCTTATCTGATGTATTGTTGAAGCTACTTTCTTGTTTTGATCTGCTTTTGCTAATAATTTTCCACTCTTGTTTCCTTGCATAATATATCTTATGTCTTAAGATATATTGTCTTTTAGTTTTCATGTTAATTTCTTCTGAAAGTAGAGTTCTTACTTTTGTTAATTCTTTGAATGTTAAGAGTGCAACAGTTCTTTTGTGTGTTTTTTCTAGTTTGGGGATTTGGTCTATCAATGATCTTATTTTGGATTGTTGTTCTTTCTTTAGACTGGCACGTTTCCTGATAAATTCTCCCCTAATGACACATTTATGCGCCTCCCATTGTGTGATTGCGGATGTCTTATCATTTTCATTTTGTGAGTAGTATTCTTTTAATGTATCATTAAAATATATTACATCTATGGGATCTTTTAGTATGGTGGTGTTAAGTCTCCAAGTTTTAGTTATATTTTTTTTCTCTGGGAAAGTCAATGTCAGGGTGATCGGGTGATGATCGGATAAGGTCATGGTTTCGATTGTGGAATTTGTCATTAATTTTCTATTTTTATGACTAGCCTATGTTGCTATATACATAATTTTTACTCCAAGCCCTAGCCCTATTTGATCTCACTGGCCGTGTCCTGGTGACATTGCAGCGTGTGTTTCACATGCGTCTGCCATTTACATACTTTACTTCCGTATTAGCTATATGGGAGACCAAGGCAAAATGGCGGATGCATTTCCGCTATACCGACGCCATTTATTCCAATGGCTGGCTCCGGAAAATTGCTGCCGGGCGCCCACTCCCTGGAGACTATTTTAGTAGAGACCTAGGCAAAATGGCGGGTGCATCATTGCTATGCCAATGAGATCCATTTCAATGGCCGGCTTCGGGAAAATGGGCGCCGGACGTCCATCTTTTGCAGACTATTTTAAAGACATGCACTTTTACCCTGTGTAATCCCCTGATGAAGTCATGTGACTTGACGATATGCGTCGGGATTGGAGCACTGGGTATACACACAGCCCGACGGCAGGAGACGAGCTCGGCGCTCGTGGATGATTTTACCTATTACATCTTTTAAATGTGAGTTTACTTTTTGACACTTTTTAATAAACCGGCTTGTTGTTATACTGGATTACGTTATATGCATATTTCTTCATACCCCATATCAACATCTACTGAGTCCATTTAATAAGCGCTGGGAGCAGGAGCCATCCAAAGCTGCCACACTGGGAACATACGAACTCAGCGTTCGTTGGATTGACTAAGTGGAGAATGATGGATGAAGGGCGCGTGATCAAGCTCACATCAAAACATGTAAATATCAAGAGCCCATGTTAAGGCAGGTATTTAGAGTTGGCTAACGCGTTTCGAGGATGACCTCTTCATCAGAGCCTGTTTGAGAACCAGGGTGCAGTCTTTAATCGCCAGTAGGCCAAAGTATGTACATCAACATGATGGCTAGTTGGACAGAGCGGCCTGAAATGGAAGATGCGATTTTTTGTGATTTTTTGTGTTCCATACCAGTCCACCTTCAAGCGTTCTAGGTGGAACAGAGAACAGAAAAAGAAATATATATATATATACACACACATCTCTATACACACATATATATACACATGCGTACAAATTATAGACGCGTGTGTACCTGTGTGCACATGCACAGGCACACACGTATACATAAACAGTATAAAAGAACATTTGTATATGTGTGCAATTACATACAGAGACAGAATATCAGCTATAATTGCAGTATGGAGCACATGACGAGAAAATGCAACAGGAAATCAAATAGACGAAACAAAACAAAACAGGAAGCGCATGATGGGTGAATATGCATAAAACAAAAAACAACCACACAATAAGTGAATAAAAATGGATTGATGTATAATTGTGATGGAATGGGAACTCATATGTGTACAGAGAATTGGCAAAGGAACAATATCTATCCCAATTGGATATGGCATAGTGTGTAAAGATAGTATACATGGATGGTCAAAGAGAGAAAAATATATATAAAAAATATATATAAAAATAAATATAAAAATAAAAATAAAAATAAATATAAAAATAAAAAAAAATAAAAATGCATACATACGCATATATGTATGACTCAGAAGGGTTAATTTAAGAGGTTGTTGTAATAGTTGGAGAATATATATATATTGACAAAGGAAAAAGAGAGACAAGCTGGTGTCTTGTCATGTAGAAAAAATATTAGTTGGATTGACGCCTACGCTCTTTTTTCTTAAGTGAGTGTGCACTGCTTGATCCGCCCCTGTCCCAATACAGCTATTGCAGTATCACGCTATATATACACTTTATGTTTTTCCGCATGATCCTGTATATCCTTTACTGAGAGTCTGCAAATAACACATGGGACATCGCCGTATTGGTTCTTCCAACCCATCACCTGTGATCTGTGATCATGCTGTACACCTTACAGCTGTGAGATGAGCTGCTTGCAGACACACAGGTGATATCACTGAAGACTGCATCTGTTACACGTGTCCCTTTGGTGATGGAAGTGTCCTTTTCTCTTATATATTGTTTGTTCTGGACCTTTATATTTTATCTAAATTCATATACTATATATTTCTTCACCAGCCCATGGACTTTTACCATTTGTATGTTTATATCAGCTCACTTTGGTTTGGTTTACATAATTTTACTGCATGAGTCACTATTTCCTATTGGATGTACATTTATTTCATGTGTTATTTATTATTATTTCCTTAATATTTTACTAGTACATTTTTGGTCTACACCCCTCTTTCCTTTCCCCCTCACAGCCCAAACACCAATACCATTCACATTTTTTTTTTTGTTTCTGCTAGGATCAGAGTCACAGGTGTGACTTGAGGACCTTGAGTGGAGAGTGAACAAGTCTTGCTTTTTTGACTGCTGGTGTTTGCTGGGTTGCATTTTTAAGTTCTTTTTGGGACTTTTCCTTGTAGCTTTTTAACACCCTTTTCTGACACCTTTTAAACAGCTTTTTTTTCTTTGCTTCCTTCAGCCTACTAATTAAGGGGAGTGGTTAATTGGTCACAGGTGCTTGAGGCCTATATAGCCTTCTGTAGAACTCATTGTGAGCCTGCTCATCTTTGAGTTTGCTGGAATTCTGTCCAAGTGGAACCGGACTAAGTGGTGAGTTAAAAACCAGAGTTAGTTGAACTGGACTAAGTGGCGAGTTAAAAACCAGAGTTAGTTGAACTGGACTAAGTGGTGAGTTAAAAACCAGAGTTAGTTGAACTGGACTAAGTGGTAAGTTAAAAACCAGAGTTGAAAACAGGAGGTTATAACAGGGGTCATAGTCCCTATGTAGTGTGAGTACCTGAATGTTGTCTGAGTAGTGTGTGTGGATCTTTAGTACTTGTGTACTGTGTACTTGTGTATTGTGAGTGCACGTAGGTCTGCAGGTGCCTGTGTATTGTCTTGTCGAGTACCTGTGTATTGTCTTGTTGATTATTAGTGTCAGAAAGCTAGTTGTTAGGTAATTTGGACAGGGTATAATCCCCAATCCTCATTTAAATTATATTATATATTATTATTATTATTAAGTATGATGCCCGGCGGGTGTGGAGAGGCGATTTGTTGTACATCTTGCGGAATGTATGCATTCCTTGATCATCCAATCGAGGGTGAATACTGCTGTGCAAAACTACAAACCTTGATAGAAGGCATAAATTGGGATAAAATCTTAGGAACAAAGAACACGGAGGAGAAATGGGTTTGCTTTAAGAGCATAATAAATAAGGGCATTAGCCAATGCATCCCATTGGGTAATAAATTTAAAAGACACAACAAAAGTCCTGGATGGCTTAACTCCAATGTAAAAATACATATAAAAGCAAAGGAGAAGGCGTTCAAAAAATACAAGGTTGCAGGATCATCATCAGCATTCAGACTTTACAAAGAATGCAACAAGAAATGTAAGGGTGCAATAAGGACGGCTGAGATAGAACATAAAAAAAAAAAACATAGCGGAGGAGAGCAAAAAAATCCCAAGAAATTATTTATGTAAACAGTAAAAAAGGAGGACAGACCATATTGGCCCTATAAAGAATGAGGAAAGACATCCGGTTACAAAGGATGGGGAGATGGCGAAGGTATTGAATGTATTCTTCGAGGGAATCAAGGGGCTTCAGTAACCAAAAATGCAGTGTTTATTCTCATGACACAACACAGGAAGCACCTCCATTGTTAACAGAGGACAGAATTAAAATTAGACTTGGGAAACTTAACATTAATAAATCACCGGGACCAGATGGTTTGCACGCGAGGGTACTTGGGGAAAGTTGATTATTAGTGTCAGGAAGCTAGTTGTTAGGTAATTTGGACAGGGTATAATCCCCAATCCTCATTTAAATTTAATAAGTATGATGCCCGGCGGGTGTGGAGAGGTGATTTGTTGTACATCTTGCGGCATGTATGCGTTCCTTGATCATCCAATCAAGGGTGAATACTGCTGTGCAAAATGTAAGCACATTGTTTCCCTGGAAGCCAAGGTTCTGAATATGGGGTAGCAACTGTCAGCACTGAGAAGTTCCTCCATACTAAAGGAGAGCCAGGAACGTACAAGGCAGGTGCCAGTAGGGGCCAGCACAGAGGCGGGTGGAGATAAAGAGCTGCAGGCACTAGGAAAGAGTAGAAGGGTGACAGTCAGGAAGGGGGAAGTGCCAGGAAGGCCGATCCAGGGCTGGAGCATCCCAATAAGTACGCTTCATTGAGTGACATTGGTGAAACCAGTCAGGGACTAGCACTGCTGAAGCTGAGGGACTCTTCTAGCTGCCGGAGGAAGAACTCCTCCAGTGAGAGTGGGAGGGAAGCGAAGGGAAAGGAAAGACAGATTCTGGTGGTAGGGGACTCAGTTCTTAGAAGGACAGAGAGGCCAATCTCTAACAAAGACCTGAAGCACCGAACTGTATGCTGTTGACCGGGCGCTTGGGTTCGGCACATCACGGATCTGGTGGACAGATTACTGGGAGGGGCTGGGGAAGACCCAGCTGTCATGGTGCATGTTGACACCAATGACAAAGTCAGAGGCAGATGGAGTGTCCTAAAGAACGATTTTAGGGACTTAGTAGCTAAATTGAGGAAAAGGACCACCAGGTAGTATTCTCAGGAATACTACCAGTACATCGAGTCACACCAGAATGGCAGAGGGAGATTAGGGAAGTAAACAAGTGGCTGAAGAGCTGGTTTAGTAAGGAGGGGTTTGGGTTCCTGGAGGACTGGGCCGACTTCTCAGTCGATAACCAGTACTATAGAAGGGATGGACTGCACCTAAATGAGGAGGATGCAGATCAGCTGGGAATGAAGTTGGTCAAAAAGTTAAAGGGATTTTTAAACTGGGCGATGGAGGAGAGGGTCCAGAGATAGAGATAGTCAGTGTGGAACATATTCCAGAGGGTAGTATTGGGGGTATTAGTGGTAGTTTGACCAAAGCACATAAACCCAAGGTAAGTATAGTAGCAAGTCCTAGTTGCAATCTCGGTACACCCAACAAGAGGATAATATGCGACCTGTCTAAAATACGTGGCGTGTTCACCAATGCCAGGAGCCTGGCGGACAGGATGGGTGAACTAGAGATACTGTTGTACGAGGAGGATTTGGATTTTGTGGGAATTTCAGAGACCTGGTTCAACAGCTCTCATGATTGGCTGGCAACCATTCAAGGGTATACCCCTTATCGCAAGGATAGAAAGGGTAAAAAAGGGGGAGGGGTATGCCTATATATCAAGAATAATGTACAAGTGAATGTAAGAGATGACGACACTAAGGGAGCTAGGGAAGAATCCTTATGGGTAGAGCTCCAAAGGGATGAAGCTAAGGGGAAATTAATATTGGGAGTATGCTATAGGCCCCCTAACCTGAGGGAGGAAGGGGAGACAGATCTCCTATCACAATTTGGATTTGCAGCAAGGATGGGAAGTGTTATCATAATGGGGGATTTTAATTATCCAGACTGGGCGGAGGGAACCATACATTCATCTAAGGCTTGCCAGTTCCTAAATGCCTTGCAGGACAATTTTGTGGGTCAGATGTTAGACGCACCAACTAGAAATAAAGCGTGACTGGATCTACTGATTACCAACAATACAGACCTGATCACGGATGTGGAAATACAGGGCAATTTAGGTAACAGCGATCACAGGTCAATTGGCTTCAGTATAAATCACACAAATAGGAAACATAAGGGGAATACAAAGACACTGAATTTCAAAAGAGCCAACTTCCCTAAACTACAAACCTTGCTAGAAGGCATAAAACTGGGATAAAATCTTAGGAACAAAGAACACGGAGGAGAAATGGGTTTGCTTTAAGAGCATACTAAATAAGGGCATTAGCCAATGCATCCCATTGGGTAATAAATTTAAAAGACACAACAAAAGTCCTGGATGGCTTAACTCCAATGTAAAAATGCATATAAAAGCAAAAGAGAAGGCGTTCAAAAAATACAAGGTTGCAGGATCATCAGCATTCAGACTTTACAAAGAATGCAACAAGAAATGTAAGGGTGCAATAAGGACGGATGAGATAGAATATAAAAAAGACACATAGCAGAGGAGAGCAAAAAAATCCCAAGAATGTATTTATGTAAACAGTAAAAAAGGGAGTACAGACCATATTGGCCCTATACAGAATGAGGAAAGACATCTGGTTACAAAGGATGGGGAGATGGTGAAGGTATTGAATATATTCTTCTCGAGGGAATCAAGGGGCTTCAGTAACCAAAACTGCAGTGTTTATTCTCATGACACAACACAGGAAGCACCTCCATGGTTAACAGGGGACAGAATTAAAATTAGACTTGGGAAACTTATTAATAAATCACCGGGACCAGATGGTTTGCACGCGAGGGTACTTGGGGAACACAGTCAAGTAATTGCCAGACCATTGTTCCTAATTTTTAAAGACAGTCTACTGACTGGAATGGTACCAGCTGATTGGAGAAAAGCCACTGTAGCACCAATATTTAAAAAGTGCCCAAAATACATCCCTGGGAATTACAGACCGGTTAGCCCAACATCAATAGTATGTAAACTCTTGGAGGGGATGATAAGGGACTATATACAATACTTTAGTAATGAGAATGGTATCATTAGCAGTAATCGGCATGGATTCATGAAGAATCGTTCTTGTCAAACCAATCTATTAACCTTCGATGAGGAGGTGAGTTGCCATCTAGATAAAGGAAGGCCCGTAGGCGTGGTGTATCTGGATTTTGCAAAAGTGTTTGACACAGTTTCCCATAAAGGTTCACTGTACAAAATAAGGTCTGTTGGCAAGGACCATAGGGTGAGTACATGGATTGAAAACTGGCTACAAGGGTGAGTTCAGAGGGTGGTGATAAATGGGGAGTACTCGGAATGGTCAGGGGTGGGTAGTGGGGTTCCCCAGGGTTCTGTGCTGGGACCAATCCCGTTTAATTTGTTCATAAACGACCTGGAGGATGGAGTAAACAGTTCAATCTCTGTATTTGTGGATGACACTAAGCTAAGCAGGGCAATAACTTATCCGCAGGATGTGGAAACCTTGCAAAAAGATCTGAACAAGTTAATGGGGTGGGCAACTACATGGCAAATGAGGTTCAATGTAGAAAAATGTGAAATGATGCATTTGAGTGGCAAAAATATGAATGGAATCCATACACTGGGGGGAAGAACCTCTGGGGGAATCTAGGATGGAAAGGGACCGGGGGGTCCTAGTAGATGATAGGCTCAGCAATGGCATGCAATGCCAAGCTGCTGCTAACAAAGCAAACAGAATATTGGCATGCATTAAAAAGGGGATTAATTCCAGAGATAAAACGCAAATTTTCCCACTCTACAAGACTCTCATCTGGCTGCACCTAGAGTATGCTGTCATGTTCTGGGCACCAGTCCTCAGGAAGGATGTACTGGAAATGAAGCGAGTACAAAGAAGGGCAACACAGATAATAAGGGGTCTGGAGGATTTTAGTTATGAGGAAAGGTTGCGAGCACTGAACTTATTCTCTCTGGAGAAGAGACGCTTGAGAGGGGATATGCTTTCAATATACAAATACCATACTGGTGACCCCGCAACAGGGATAAAACTTTTTTTCACAGAAGGGAGTTTAATGAGACTCGTGGCCAGCACAATGTCACCATAGTGACACTGTACTTGTGACAGTATGTAGATAAAACACAAAATGTAAAAATATATACACTCTTCTATCTATATTACACACATACACAATGTATATATGCACATTGTGTATGATATATATATATACATATAGTGTATATATATATATATATATATATATATATATATATATATATATATATATATATATATATATATATATATAGTGTATATATATATAGTGTATATATATATATATATATATATATATATATATATATATATATATACACACATACACATACACACAATGTGCACGGTGTATGATAGCCCATTCCCCAGGATCCAAAAATGCTGAGGATTGAAAAAATCCACCTGCCAATTTGTCTACGATGTGGATGTTCACACAGTGGACGGAACCAGAATGTGCAGTTCTGCCCAGAGAGGATTAAGTCTGCTTCCTGTTGAACAGAACAACTTCTGGTGCCTCCTTGATGGTTGATGTAGGTCGGGCTATGGCTCTGTCCAACTAGATTCTCATCAGATGCCATGTTAATTCAAGCGTTGAGCAACAAATAGACAACCAAATCACCCTAAGTTCCAGGATTTTGATCAGAAGCTGAGCTTCCTCTGACAACCAAGTCCCCTTTACTGACAGGCCATCAAGGATGCCTTCGCTGCATGGCATGCTGACATCTGGCAAGAAAACTTTCTGTATCTTTTGGGAGAAAGTTTTCCCGATTCCAGAGTTGGACTGAAGATCCATGCCAGGGACATTCTTTCCTTGCAGATCAGATACATGTTGAGTTTCAACATTCTGTGAAACTGGGTGTGCGGCAAACCTCAAAAGGAGGCAACCATTAGATGTTGCGCTGCTAGTAGTGCTTATACCAGTATTTATAAGTAAATGTGTACCATTAAATTAAATGTGCTATATAAATAAAATGTGCTGTACTTTATACAATCTGTAAACTTTCATTAGTGAATGTAAAAAAATATATTTTTAGAATTAAAAAATGCAAAAATGTAACATTCAAAATAAAAGTGAATAATCTTTTCACAGACATCCAGTACTATTCAAGTATTACTTCTTCCATCCTCATAAATGTCCTGCACCAAATTAGATAAAATAGTGATCCTAAACTACTTGCCTCACCTCAGTGCTCCCAGAACTCTCACTTCCAATCAATGAGAACTGCCCCTGTAGTATACCATCATCCAACAAGGTCTCTCCAAATTATGGACACTTCAAAGCCTCCTGTCCACTAGAGACTCTCCTGCTATCATGTACAATGCCACCAGCACATTTGCGTTATGGTGCCTTTAAGAGTCCAGATTGATTATGTGGTCATAGCCATGTTAACCACTTGTCCTCAGGAAGATTTACCCCTTCATGATCAGTCCATTTTTGCAATATGGCATTGCGTTATTTTAACTGACAATTGCACAGTAAAATTGATGTCATTCTGTTTCCCACAAATACAAAAAAAGGAGAAAAAGTATTTGATCCCCTACTGATTCTGTATGTTTGCCCACTGACAAATAAATGATCAGTCCATAATTGTAATTGTAGGTTTTTTTAACACTAAGAGACAGAACAACAAAAAATCCAGAAAAATGCATTTTAAAAAAGTTATATATTGATTTGCATTTTAATGAGCAAAATAAGTATTTGAATCCCTATCAATCAGCAAGATTTCTGCCTCCCAGGTGTCTTCTATACAGGTAATGAGCTGAGATTAGGAGCATTCTCTTAAAAGTCAGTTCACACTGAGGCAGCACGACTTCCAGCGCGACTGCCTGAGACGACTTGAACACGACTGCAGCGGTGACTTGCAAAACGACTTCTATATAGAAGTCTATGCAAGTCGCCTCAAGTCGCCCCCAAAATAGTACAGAAACCTTTTTCTAAGTCGGAGCGACGATTAGAATGGTTCCATTGTACAGAACGGGACGCTACTTGTCAGGTGGCTAAGTCGCCTGACAAGTCGTCCTAGTGTGAACCGGCTCTCAAGGAAGTGCTCCTAACCTCAGCTTGTTACCTGTATAAAAGACACCTGTCCACAGAAGCAATCAATCAGATTCCAATTTCTCCACCATGGCCAAGACCAAGGAGCTGTCCAAGGATGTCAGGGACAAGATTGTAGATTTACACAAGGCTGTAATATGCTACAAGACCATCGCCAAGCAGCTTGGTGAGAGGGTGACAACAGTTGGTGTAATTATTCACAAATGGAAGAAAACCAAAATAACTGTCAATCTCCCTTGGTCTGGGGCTCCATGCAAGATCTCACTTCGTGGAGTTTTAATTCTCATGAGAACGGTGAGAAATCAGCCCAGAACTATACGGGAGAATCTTGTCAATGATCTCAAGGCAGCTAGGATCATAGTCACCAAGAAAACAATTGGTAACACACTACGCCATGAAGGACTGAAATTCTGCAGTGCCTGTAAGGTCCCCCTGCTCAAGAAAGCACATGCACAGACCCGTTTAAAGTTTGCTAATTAACATATGAATGATTCAGAGGAGAACTGGGTGAAAGTGTTGTGGTCAGATGAGACCAAAATTGTGCTCTTTGACATCAACTCAACTTGCCTTGTTTGGAGGAGGAATGCTCCCTATGACCCCAACACCACCATCCCCACTGTCAAACATGGAGGTGGAAACATTATGTTTGGGGGTGTTTTTCTGCTAAGAGGACAGAACAACTTCACTGCATCAAATGGACCAGGCCGTGTACCATCATATCTTGGGTGCGAACCTCCTTCCCGCAACCAGGGCATTGAAAATGGGTTGTGGATGAATATTCCAGCACGACAATGACCCAAAACACACGGCCAAGGCAACAAAGGAGTGGCTCAAGAAGAAGCACATTAAGGTCCTGGAGTCGTCTAGACAGTCTCCAGACCTTAATTCCATAGAAAATATGTGGAGGGAGCTGGATGTTCGAGTTACCAAATGTCAGCCTAGAAACCTTATTGAATTGGAGAGGATCTGCAAAGAAGAGTGGGATAAAATCCCTCCTGAGATGTGTGTAGACCTGGTGGCCAACTACAAGAAACGGATGACCTCTGTGATTGCCAACAAGGGTTTTGTCACCAAGTACTAAGTCATGTTTTGCGAAGGGATCAAATACTTACTTCACTCATTAAAATGCAAATTTATAACTTTTTTTAAATGCATTTTTGTGGATATTTTGTTTTTATTCTGTCTCTCACTGTTAAAATAAACATACCATTAAAATTATAGACTGATCATTTCTTTGTCAGTGGGCAAACGTACAAAATCAGCAGAGGATCAAATACTTTTTTTTCCCCTCACTGTAGAGCTTTCTTTTGGTGGTATTTGATCACCACTGCATTTTTTATTTTTTGCGCTATAAACAAAATAGACCGACAATTTTGAAAAAAAAAGTGTGGTGCCCTCTGAAGTGTGATCCACCAGGGAATCGCTCTTCAGAGGGTGTTTGACTGGCAGTGAGGAGGCATTATGTTGCCTCCTCACCTCCTGTTTTAACCCCTAAAAACTCACATTCATAAGGTTACAGCACAGCCCTATTAAGTTGAATGGTTTATGTTTGGCGGTCGGTACTGCCTTTGTAGCTTAAGGGGGGAGGGGATGGAGGACGTAACCACTGGTCCCTGTAGTTAGACCACAAGACTCGTATGGCTTCTGTAGGGAATATTCCTGTGATCAAGGACACAGTGGAAAAGAGGTTAGATACCCTTTTGGCCCTCTTCTCCCACAATGCAATTTGCTGTTATTCTAGTCTGCCAGACCAGTGCTCCCTGGTCTAGACACATGGCCTGAGATCTTAATTCTATTCTAACGGCTACCTTCCTCCACAGACAATTAGACCAGCGGCCTTGCACTACTATGTCAAAGGCATGATAGATAGAATTTGACAGGTCTCCAGGATGAGTTTGCTTTCTATCCACATGTGGAGGATCCTTCGGCTAAATGCTGGTTAGCATTACTCCCATGTAAGAAACGCCTTGAATAGCTAGCCTTTGAGGTTGGATACTTCTTTGCTCCATCTTTAGATTATTTCAAGGAGATCACAGGAGGTAAGGGTAC
Source organism: Lithobates clamitans (assembly GCA_037952925.1). Lineage (NCBI taxonomy): Eukaryota > Metazoa > Chordata > Amphibia > Anura > Ranidae > Lithobates > Lithobates clamitans. Next base: position 4,172,459 of record JBBGZY010000375.1, read on the forward strand.
TCTCCTTCCCCAGAAAAAGGCCTTGGCCTTCTATCAGTAGATCTTCTATTTTTGAGCTTAAAGGGTAAGAAAAATCTGTAAGGTGAACTTACACAGGACCCCCTCCTCACCCCCCCCCCCAGTCCCGCTGACCTGAAGCGCGGTGATCTCCCGCTCTGAGACCCAGCATAGCCGTCTCACGGCTCTGGGGTACCCCATCAGGAGGGATGTTTAGGAGCATTCTAATTGGTCGGCGCCGTCACATAGGCGGCACGATCAATCAGAACCCGCGTAGCCCGTCCTCTCAGCGGGGAAGAAGAGTGAAAGCTGCAGGGATCTTTAAGCCCTGGACCCCTGAGGCGGCTATACTGGGGCTCAGAACAGGAGGTTGCAAAATGGCAGGTCAGCGGGATGTGGGGGGGGGGGATTTAGGAGAGGGTTCTGTGTAAGTTCACCTTACAGATTTTTTCTGTAAAGGTGAACGTACACTTTAAACATGGTTCCCTTCATCCTTCATAAACCTTCAGTTTCAAATCTAAGCCAGGAACATTTTTTCATAAGATAAGGTCTTCCAAAGCAGCCATTGTTTTGTTCTAAGGCCACTTCCCTGCTGAAAGACCAGCCCCCTTATCCTTGTCAGTAAATGTCAACAGGAGACTGCAGACTCTGCAGTGCTTTTATATATGGATATATCTTCATCCTGTGGAAGTCACCAAAGTACCTGGCCTAACAGTCATACTATCTGGAATTTTCTTCCCCTGGGGCAAGTTCATATCTCTCCATGCTTTTATGCCCAGGTGCTCAAGGCCAATGAGAAATCCATACTTCCATGAGTCTAAATAAAAAAAAGAGTTCTATGGGATTTAAACCTTTAGAGTTTATCAGTTTGATACTCTGAGCTTGAAAGGTATCAGTACGATGGTAATTAGTATTGCCATTAAAGTTTGTGCAGTATTTAAATGGCACTCTAGACAAACTGAATCATCAAAAGCCAAAGAAAAAAAAATGGCCAATATGAGAAACTTCAGTTTTTAACTCTAAGAACATATTGTAGTATAGGTATTACATACTGACTGTATACATAAATGCACCCAGGTTTATCTGAAAAAGGAACCAATGGTTTATCATGAACAGACCTTGTTGGTAATGTGCAGCATCCATCAGCTGTCAGACGAACTTGTGTTTCATAGCTGTCTGGAGGGCACACAACTTGTTGAACTGGAGGGCACTCCACGGTACTGCAATCAACGCTAAAAACTTAAAAGAAAAAATTGAAGTTACAATGTGAAGCATACAGCGGTCAATATATAGATATAGATATCTATATCTATATACACACACACACAGTATATACTGTATCCCAAAGGCTACAAAGTTAAAGTGGTTCTAAAGGCAGAAGGTTTTTTTATCGTAATGCATTCTATGTATTAAGATAGAAAAACCTTCTGTGAGCAGCAGCCCCCCTAATACTTACCTGAGCCCCATCTCAATCCAGTGATGTTGCACCAGAGCCTCAGCTGTCTGGGACTCGCCTTCCTGATTGGCTGAGACACAGCAGTGGGCCCCATTGGCTCCTGATGCTGTCAAACAAAGTGAGCCAATAAGGAAAGAGAGGGGATGGGGCCGAGCCTCGGCTCGGTGTTTGAATAGACACTCAGAGCAGTGGCTTGGCTCCGGTGCCCCCATTTCAAACTGCTTGCTGTGGGGGGCATTTGGCAGGCGGGAGGAGCCAGGAGCACCAGCGAGAGACCCGAGCAGAGGAGGATCTGGGCTGCTCTGTGCAAGACCACTGCACAGAGCAGGTATGTATAACTTATTATTTTTAAACAAAAAAACAAGACTTTAATATCACCTAAAAAAACAAACACACAATTGTTTGTTTGTTTTTTTTTAAATCTATTTTTATAAATGGGAAACATTATTATGTTTCCAAGAGGTTACCGAACCAGAAATGTGTGCATACAGCAGTACACACAGTTCAAGAAACCAAAAAATGTGAACATATTGCATCTGTACTGTACATCAAGATTACACAAATGTAGAAAATTGGAATATGTGGAACCATTCTTTGTTTACTGCATACCATCTCGGGAAAGGCTGCTACCATAATTTCCTTACATTTTTCAAAAGCTAGAGGCAGATACTTTTAGTGAATAAAAATAAAAGAGGGGGGGAGTACCTGGACATAAAAGGGAAACTGGGTCCTCTTCCTCGCTGACCACCCACCAGAGGTCCCAGTTGACAAAACAAAGATATAGGGAGCAGGAAATAACCCCTGTGCAGCCACGGGGGACTGGTTTTTAACTGAAACATGACAGGGAGGAAAACAGCTTCTTATGTAGCCGTCTTACTGTATGCAATATCTCTGCTTATGTTAGATAAATTTAACAAGTACAAGTAAACAGAAACTCAACTAAATTTAGATACTGGAAGAAAAAAAAATTATCGGGTTTTAAATATTTGTTCTTCAAAGCCATCAATATTGACTTAGGCTAACTTTACACCTATGCTTTGTGCTAACTTTCTTTTCAAATAGCAACCCAGGCACATTCAATGCATAAAGAAATAAGTATCGAGATTGATCATCCGTGTGCAGATATTTTATTTTGTTAACAATAAAGATTTTTACAAGGTGTGGTTTGACTCCGGGCTGAGACGGCCGCCTAACTACGGAGCTCCTGTACATAGAGACCGGACATCAACCTTATAGGAGTCCTTTACCAACTTGAAGATAGGAAAAACAAGCAAAAGTATGTCAGCATCCTCTGCCCCACAAGACTTGGACACCAATCTCAGAAGGAACATGTGACAAACCTAGCCGGAAAAGAGGCTTTGGAGGGGACTGAATGCCAGCCTCCTGCAAACCAATGTTCTATTATGTTTGTCTGCCTTGGATCACAGGATGTGTATTGCATTGGAGGGTTTGTGTTTGTCTGCCTTGGATCACAGGATGTGTATTGCATTGGAGGGAGGGGGGATTCACCCAACAGCTCTCCCTACTAACACTGTGTACTGATGAGACGTTAAACACCCCTGACCTGTGTGTCCATTGTCATTGGACAGTTTAACCCGCCCTCTTTTCCAAGGGCGGGGGGGAAAAGTCTCTGAGTTATTTTATCTGTGTGTCCATGTGTTATAATAAAGAAGTTGTTTCCTGCTTGGAACCTGAAGACAGATCCGTGTCTCGTTTTTGGGGTGGATTATTTGTATGGGTTCCTTGTTCGGCTGATTGGAGTGTTCAGTAGCTGCCTTTGTGTTTGGGTATGAAATGTCCTAAACGACTTTAACCCCTTTCATACTCGGGGTGTCGTTACACTGGTGGCAAGCAGCGGGAGCATTCCCACAGCCCAGAAGGACAGCTACAACCGGAGACCGGCCAACAACCGTAAGAAGAGGGACATTATCGCAGAACTAGTCGAAATGGATAGAGCCGAAAGACCCAACATAGCCGAAAGACCCAACATAACAGACAGGACACCCGAAGAGGCAAGTTTTGATTGGGCTGTTAAAATAAGACTGGCACATAATGGCCCTAACCCTACAGCGGAGATCATAGACCGAGTTATAGCGCCTGTGGATGCAAATTGGCTACAGCAAAGAGGTGCTGCAGCAGCGGGAGTCACAACAGCACCTACTGAAAGGAGAAAGGTACATTTTGCTGCTTTTAAAAATTTCATTGAAGCAGAAGGGGAGATCGATGGGTACCTTGCCGATTTTGAACGGCAATGTGCCCTACACCGGGTGCCCACAGAGGAATGGGTTACCATTTTGTCTGGGAAATTGTCCGGCCGGGCCAGTGAAGCGTTCAGGGCCATCCCAGACAAGGATATTATGAACTATGGGCTGGTAAAAGAAGCACTTTTGGGCAGGTATGCCGTCACACCAGAAGCATACCGGAGGCGGTTCCGAGAGACGAGCAAGCAGACTGGAGACTCATATGCCGAGTGGGCATGCCGCCTACACCGCACGGCATCCCACTGGGTCGCTGGATGCCAAGCAGTATCTGGGGAAGAGGTGCTGCAGCTGTTCCTGCTGGAGCACTTCTTTGACAAGCTGTTCCAAGAAGTCAGAGAGTGGGTCCGGGACCGAAAACCTTGCACCTTGTCTGAAGCAGCTCGCCTGGCGGACGAATACACAGACGCCCGCAAACTGGATAACCATGTGGTCAAGACAACAGCTCGGGTGGATTATCGATCAGCGGCACCCCCTCCAGCTGGTGCCTACAAACCACAGTTGTACCACCCTACAGCACCACCTCCAGTGGCCACTTATTCTCGGCAGCCCAGGTTCAACTCCCAGGACTACTCACAACCCCTCAGGTGTTTCGGGTGTAAACAGCTAGGGCACAAAAAGCCAGACTGTCCGTTGAATCCAGCCAGGCAGTCCCAGTCATGGAGAGAGCCAGCAGGGGGGAATCCCCGCACATCCATGCCTGCGGCTCACTGCATTGAGGAGGAAGAACGTTGGGGCGTCCTGCATGAGGCTGATCTAGTACAAGCAGCTAAACAGGACAACCGGCAGCAACACAGGCAAACCGTCCGGGTTAATGGAAAGGTAGCCAATGGCCTACGTGATACTGGTGCCACCATGACCCTACTACGGAAGAACCTCATCCCAGAGAGCCAACACACCGGGGACACTGTAGTCGTAAGAGTAGCGGGAGGCACCATATTCCGGCTATCTGTTGCCCGTGTTCACCTGGATTGGGGGGTTGGTTCGGGACACGTGAATGTGGGGGTGATGAAGGATTTGCCAGCGGATGTACTACTGGGGAATGATTTGGCCCCCCTCATTTCTGCTTACGCCCCGATAGGCCCCACTGAAGCCAACCCAGGGACTACCCGTGCCCAGATCCCCAACAGCATGATGGCGTGAGCCCAGTCACCCTGTCTTCTCTCCAGTGGCTGAAAAGACTACAGGGAGAAGGGCCAGTCCAGGCCTCTCCCCAACGGCGGGCGTGTTCTCAGAGAGAGGCAGAGGTCGGCTGGGTAAGTAATGATCTGTTTGGAACAATTTTTGTTTGGGGTACGGTGTGGATACCAGCATTAGAGAACTGGAACTACTGACTAACTTCAGAGTCAACCCGTCTGGGGTCTCCTCCTGTGTTAGTCTCCTGCCGAAAGGGGAGAAATGTGACAAACCTAGCCGTAAAAAAGGCTTTGGAGGGGACTGAATGCCAGCCTCCTGCAAACCATTGTTCTATTATGTTTGTCTGCCTTGGATCACAGGATGTGTATTGCATTGGAGGGTTTGTGTCTGTCTGCCTTGGATCACAGGATGTGTATTGCATTGGAGGGAGGGGGGATTCACCCAACAGCTCTCCCTACTAACACTGTGTACTGATGAGACGTTAAACACACCTGACCTGTGTGTCCATTGTCATTGGACAGTTTAACCCGCCCTCTTTTCCAAGGGCGGGGGGAAAAAGTCTCCGAGTTATTTTATCTGTGTGTCCATGTGTTATAATAAAGAAGTTGTTTCCTGCTTGGAACCTGAAGACAGATCCGTGTCTCGTTTTTGGGGTGGATTATTTGTATGGGTTCCTTGTTCGGCTGATTGGAGTGTTCGGTAGCTGCCTTTGTGTTTGGGTATGGAATGTCCTAAACGACTTTAACCCCTTTCATACTCGGGGTGTCGTTACAGAACATACCTTCACTGTTCCAAACTCAGGATGCAGACAATCATGCGGTCTCACAGACACCAGCACTGCTCTTCTCCCAGCAGTGAGACCAGCACAACACTAGGAGGAGTGAATATCTACAAGCTTGCAAACCGAATGCCGACCCTTTTAGACCTTCATATTAGAGTTGCCACCTCATCCCTTTAAACCCGAACACATATTAATTACACAGGTTCTGTGGCTAATTGAATGCAGGTAAGGTACTAAGTGAGTTTAATTACCATCTTAATCAGCCACAGAACCTGTGTAATTCATATGTGTTCGGTTTAAAAGGTATGAGGTGGCAACCCTACTTCATATAGTGGCTACTGATATTAAAAAAAAAAAAAAAAAACCTGCATGCAGAAGCCATAAGTCAAGTGCAGCTGTGCCCATTGGTACGGTTCTTAAGATAAAAAGGAAGGTTTATAGCACTATATTATTGAGTGGCGACTGGAAGAATGGTCTGTTTTCAGGTTCTAATATGGTCGATGCTGGATTTTTCTTTCTTGACCATCACTTACTGGCTCACCCAACCCTCCATCACCCTGGACACAATGGACGTATGGTTCTAGAGGGGCTTTGATGCATCCTGGGCATTGGACATCCTGGGACAAGGGATGTATCAGATAAGTACGAACTCATTACACCCCCCCATTTCACTATGGTTAAGATCCTATCCCTAAATGTTAACGGCCTAATCACAAGCAGCACTTTGCATTGACTAATGTTAATCAAACGTCTTTCTTGTCTCTGGTTTACAATCCCCTTTTTCACTCAGAACACAAATATTTAGTGAAAGGGGGCAATTTAAATTTACCATACTCTCATGGCAGATTGGCACACCATGCGTACTCGTGCTCCCTGGCCCTGGATTCTAAGCAGTCGCAGCTATTTAGACAGCTTAATAGAAAATAAGCATTATTCGATGCCTGACGGGTTTCTCACCCGGCCAAACAGCAATATACGCACTACTCCCACCCCCATTTTACTCATTACTGTATTGATTACTTTTTCTTTAATAATCAAATTTTTCGGATGTTGCAAATTTCACATATTGTCCTTATTTTGTGGTCGAATCACATCTCTATCCTAATCTTATCATTGGATTCTACTAAATGTTAAGTGTGTCAATGGCAACTTAACAATTTTTTTTTTTTCTGAAACGTGACTTATCTAGGATGGAATAAATATGCTACTTACATCAAACAAACCCCTGTCAAGACACTCCAACTTAGCTGGACAAAAATACACTCTACCCAACAACTTTTCGGCCATAACCAACGACTTATCCCATAAGCTTAATAACATATGACCAGACAATGTTAACAACCATCATTAAGCCGACATTTAAAAAACATACCTTGGAGTGCGCACGCACGGGACTTCCAGGGGGATGCTCTAAGTCGGAGACTCTGACCCACTCCAGCTGTTTGGAGGCATCTCCGCCAGCTATCACGAGTGGCCCTGCTCACATCTACCTGCCTGAACACCTGACAATGCGGTGCATATGGACATATGCAGGGTTAGCAATCCAAGAAGGAGGAGGTTTACCGCCAGCTACACTTTGACACACAGGCTCCAGGACCTTCCAAGATGGCAGCTGCGGCTCCACCATGCAGGAACACAGAGGAAGCCGAACCGATTGTGGATCCTCCCCCTGCTCACTAGCCCTTATGCGGCCCCTCAGCTACTCCTGTGAGTATTCACCATGTGATTGCTGTCTCCCCAGCCTCCATCAAATCTCTCCTGGGCAGGACAATGGAAGACCTCCTAAATACCCCCATGATTAATAGCCTATTAAGCCTCACTGGATCTCAACCTGTCTCCCCACTAACCTAAGGCCAGCTCCCTGATATGGCACTTATCCTCTCCAAATTCTCGGAAATGCTAGCTACTGGCCTGGCACAGAATGCTGCACAAATCACTTCCACAATTAAAACAGACTTGCACAGTCTGGGCACTTGTATAGATGCCATTGAGCAAGCTGTGGATGATAATACAGCACAGGCTAACCAAAATACAGCTTGCATACAATCTCTTCAGGATCAACTAGACTCAGCGCTCTCTAAAGTCGATGACTTAGAAAACAGGAGCAGACGGTATAATTTCAGTCTCAGGGGGTTACCCGAATCGATTCTAGATGTACAAGGGGCTGTCAAATCCTTCATTAAGGACATCATGCCTGATATCCCCGATCATAGACTCGAGCCTCTCTATCCTCCGTACAAATATTTGCAGACCTGTCTCTTAATACGATTCAAAGGAGAAGATCCCTCAAACCCCTTCTGGTGGTGTTGTCCCAAAAGTCAATAAAATACAGGTGGTCCTTTTTCCGTCTACAGATCCAGTATAATAAGTCCTATGGGTTCACGAATATCCAGGATGGCAAAAGACTACTCCTCCAACTTGGATTCATCTCGCAAGAGCTGGCATCTTCCTCCTCAACTAGCTGCCACAGTTCCTTCAAGAGGCCTCCTCCGGGTAGTCCCGACACCGATTTGGAACAAAAACCGAAAAGGCAATGTGAATCTAAACCCCCCATGCTGGTAGATGGACTCTCTGAAGATCCTTATTGAAACAGTTTTGAGATGAAGAATCACCTATCCAGGTCATACTTCTTCATTGTACTCTCTGTTAGTGGACTTGCCAGTTGGCAATTCTCCCCTTCATAGTTTATCCCCGATCAGCTGGACTACGTAACTACGTTGAGATTTCTAGATAGTTTGTGTTTTCTAGATAGTTTGTGCTTTCTTAGCCTAATCTTCTAACTGGACCACCACTAGGCCTGAAACGGATGGGAACAATGGTCACGTCTCTCCATCGCATTCTCTAAGGGAGACTTCTAGCATGATGCCTTATCACTTGGCGAGTGCTGGTTCTCTCCCTCAATGCTCATGTTGGGCTTTATGTTGCAAGTATTACTAGTTATTTTTTTCTTATGTTATAAATGTATGTACCTAATATTTTTAAACAATTTTTTCTCCTATGGGACCTTTAATTCTGAATATAGACTAGGGGGCCTCTAGGGCGGAGCGGATTAGCTTGCCACTCCTCCTGCTGTGACTCAGAGGTACTGTTAACCTGGTGTGACACCGGGAAAGCAACCTACACCTAGGTTGCCGTTACACCATCCCCATTAATTAGGGGTCGAGAGCGGAACTTGGCTGGTCCAGTCCTGCTCTTTGGGGACTTAAAACGTCTTTAGTTCTGATTCCCCTCTTCTTCCGTCCCTCACCCTTCTCTCTACTTGTCCTGTTTTTCCTTCCTATTCCCCTCTTTCACTCTCTTCTCACTGTTTTTTTTGCTTCCTTCTTTACCAGATGCCTACACAGACGACTCAACATATCCTTAATACTTTGGACCGAGTGAATAACTGGACCAACTATCCTGAGGTTCCCTCTATGGCTGATTGGGTATGTTTTTGCCACACAATGGCGCCCCCTTAGCCTCATGTCCATGACTAGCCCCGCCCCCTCACATCTGACTCTTTGAGTCGCATTTCATAATACACAAGGCCTTAAATCTCCAATCAAGAGACATAGGGCATTCCAACATTATAAGTCTTGAGGCATTGATATTTTACTGCTTCAAGAAACCTATTTCCCTGGAAGCTATAGCACTTTGTTTCTCCAAGAAATATCCACTATTCTATCTTGCCAATGTGGAAGCTAAGAAGAGGGGTAGCCATCCTCTTCTCAAAAAAAAAAAATCTTATTCACTCATTCCTAAACTATTAGATAACGAGAGGGTCGATACATATTAGTCAAAGGGGATATTATTGGATGTTGTTACACCTTTATACCATACTACGCCCCAAACAAAGGCCAAGCAGCCTTCTTCTCGTTAATGCTTCAGTCACTTCTTCCTCATACTGAGGGGAGAGTAATAATGGGAGGGGACTCCAACATAAGCTTTGATCAAGTGTTAGATAAATCTGCAGAAGGGATCCCTCGCCTCAAAAGACCTCCCAAACAAAGCCTTCATATAGCCTGCCTTCTGCACTCACTAGGAATGATACACACATGGAGAGAGCTAAACCCCACATCTAGAGATTACACACATTTCTCAGCCCCCATAGAACATATGGTAGGATTGATCATATCTTTGTCCCTACTTCCGAGATTCATATAGTAATTCAGGCCTCAATTCATGATGTGCCCTGGTCGGACCACTCATTGTTACTCCTCAAACTATAAACTCTTTGGGGGGAGTACAAAGCAGTGTGATAATAGGGAAACTCATCCAACTCGGCTCCCAACCGAAACAAGAATGTCAGGCTGATATAGCAAAGCTGGAAAAAGAATTTAAACTACTCAGCAAAGATCACAAACGGCACCCCACAAACACATCCTTAGCCAATCCCGAAGTGGTAAAACTAGCTCTGAATCTAGGGCTCTAACCTCAGCGGCCGAAAAACACTTGAGGTGAACGAGCGGCCATTTTTACCTCAGTCGAGATAAAATTGGCCCACAACTAGCGTCCAAACTAACCCCCAAATTTTGAATGCAATCCCTCCTTAAAATAAAAAAACAAACGGTTTCAGGCTCCCAATTCTAAAACCCTAAACGTTTTTTAGAAACATTTCACTCCTTTTTTTCTATACTCTAAGCCAAAAGGTCACTCGAACAACCCACATAAACTGGAGACCTTTCTGGAAGAAATACCCCTCCCTAAACTCAAAGATAATCATTGTTCCATTCTAGAATCTCACATTATGGAGACTGAAGTTCAGGAAGGTATTAAAAACCTGCAAAATGGCTCAGCCCTAGGAGGAATTTCTCTTATCAATAGACCTTCAGAAGGCATTTGATACTATCTTCTGGCCTTATATCTTTGTGATCCTTAAAAAATGGGGTTTCAGCTCTAAATTTATGAAAATTCTGGAAGCATTCTATGCATGTCCGATGGCACAAGTTAGACTTCAGGGACATTACTCAGACCCCTTCTCAATTGAGAAAGGAACAAAGCTGGGTTGTCCTCTCTCCCCACTCATCTTTGCAATAGCAGAAGAAACCCTTGCTATCGCCCTCAGACTTCACCCTGACATTCACAGAGTTTGTTGTGGACAGGAAGTCCATAAGTGTGCCCTCTTTGCAGATGATGTCCTTTTATTCATAACCCCCTCCCCCTCATTTCAACATCTAATATCCTACAATTATTGCATAATTTCAGTCAGATTTCCAGCCTTCATGTCAATATGACTACATCTATGGCCCTCAATGCATTGACCCCCTCTAACTTTGTGGTATGCCTAAAGAGCCACTTTCCATTCTCCTGGAGTGCTTCCTCGATCCCTTATCTGGGCATCAACCTAGCCACCTCAATAGACCAACTTTACAACAAATAACTATCCCCCTGTTCAAAAAATTATCAGCTGACCTCCCACAGTGGTTCCTATTTGGACTGTCCTGGATGGGAAGAGTGAACGCAGTCAAAATGACCTTACAACCTTTATTTATTTATTTTTTTTGCTCTCTACCCATTCCCCTGATTAAACAACATATAGCAAAATTGCAATCAGCTATAATTCTCTTTATCTGGGGCAAAACGGGAAATTGTTTCTCCAAACACATCTTATATAGATCAAGGGCGAGAAGGGGATTAGGACTAGCCAATCTTTGGTGGTCCTATCAGGCAGCACAGTTGGCTCAATTTTCTATTATTTATTCCAGGGGGTGCAAACACAACTGGATAACAATGGAAAGACAAGCTGGCCCTCATTTCACTTTAGACTTCCTCATATGGAGCGCCCCTAAATTAAGCCCTTATTTTCTTTCCCCAACACTATCCCACTCAGTATCTCTGTGTGGCTCATTATACAGGTTTACCAAAATAGCTTCAACTTGGTATAAGCTTGCTCATATCTTTCACAAACCCCACTTTCCCCTGGGGCAAGACATTAAAGCTTTTCAATGGTGGTTGAACAAAGGGTTATACCGAATTGGTCACTACTTCTACTCAAAAAGATAGAGGATGAAGAAAGATACAGGATGACTCTCTTACCTGTCCATGACATTGTACTATATATTAAGTCCAGCCTTTGCCCATCATGATGGGCATGTCCCTGAATGTGCCTTCAGGGAATAAAAATCCTCTCCTCGGTCTCTGCATGTGTCTTGTTCCACCCACTCCCCATATCTTGCATGAAGCTACCAGCGCAGCTGCCTGACTAAAGAGATTTTCAGATTTCCATAAATTGGGCAATGAATCAACCAGCAGCTGTTGATAGTAGAAAACTCTTCCAAAGCAACAGAGCACACTAAAACTGAAGAAAACATATCTAATCTCTTGAGGACACTAGCAAAAACCAAGGCGTGATGGTTGTGGGTGGGGTTATTCCCGTGATGGCCAAAAAACACAAGCAAAAACAAAAGCATGACGATTGTGGGTGGGGTTTTTCTGTGCTGGCCAAAAGCTTTTTCTTGTTGCCAGTTGCCAATTTCTCTTTTAGGCGGAAAGGAATGTATTTTTGTTTTTTCCCGAGTCCCTGTTAGTGGGATTTCCCATCACAACCCGACAGCGGTTGTAACTCTCATCTGCTATACTCAAAATAAATATAAATATGTCACCTAATACTTTTCAATAATAATGTTAAAATAATGTATGAAAATATGCATTTGCATAGTGCTACATACATGCCAAGCAATTTATTGCAGGAGGAAGAGGGGTTTGTTCTTTATGTCCCATAAGTATATAAAAGTAATGTTTGGTTCCTGATGAAGCTCCAGCATTAGATTGTAGGTCCAGTTGGAACTGGGAAGGCAAGAACAGGCATTTTATGGTGCATGCAGGACTTTTTTTTCTTTGTCAGTACAGAGTTGATTTAAAGCAAGTTAAAGTGTTACTAAACCCAGGACCCTGCATTCATATCTGGTCTCCCACAGTACACAGAACATGGAATGCAATTATTTTAGTAAATATAAACTGCTAAATACCTTTTCTCATCAGCAGTATATAGCAGTCTTGTTAATTTTACCTGGTTAAAGCTTGTAGGAGGAGCTTTCATTCTACTCTGACTGTCCTATGAGGCTTCAGGACCCCTGACCCCATATCTGAACAGTGCTGATTGGCCTTGTGCAGATCACATACAGCCTCCCAAGAAAAAAATAAAAATAAAAAATTGTTTTTGGAAATCCACAACAAACTGAGCATGTGCAGAGCAACTCCAAAGAGTCGGTTATCAGGAGATGGAATGGAGACAGTGGAAGAAGGGAAGGATCAGAGAAGACAGGATCAAACATTCTTTTTACACAATGCAGAGGATTAATCCCTTAGGTTCCACAGTGAGTATAACAAGCATGCTTTACTGCATATACAGACTGATTCTACTGTTGTGGGTTTAGCAATTCTTTATGCAAAATAAGGACTAAAGTTGTATTGTACACCCTTAACTATATCTACATTAATGGTCCTTATGATTGTGTTTCTGATGCAAAGTACTTGAACTTGGTAAACGTTTACAATTTAATAACTTTCAAGCTAAGTATTCTGTATTGAATTGTATTGTATTGTAACTTTACTGTCTGTCCTCATGTTGTAAAGCACTGCACAAACTGTTGGTGCTATATAAATCCTGTATAATAATTCTATACCTTTGGACTTGAAAACGATTTATTAGTATTAAATGCTTTACCTTTTTAAGTCATAAATATTACTAACTATAGATTTCTTTGAAACTCACATCTAATTTATGGCCTGCAAAGTGTGACACATTTTCAATATAAAATGACAGATGATTTTGAAACAGATGCCAAAATTTCAGCTTATAAATAGTTTGGGATAACAGTTCTAAACGTCTAGCCTAAAAAGGGTCAAATTTAAAATGTTTCCTAATAGAACACCTCTCTCAATGATATATTAACCCTGTTCTATTACCACAAAATAAATAAAAAGGCAATGAAGACAAAATGAAGACACTGGGTGACTGAATTCTATCAAATCTGGTAATGTACAAGAACATATTTGGCTAATTAGGTGGTTTAGCTGCATGTACACAGAACAGGTGAGCTATGTCAGCACAATTATACATTATTATTCACAATTTTTATAGCGCCAACAATTTACGCAGTGCTTTACAATGTAGAGGGGAGACAGCACAATTATAGTACAGTTCAATACAGAAGGGACAGGAGGGTCCTACTCGCAGAGCTTACATTCCAAAGGGAGGGGGTGGTGGTACAAAAGGTAATAGATGTGGGGAATGATTTGATGGGGTTGTTAGGTGGGTGTGGGATAGGATTCTCTGAATAAGTGAGTTTTCAGGGATCTACTAAAAGGTGGACAGGTTAGGGGCTGTTCGGATATACCGGGGCAGGGAATTCCAGAGGATGGGAGAGGCTCTGGAGAAGTCCTTAAGACGAGCACAAGAGGAGGTAACAAGGAAGCTAGAGAGCAGGAGGTCCTGGGAGGAGCGGAGTGGACGATTTGGGCGATATCTGCAGATGAGGTTGGCGATGTAACTAGGGGTGATGTTGTGGATGGCCTTGTATGTTGCGGTTAGCATTTTGAATTTTATACGGTGGGGTAAGGGAAGCCAGTGAAGGGATTGGCAGAGAGGGGCAGCAGTCACAGATTGATTAGTGAGGTGTATAAGTCTAGCAGCAGCATTCATAATAGACTGATGGGTAGGCCATTAAGGAGAGTGTTGCAGTAGTCAAGGCGGGAAATAATCAAGGAGTGAATAAGTTGCTTTGTGGTGTCATTAGTCAGAAAGGGTCAAATTCTGGAGATGTTGCGGAGGTTAAGGCGGCAGGATTTAGCCAGTGATTGGATGTGGGGGCTGAAGGAGAGGTCAGAGTCAAGGATTACACCCACCACCCTGGCATGTGTGGAGGGACCAATGCATAGACCATAGATAGGAATAGGAGATAGGAAGAGGAGCGGAGGAGATGGAGTTGTAAGTGACACTGAAAGTGCGCTGAGATAGGTAGGAGGAGAACCAGGATAAAGCAGAATCACAGAGGCCAAGAGTACGAGTATGGAGTAATGGCCATTGGTTTTAGCAGTTAGTAGGTCATTGGTGAGTTTTAGTAGGGCAGTTTCAGTAGAATGTTGTGGACGGAAGCCAGACTGTAGGGGGTCAAGAAGGTTGTTGTCCGTGAGGTAGAGACTCATTCGGTCATGGACAGGGCGTTCGATGAGCTTGGAGGCAAATTTGTAGAGGGTAAAGTCTTGCAGACTTAGATTTATGCCATGCTCGCTCAAGAGCATGGCTGCGTCTCTTGAGACTTCTGGTGTTGTCTGTTTGCCAGGGTTGTGGCAGATGGGGCTTTGTTCTGCGTGTAGAAAGAGGGGCAAGTACGTCTAGGGAGGATAACAGCGTGTTGTTGTAGATGGAAGTGGTTAGATCTGGGCAGGGCAGCGGAGCGTTTTTGTCGTAAAGGCTATCACTAGCAGAATGAAGAAAGGAAGGGTTAAGGTTGTGAAGTTTTCTGCGGGTAGCGGTTTGTGGGTTGACAGCATGGGAGGTAGAAGACAAGGAGAGTGTGAAACTGATAAGGTTGTGATCAGAGAGAGGAATGGGGATGTTAGAGAGGTTGCAGGGAGTGCAGCGATGGGAGAAAAAGAGGTCAAGAGTATTGCTGTTGGAGTGGTGGTTTGTGTCCATTGTGTTAGGTTAAAAGAGGAGGTTAGGTTGAGCAGTTGAGAAGTGGTTGCAACATTGATTACATGTACAGGGTTCTAAAATTCACAACAGGAAACCAGCATTTTTTGTTATGGGTGATATAGAGACTAAAAGAAAAAAATGTTTTAATTTTTAATGAAATGTTAAACATAGGCTGTTGCTACTCTGTGTAGTCTTAAGGCCCGTACACACGATCAGACTTTTTGACAACATGCAAATTAGCTGTTTTGGAGCAACATCCGACCGTGTGTACGCTGCATCGGACACACTTTTTCTGTTTCCATCGGACTTTTGTTGGCTGTGCGAACGCACAAATTTTCCGGCAACAAAAGTCCGATGGAGCAAAGTCCGATCGTGTGTACACAAAACCATCGGACTTTTGTACAAATTACAGTACGCAGCCGCGAGAATGTTCTCGGCGATCGGGTACTGTACATCTCGCGCTGGCTGCAATAGGAAAAACATAAGGGGGCCCCCAGATCCCGGCCCCCCACCCTATGTGAATGAGTATGGGGTACATCGCACCCCTACCCATTCACCATTCACCTAGGGAAAAAAAGTGTCAATAAAAAAAACACACTACACAGGTTTTTAAAGTAATTTATTAGGCAGCTTTGGGGGTCTTCCGACTTTGGGGATCTCTCCGGGCCTCTTCTCCCGGTGTCCGGTTCTTCTCCGCTCTCTTCGGCGTCTTCTCCCGGTGCCCAGTTCTTCTCCGCTCTCTCCGGCCTCTTCTCCCGGGGTCCGGTTCTTCTGCCAGCTTCCCAGCTATCTTCTGCCGCTCTTTTGCTAGCAGTGGCCCGGTCTTCTATGTTGTCTTCTTCCCTCTTCTTTTCTAACGATGTTGACAGGACGCTCTCTCCCGCTGTAATGCTGTCTGAGCGCTCCGCAATAACTTATATAGGTGGTGACCCCGCTCCCTTATGATGTCACAGTCCCGGGGCATGCTGGGACTGTGACGTCATAAGGGGGCATGGCCATCGGATGACGTCATTACAACCGGAGAGATCGTCGTGTCAACATCGGAAGAAGAGAAGAGGGAAGAAGACGACGCAGAAATCCGGGCCACCGCTAGCAAAAGAGTGGCAGAAGATAGCGGAGGAGCCGGCGGAAGAACCAGACACCGGGAGAAGAGGCTAGAAAGAGTGGAGAAGAATCAGACTCCAGGGAGAGCGGCGAAGTCGGAAGAAGACCCCAGGAGCTGGCTAATAAAATTACTATAAAAACCAGTGTAGTGTGTTTTTTTTTTTATTGACACTTTTTTCCCTAGGTGAATGGGTAGGGGTACGATATACCCCATACTCATTCACATAGGGTGGGGGGGGCGGGATCTGGGTCCCCGCCTGCAGACCCGGACAACCAACGGCGAGGGTTGTCATGAAGAGGCCCTTGTCCTCCTCAACATGGGGACAAGGTGCTTTGGGGTGGGGGGGCCGCAGGGTGCCCCCCTCCCCCAAAGCCCCCACCCCATGTTGAGGGCATGCAGCCTGGTATGGCTCAGGCGGGGGGGCACTCGCCCCCACCCCCTATCCTGACCGGCCGGGCTGCGTGCTCGGATAAGGGTCTGGTATGGATCTTGTGGGGACCCCCACGCCGTTTTTTCAGCGTAGGGGTTCCCCTTAAAATCCATATCAGACCTAAGGGCCTGGTATGCCCCTGGAGGGGAACCCATGCCGTTCTTTTATTTAAAATTTGTCGTGGAATTCCCCCTCAAGATTCATACCAAACACAGTGCCTGGCATTCCAAGTCGGATCCCCGCACCAGTGTGAACCCAGCTCACAAGTTGTCAATCTCGCCGATAAAAGTGGTGAGATTGACACAATATCAGACAACAATACAGAAGTTGACCAAAGGGTGGTGGTAAAGAGCTGAAAAACCACATGATTTGGTGAAAGTTGGCTGAAAAAGTTCTGCCGTGTGTATGCAATACAAACTTATGGCCAACGCCCTTTGTACAAAAATCCAATGGAGAGTTTGTACAAAGTCCTATTGTGTGTATGAGGCTTTACATGCAGTAATGTTGTACACTGTACATTGGATGAAATAATAGACCAGCCAGAGATATGACCTCTAAATAGAAAAACAGATGAAGGCATTGACAGGGTACTGCCGTGATCTCTGAAAGTGATAATAGACACTGTAGTTTGCTGCACTCCTGTGACCCAGAATCACACCTCAACAAAGCCAGTCCAGTCTCTGCAGGGATCCCTACAATGTCGGAATCAGACCATATGCCAGACCGGCAGCTGGTTCAGCCTCTCAGTGTGCTGCTGAGAGCCTGAGCCTGCTACTTCTGCCCCCTTCAAAGTCTAGCACTACAGTGAGTGCTGGAGGGGCAGAGCAGAGAGCCAGTGGCTGATAGGCACCGCTCTGTGCTCATGGAGGACCCAAGAACTGAGCATAAAGGCAGCAGGGGACAGATGCAGCATCATATCCATGTTGTATCTACATAGGGGAGTATAAAAGTTATTTTTCAAATCCCACAATTCTCTCAAGTTGTCTTCCAAGCTCAAAAATGTATATGGATGTCTCTTTTTTACAAATTACCTATGTCTCATTTCAGTACCACCGCCTTTCTCTTCACTGTATTTGAAAGTCTCATTCATATTTTAAGTACACAATGTAAGACAGTGGCCATGTATTTCCACAAAGAAAGACATAATTATATGACTTTGTAGAAGAAACTGGTGCTTAGTGGTTTTGTTGATTCATTTGCCATGCACTGTGATATCACCCATAGCTGTGAATTAATGTGTTTGCAATCCACGCAGAAACATCAGAGAGATCACATGTGTGGTACTGCTTCTGAAAAGCTGTGAACTCAAAGACAAGCTGTGTAATGCCAATCTTCAAAAGTTTCCCTCCACATAGTTTACTTCTAAGCAGTTGTATGCATTGCTTGAAATGATGGAATTCAAAAAAGAATAAAACACATCACCACAAAATTTTACTGTCTAAGAAAAAAAGTCAGTTAAACCTACATTCACAAAAAAACAGTGGAAGTGCATGAACTAATACCAATCTCTGCTATGCAGAACTATGTACAGATAGAAAGTGAAAAAAACAGGATAATCATCATAAAATCAATTGCAAATTGTGTGTGTGTGTGTATACAGTGGGGACGGAAAGTATTCAGACCCCCTTAAATTTTTCACTCTTTGTTATATTGCAGCCATTTGCTAAAATCATTTAAGTTCATTTTTTTTCCCTCATTAATGTACACACAGCACCCCATATTGACAGAAAAACACAGAATTGTTGACATTTTTGCTGATTTATTAAAAGGAAAAACTGAAATATCACATGGTCCTAAGTATTCAGACCCTTTGCTCAGTATTTAGTAGAAGCACCCTTTTGATCTAATACAGCCATGAGTCTTTTTGGGAAAGATGCAACAAGTTTTAACACCTGAATTTGGGGATACTCTGCCATTCCTCCTTGCAGATCCTCTCCAGTTCTGTCAAGTTGGATAGTGAACGTTGGTGGACAGCCATTTTTAGGTCTCTTCAGAGATACTCAATTGGGTTTAAGTCAGGGCTCTGGCTGGGCCATTCAAGAACAGTCATGGAGTTGTTGTGAAGCCACTCCTTCGTAAATTTTAGCTGTGTGCTTAGGGTCATTGTCTTGTTGGAAGGTAAACCTTTGGCCCAGTCTGAGGTCCTGAGCACTCTGGAGAAGGTTTTTGTCCAGGATATCCCTGTACTTGGACGCATTCATCTTTCCCTTGATTGCAACCAGTTGTCCTGTCCCTGCAGCTGAAAAACACCCCCACAGCATGATGCTGCCACCAACATGCTTCACTGTTGGAACTGCAATGGACAGGTGATGAGCAGTGCCTGGTTTTCTCCATACATACCGCTTAGAATTAAGGCCAAAAAGTTCTATCTTGGTCTCATCAGACCAAAGAATCTTATTTCCAACCATCTTGGAATCCTTCAGGTGTTTTTTTTTAGCAAACTCCATGCGGGTTTCATGTGTCTGAGGAGAGGCTTCTGTCGGGCCACTCTGCCATAAAGACCCGACTGGTGGAGGGCTGCAGTGATGATTGACTTTCTACAACCTTCTCCCACCTTCTCCCATCTCCCGACTGCATCTCTGGAGCTCAGCCACAGTGAACTTTGGGTTCTTCTTTACCTCTCTCACCAAGGCTTTTCTCCCCCGATAGCTCAGTTTGGCTGGACGGCCAGCTCTAGGAAGGGTTCTGGTTGTTCCAAACGTTTTCCCATTTAAGGATTATGGAGGCCACTGTGCGCTTAGTAACCTTAAGTGCAGCAGAAATTTTTTGTAACCTTGGCCATATCTGTGCCTTGCCACAATTCTGTCTCTGAGCTCTTCAGGCAGTTCCTTTGACCTCATGATTCTCATCTGCTCTGACATGCACTGTGAGCTGTAAGGTCTTATATAGACAGGTGTGTGGATTTCCTAATCAAGTCCAATCAGTATAATCAAACACAGCTGGACTCAAATGAAGGTGTAGAACCATCTCAAGGATGATCAGAAGAAATGGACAGCACCTGAGTTAAATATATGAGTGTCACAGCAAAGGGTCTGAATACTTAGGACCATGTGATATTTTAGTTTTTCTTTTTTTTAAAAACTGCAAAAATGTCAACAATTCTGTGTTTTTCGGTCGATATGGTGTGCTGTGTACATTAATGAGGAAAAAAATGAACTTAAATGATTTTAGCAAATGGCTGCAATATAACAAATAGTGAAAAATTTAAGGAGGTCTGAATACTTTCCGTCCCTACTGTATGTGTATATATATAACAATACGTCCAAGTGGTCAAACAGTGGACTATCCAAAATGATATGTTAATGCTCATTGGATAAAAGTTCAATCTTCACCAAGCGCTCTGGCTTCAATTCACTCATCAAACCAGTGATCAATGCCATGCTCTGTGACCAACTTCCAACAGAGAGCATCTCACCAAATTTCCTGGTCTCTCTAATATTAGATCAGCACACTTAATGTACACGTAATTTTCTGCGATATCGGGTAGTGTGATGCGCTGCCCAACATTGCAGTTCATTTTGGCCCACTGAGCTGCGATAAAATGCAGCATATTGGCATTTTACTGCATTGCTAGGCTGTGTAGAATTGTGAATGTTTCACGTAGGAAACAATTGTTTCCTGTGTGTCCCTACGGTGACAGATGTTTTACCATGTGGTAAAACTTCTGTTGCCGCATATAGTGTGAAGTGACCCTAAAAGCTGCATTAGGTGGTCATCTGTCACGTGCACTTTATTTCCTGCCCCTCCAATATACCACTCATCTAGAGGACGATAGATGTTCAACAAAACAAAAAAAGAATGGCCAAATAGTGTAATTCCACAAAAAATACATTTTATTTTTTGCAGCATAACTACTCACATAATCTAAAAGCACTAAACAAGCCACAAGATCTCAGCTGTTTGTACTACAATCAGATGCCGGCAAAGCAAACTTCCCATGCAGCTCCCCAGACAGAGTTTCCTTCGGTCTCTCCGACAGTTTGCACACGCCGAACATTAGGCCACGCCTTGATGCATTTCATCCGCTAAGGATCCTTTTTTTAACCCTTTTTTTGCTGCCAGAGCTTTTTTGTACACACATTAATATATACTTTTTTTTTTCTTTTATACATAAAAACACAGTTAAAAGGGGGTTCAAAAGCCCCAATATGTGATGGCATAGCACAGGTGTCAGATTATCTTTAACCGCTCTCGGACAAGCCGCCGCAGTTAGACTGCGGCAGGTTGGCTCCCCTGTGCGAGCCGTCGTAGCTGTATGTCGGCTCTTTGAAGACACCCCTGGCAAGACACGCGCGCGCATGCACCCGAAGCGTGTCCCCAGCGGGTGCGATGACTGCCAGGCACCCGCAATTGCTTGTTACAGAACGAGAACGGGGATGTGTGTGTGTAAACACACAAATCACGGTTCTTTCAGGGGAGTAGAGACAGATCATGTCTTCATACTACGTATGAATACCGATCTCTCTCTTCCCCTAGACAGTCCCACCCCCCTACAGTTAGAACACACCTAGGGAACACAGTTACCCCCTTGATGGCCCCCTAGTGTTAACCCCTTCCCTGCCAGTGTCATTTATACAGTAATCAGTGCATTTTTTAGCTCCGATTGCTGTATAAATGTCACTTGTCCCAAAACTGTGTCAAAAGTGTCCGATTTGTCCACCGCAATAGCGCAGTCCTGAAAAAAATTGCTGATCGCCACCATTACTACTAAAAAAAAGAAATAAGAAAAATGCCATAAATCTATCCCTATTTTGTAGACGCTATAACTTTTGTGCAAACCAATCAATATAGGCTTATTGCGATTTTTTTACCAAAAATATATATTCAAATACATATCAGTCTAAACTGAGGAAACAATGTGTTTTTGTTTTTTTGTTTTTTTTTTATTTAGGATGTTTATTATAGCAAAAAGTAAAAAAGTGTTTTTTTCTGAAATTGTTGCTCTTCTTTTGTTTATAGGGCAAAAAATAAAAAAACACACAGGTAAACAAATACCACCAAAAGAAAGCTTTATTTATGGGGAAAAATGTTGTTTGGGTACAGCATTGCATGACCGCGCAATTGTCAGTTAATTCAACGCAGTGCCGTATCGCAAAAAATGGCCCGGTCATTGAGTCATTGAGCAGACAAATATTCTGGGGCTGAAGTGGTTAAGAAGACATCAGAGGTCTATTTGACCATTTTATTTCCTCTGTGCACTATGCTAAAGCTGATCAAGATCAAGCACAGACTATGCTAAATTGCTTGGGGGAATCTCAATTAGAAGTGTATAGAACTGATCACCCAACTAATAAAGCCAACAGAAAGTGAAAACTCTGATGTGACTGACTTTGTTTTAATTTTCAATATGTTTTTATTATTTAAGCAAAAAGACAGTGTCATATAAGGTACAATCAAACAATAATGCAAACAGAAGCTGAACTGAGCATAAGCATGTCCTTCCATCAAGATGCTCATAAGTATAAGACCTCCGAACGTTTAAACAAAACATCTCAGTATAAAATGTGCTTGGTGGAAATACCAGTAAAGCCGCGTACACACGGTCGGACTTTTCATCTACAAAAGTCCGACAGCCTGTCCGACAGACTTTCGGCGGACTTGCGGCGGACTTGCGGCAGACTTTCTAACAAACAGACTTGCCTACACACGACCACACAAAAGTCCGACGGATTCGTACGTGATGACGTACACCGGACTAAAATAAGGAAGTTGATAGCCAGTAGCCAATAGCTGCCCTAGCGTGGGTTTTTGTCCGTAGGACTAGCATACAGACGAGCGGACTTCGGGGTCCGTCGTAGTTACGACGTAAAGATTTGAAGCATGTTTCAAATCTAAAGTACGTCGGATTTGAGGCTAAAAAAGTACGTTGAAAGTCCGGAGAAGCCCACACACGATCGGATTACCAGCCAGCTTTAGTCCGTCAGCGTCCGTTGGACTTTTGTAGCTGAAAAGTCCGACCGTGTGTACGCGGCATAAGATTGACAAAATAATATAGAAGGATACAAGAAATATACATCCAATCCACTAGGGCAGTGATGGCGAACCTTGGCACCCCAGATGTTTTGGAACTACATTTCCCATGATGTTCATGGACCCTGCAGTGTAGATGATCATGGGAAACGTAGTTCCAAAACATCTGGGGTGCCAAGGTTCACCATCACTGCACTAGGGACATAACATATAAAGTCCCATCAAGCCACTTTGTCCTATAGTACTGGGAATGGCTACGCCACAGGAAAAAGATATAGTGTAAGGAACAAGGGAAGGGTGTGTCTCTGTGTGTGGGGGGGGGAATGGGAAGGGAAAAGATGAGTAAAAAGGGGGAAATCCCTGTGCACATTCCTATGAGTATCATCAACATAGAACTATATGCTCTATCAAAACATCTTGTATTTATTAAAAACGTCAGACAGACAAAAAAAAAATATATAAAAGAGAAGAAAAAAGAAGAGAGAAAAGAAAAGAAAAAAAGAAAAAAGGATGGTCAAAGTGTATTAAGGTGCAGATTATATACATTATATATATACACACACACCCTGTTTCCCCGAAAATAAGATCTAGCGTGATTGTCGGTGATGGCTGCAATATAACCCCTACCCCCCAAATTAACCCTACCCTGTTTCCCCGAAAATAAGCCCTCCCCTGAAAATAAGACCTACAAGGACTTTAACTAGGACTTATTTGGGGGGTAGGGCTTATATTGCAGCCATCACCGACAATCACGCTAGGTCTTATTTTCGGGGAAACAGGGTAGTATCCATGCATCCCATGCCACATGAAATCCTTTCGCAGAATTTTGTAGGATAAAGGTGAGTGTCATCCAGCCAAGTTTATTCTTCACGTAGTCAAAGGGAACCATCGACTGCTTCCACTATTTAGCAATAGTTATTCTGGCTGCTAAAAATATGCATATAATTAGCTTGATCGATTTAACAGGGACCAAGTCAGGAAGCTTTTAAAAAAGTGCCGGTTCTGGGGATCTGCGGACATTAACTCCTGTCATAGAATACACCAGGTTAAATATTCAAATCTAAAATCAGGTGACAACAGGGCACTGCCACCAAACATGATACATTGTACCCATCTGGCCACAACATCTAAAGCAAGTGGGGGATGCAGATGGATGCAACCTTGCAGCTCTGGTTGGGACCAAATACCAGTGAAAGAGGGCCTTTTAATTAGCTTCAATTAGCGTTGTATTAATAGATACTTTCGATAAATCATAGGCAATATCTTGCCAGTCAGATACAGTGCCTTGAAAAACTATTCATACCCCTTGATATTTTCCAATTTTTTTTCATGTTGTAACCAAAAACTTAAACGTATTGTATTGGGATTTTGCGCGATAGGCCACCACAAAGTGGCACATAATTGTGAAGTGGAAGGAAAACGATAAATTTTCAACATTTTTTACAAATAAATATGTGAAAAGGGTGGCGTGCATTTGTGTTCAGCCCCTTTACTTTGATACCCCTAACTAAAATCTAGTGGAACCATTTGCCTTCAGAAGTCACCTAATTAGTAAATAGAGTCCACCTGTGTGTAATTTAATCTCAGCATAAATACAGCAGTTCTGTGAAGCCCTCAGAGATTTGTTAGAGAACCTTAGTGAACAAACAGCATCATGAAGGCCAGTGAACACACCAGACAGGTCAGAGATAAAGTTGTGGAGAAGTTTAAAGCAGAGTTACGTTTAAAAAATATCCCCAGCTTTGAACATCTCACGGAGCACTGTTTGATCCATCATCTGTAAATGGAAAGAGTATGGCACGACTGCAAACCTACCAAGACATGGCTGTCCACCTAAACTGACAGGCCGGGCAAGAAGAGCATTAATCAGAGATGCAGCCAAGAGGCCCATGGTAACTCGGGAGGCGCTTCAGAGATCTACAGCTCAGGTGGAAGAATCTGTCCACAGAACAACTATTCGTGCACACAAATCTAGCCTTTATGGAAGAGTGGCAAAAAGAAAGCCATTGTTGAAAGAAAGACATAATAAGTCCTGTTTGAAGTTTGCGAGAAGCCATGTGGGGGACACAGCAAACATGCACATCACCCTGATTACACCATCCCCACCATGAAACATGGTGGTGGAACCATCATGTTGTGGGAATGCTTTTATTCAACAAGGACAGGGTTGGTCAGGGTTGATGGGAAGATAGAAGGAGCCAAATATAGAGCAATCTTAGAAGAAAACATGTTAGAGTTTGCAAAAGACTTGAGACCGAAGCAGAGGTTCACCTTCCAGCAGGACAACTACCCTAAACATACAGCCAGGGCTACAATAGAATGGTTTAGATCAAAGCATATTCATGTGTAAGAATGGCCCAAAGTTCAGACCCATATCCAATTGAGAATCTGTGGCAAGACATGAAAACTGCTGTTCACAGATGCTCTCCATCCAATCTGACAGAGCTTGAGCTATTTTGTAAAGAAGAATGGGCAAACATTTCACTCTCTAGATGTGCAAAGCTGGTAGAGACATCCCCAAAAAGACTTGCAGCTGTAATTGCAGTGAAAGGTGGTTCTACAAAGTATTGACTCAGTGGGGCTGAATACAAATGTACGCCACACTTTTCACATATTTATTTGGAAAACATTTTTAACCACTTGACGACCGCCTCACGCCGATGTACGTCGGCAAAGTGGCACGGACAGGCAAAATCACGTACAGGGTACGTGATTTGCCTTCCGCGGGTGGGGGGTCCGATCGGACCCCCCCCCGGTGCCCGAGGCGGTCGTCTTTTGTCCAGCGGCGATCGGTGATGAGGGGGAGACCATCCGTTCGTGGCCCCCCCCTCGCGATCGCCGCCGGCCAATGAGAATCTTCCTTTGCTGCTGTATGCTAAACAGCAGCAAAGGAAATGATGTCATCTCTCCTCGGCTCGGTAATTTCCGTTCCGGCCCGAGGAGAGAAGACATCAATGTGAGTGCACCAACACACACACACACACAGTAGAACATGCCAGGCACACAAAACACCCCGATCCCCCCCCCCCCGATCGCCCCCCGATCCCCCCCCAATCACCCCCCCCCCCCCCGTCACAAACTGACACCAGCAGGTTTTTTTTTTTTTTTTCTGATTACTGCATAGTGTCAGTTTGTGACAGTTAGTGTGTTAGGGCAGTTAGTATTACCCCCCTTTAGGTCTAGGGTACCCCCCTAACCCCCCCTAATAAAGTTTTAACCCCTTGATCACCCCCTGTCACCAGTGTCACTAAGCGATCATTTTTCTGATCGCTGTATTAGTGTCGCTGGTGACGCTAGTTAGTGAGGTAAATATTTAGGTTCGCCGTCAGCGTTTTATAGCGACAGGGACCCCCATATACTACCTAATAAATGTTTTAACCCCTTGATTGCCCCCTAGTTAACCCTTTCACCACTGATCACCGTATAACCGTTACGGTTGACGCTGGTTAGTTTGTTTATTTTTTATAGTGTCAGGGCACCCGCCGTTTATTACCGAATAAAGGTTTAGCCCCCCGATCGCCCGGCGGTGATATGCGTCGCCCCAGGCAGCGTCAGATTAGCGCCAGTACCGCTAACACCCACGCATGCAGCATGCGCCTCCCTTAGTGGTATAGTATCTGATCGGATCAATATCTGATCCGATCAGATCTATACTAGCGTCCCCAGCAGTTTAGGGTTCCCAAAAACGCAGTGTTAGCGGGATCAGCCCAGATACCCGCTAGCACCTGCGTTTTGCCCCTCCGCCCGGCCCAGCCCAGCCCACCCAAGTGCAGTATCGATCGATCACTGTCACTTACAAAACACTAAACGCATAACTGCAGCGTTCACAGAGTCAGGCCTGATCCCTGCGATCGCTAACAGTTTTTTTGGTAGCATTTTGGTGAACTGGCAAGCACCAGCCCCAGGCGTCAGGTTAGCGCCAGTACCGCTAACACCCACGCACGCAGCATACGCCTCCCTTAGTGGTATAGTATCTGAACGGATCAATATCTGATCCGATCAGATCTATACTAGCGTCCCCAGCAGTTTAGGGTTCCCAAAAACGCAGTGTTAGCGGAATCAGCCCAGATACCTGCTAGCACCTGCGTTTTGCCCCTCCGCCCGGCCCAGCCCAGCCCACCCAAGTGCAGTATCGATCGATCACTGACACTTACAAAACACTAAACGCATAACTGCAGCGTTCGCAGAGTCAGGCCTGATCCCTGCGATCGCTAACAGTTTTTTTGGTAGTATTTTGGTGAACTGGCAAGCACCAGCCCCAGGCAGCGTCAGATTAGCGCCAGTACCGCTAACACCCACGCACACACCGTACACCTCCCTTAGTGGTATAGTATCTGATCGCATCAATATCTGATCCGATCAGATCTATACTAGCGTCACCAGCAGTTTAGGGTTCCCAAAAACGCAGTGTTAGCGGGATCAGCCCAGATACCTGCTAGCACCTGCGTTTTGCCCCTCGGCCCGGCCCAGCCCACCCAAGTGCAGTATCGATCGATCACTGTCACTTACAAAACACTAAACGCATAACTGCAGCGTTCGCAGAGTCAGGCCTGATCCCTGCGATCGCTAACAGTTTTTTGGTAGCGTTTTGGTGAACTGGCAAGCGCCAGCGGCCTAGTACACCCCGGTCGTAGTCAAACCAGCACTGCAGTAACACGTGGTGACGTGGCGAGTCCCATAAGTGCAGTTGAAGCTGGTGAGGTGGCAAGCACAAGTAGTGTCCCGCTGCCACCAAAAAGACAAACACAGGCCCGTCGTGCCCATAATGCCCTTCCTGCTGCATTCGCCAATCCTAATTGGGAACCCACCGCTTCTGCAGCGCCCGTACTTCCCCCATTCACATCCCCAACCAAATGCAGTCGGCTGCATGAGAGGCATTTTTATGTCCTCCCGAGTACCCCTACCCAACGAACCCCCCAAAAAAGATGTCGTGTCTGCAGCAAGCGCGGATATAGGCGTGACGCCCACTATTATTGTCCCTCCTGTCCTGACAATCCTGGTCTTTGCATTGGTGAATGTTTTGAACGCTACCATTCACTAGTTGAGTATTAGCGTAGGGTACAGCATTGCACAGACTAGGACACACTTTCACAGGGTCTCCCAAGATGCCATCGCATTTTGAGAGACCCGAACCTGGAACCGGTTACAGTTATAAAAGTTAGTTACAAAAAAAGTGTAAAAAAAAAAAAAAATATGAAATAAAAAAAAAATAGTTGTTGTTTTATTGTTCTCTCTCTCTCTATTCTCTCTCTCTATTGTTCTGCTCTTTTTTACTGTATTCTATTCTGCAATGTTTTATTGTTATTGTTATTATGTTTTATCATGTTTGTTTTTCAGGTGTGTAATTATTTACACTTTACTGTGCTTTATTGTTAACCATTGTTAACCATTTTTTTGTCTTCAGGTACGCCATTCACGACTTTGAGTGGTTATACCAGAATGATGCCTGCAGGTTTAGCTATCATCTTGGTATCATTCTTTTCAGCCAGCGGTCGGCTTTCATGTAAAAGCAATCCTAGCGGCTAATTAGCCTCTAGACTGCTTTTACAAGCCGTGGGAGGGAATGCCCCCCCCCCCACCGTCTTCCGTGTTTTTCTCTGGCTCTCCTGTCTCAACAGGGAACCTGAGAATGCAGCCGGTGATTCAGCCAGCTGACCATAGAGCTGATCAGAGACCAGAGTGGCTCCAAACATCTCTATGGCCTAAGAAACCGGAAGCTACGAGTATTTCATGACTTAGATTTCGCCGGATGTAAATAGCGCCATTGGGAAATTGGGGAAGCATTTTATCACACCGATCTTGGTGTGGTCAGATGCTTTGAGGGCAGAGGAGAGATCTAGGGTCTAATAGACCACAATTTTTTCAAAAAAGAGTACCTGTCACTACCTATTGCTATCATAGGGGATATTTACATTCCCCGAGATAACAATAAAAATGATTAAAAAAAAAAATATGAAAGGAACAGTTTAAAAGTAAGATTAAAAAAGCAAAAAAATAATAAAGAAAAAAAAAAAAAAAAACACCCCTGTCGCCCCCTGCTCTCGCGCTAAGGCGAACGCAAGCGGCGGTCTGTCGTCAAACATAAACAGCAATTGCACCATGCATGTGAGGTATCACCACGAAGGCCAGATCGAGTGCAGTAATTTTTCCAGTAGACCTCCTCTGTAAATCTAAAGTGGTAACCTGTAAAGGCTTTTGAAGGCTTTTAAACATGTATTTATTTTGTTGCCACTGCACGTTTGTGCGCAATTTTAAAGCATGTCATGTTTGGTATCCATGTACTCGGCCTAAGATCATCTTTTTTATTTCATCAAACATTTGGGCAATATAGTGTGTTTTAGTGCATTAAAATTAAAAAAAGTGTGTTTTTTCCCCAAAAAATGCGTTTGAAAAATCGCTGCGCAATTACTGTGTGAAAAAAAAAATGAAACACCCACCATTTTAATCTGTAGGGCATTTGCTTTAAAAAAATATATAATGTTTGGGGGTTCAAAGTAATTTTTTCATGTAAACAATAAGTGTCAGAAAGGGCTTTGTCTTCAAGTGGTTAGAAGAGTGGGTGATGTGTGACATAAGCTTCTAAATGTTGTGCATAAAATGCCAGGACAGTTCAAAACCCCCCCAAATGACCCCATTTTGGAAAGTAGACACCCCAAGCTATTTGCTGAGAGGCATGTCGAGTCCATGGAATATTTTATATTGCGACACAAGTTGCGGGAAAGAGACAATTTTTTTTTTTTTTTTGCACAAAGTTGTCACTAAATGATATATTGCTCAAACAAGCCATGGAAATATGTGAAATTACACCCCAAAATACATTCTGCTGCTTCTCCTGAGTACGGGGATACCACATGTGTGAGACTTTTTGGGAGCCTAGCCGCGTACGGGACCCCGAAAACCAAGCACCGCCTTCAGGCTTTCTAAGGGCGTGAATTTTTGATTTCACTCTTCACTGCCTATCACAGTTTCGGAGGCCATGGAATGCCCAGGTGGCACAAAACCCCCCCAAATGACCCCATTTTGGAAAGTAGACACCCCAAGCTATTTGCTGAGAGGTATAGTGAGTATTTTGCAGACCTCACTTTTTGTCACAAAGTTTTGAAAATTGAAAAAAAAAAATGTTTTTTCTTGTCTTTCTTCATTTTCAAAAACAAATGAGAGCTGCAAAATACTCACCATGCCTTTCAGCAAATAGCTTGGGGTGTCTACTTTCCAAAATGGGGTCATTTGGGGGGGTTTTGTGCCACCTGGGCATTCCATGGCCTCCAAAACTGTGATAGGCAGTAAAGAGTGAAATCAAAAATTTTCACCCTTAGAAATCCTGAAGGCAGTGATTGGTTTTCGGGGTCCAGTACGCGGCTAGGCTCCCAAAAAGTCCCACACATGTGGTATCCCCATACTCAGGAGAAGCAGCTTAATGTATTTTGGGGTGCAATTCCACATATGCCCATGGCCTGTGTGAGCAATATATCATTTAGCGACAACTTTATGAAAAAAAAAGTGTCACTTTCCCGCAACTTGTGTCAAAATATAAAATATTCCATGGACTCAATATGCCTCTCAGCAAATAGCTTGGGGTGTCTACTTTCCAAAATGGGGTCATTTTGGGGGGTTTTGTGCCATCTTGGCATTCCATGGCCTCCGAAACTGTGATAGGCAGTGAAGAGTGAAAGCAAAAATTTACACCCTTAGAAATCCTGAAGGCGGTGATTGGTTTTCGGGGCCCCGTACGCGGCTAGGCTCCCAAAAAGTCCCACACATGTGGTATCCCCATACTCAGGAGAAGCAGCAGAATGTATTTTGGGGTGCAATTCCACATAGGCCCATGGCCTGTGTGAGCAATATATCATTTAGTGACGACTTTTTGTAAATATTTTTTTTTTTTTCATTTTTCAATCACTTGGGACAAAAAAAAATAAATATTCAATGGGTTCAACATGCCTCTCAGCAATTTCCTTGGGGTGTCTACTTTCCAAAATGGGTTCATTTGGGGGGGTTTTGTACTGCCCTGCCATTTTAGCACCTCAAGAAATGACATAGGCAGTCATAAACTAAAGTAAAAAACAAACAAATAGCGCAGGTTACATGGTTTATGTCATATGCAGATGTTGCTATAAGAATGTCCTTTTGAGCGTTGCGCTCTTTGTGAGATGCAAACAGTCTATAGATAGGGCAGCCTTTTGATGGGAGGTGAAGCCACTCCAGATATGCAAAGGAAGCTTGAGAAAGGAGCGCGCCCGAGTGCGCATGCTCTGAAACGCGTCGCCTTACGGCAGTACAGCACATACTCTGGATGTGCGTTCCAGCGTCTCAGCCTCCCAATTGACGACTCGGCGGTGCCCAAGCCTCGTTTTGGATCTTTACTGATACCGGAAGCTTTCACTACACGGACCAGCCGTCAGCAATGGAGGAATAAGACTGTAGACATAGGAGGACGCAATCCTGTTTGGCTATACTGAACTCCCCATGCCGGACTATCTAAGTTTTTAATGTGAGTGTTTTTAATGCATATATTCCATTAAATATACAGTTTTACTAAGAGGCGCCTTTCCTGTTGTTTTTCCTAGTCATAAACTAAAAGCTGTGTAAATTCCAGAAAATGTACCCTAGTTTGTAGACGCTATAACTTTTGCGCAAACCAATAAATATACGCTTATTGACATTTTTTTTACCAAAGACATGTGGCCGAATACATTTTGGCCTAAATGTATGACTAAAATTTAGTTTATTGGATTTTTTTTATAACAAAAAGTAGAAAATATCATTTTTTTTCAAAATTTTCGGTCTTTTTCCGTTTATAGCGCAAAAAATAAAAACCGCAGAGGTGATCAAATACCATCAAAAGAAAGCTCTATTTGTGGGAAGAAAAGGACGCAAATTTCGTTTGGGTACAGCATTGTATGACCGCGCAATTAGCAGTTAAAGCGACGCAGTGCCAAATTGGAAAAAGACCTCTGGTCCTTAGGCAGCATAATGGTCCGGGGCTCAAGTGGTTACAACCATTTATTATTTTTCTTCCATTTCAGAATTATGTGTCACTTTGTGTTGGTCTATCACACAAAATCCCAATAAAATACATACAAAATGTGGAAAATTTCAAAGGGTATGAATACTTTTTCAAGGCACTGTAATTCAAAAGACTGGCTTTTTTTAACCACTTGCCACCCAGGCCAATTCTGACATTTCTCTCCTGCATGTAAAAATCATCATTTTTTTGCTAGGAAATTACATAGAACCCCCAAACATTATATATTTTGTTTAGCAAAGACCCTAGAGAATACAATGGCGGCCGTTACAACTTTTTCTCTCGCACAGTATTTGCGCAGCAATTTTTCAAACGTGTTTTTTTGAGGCAATAAAACAGTTTTGTGCTTTAATAAAAAACAAAACAGTAAATCTAGCCCAATTTTTTTGCACAATGTGAAAAATGAAGTTATGCCGAGTAAATAGATACCTAACATGTCACGCTTCAAAATTGTACACGCTCGTTGAACGGCGCCAAACTTTGGTACTTAAAAATCCCCATAGGCCACGCTTTCAAATTATTTACTGGTTACATGTATTTGAGTTACAGAGGAGGTCTAGGGTTAGAATTATTGCTCTCGTGCTAACGTTCGCGGCAACACCTCACATGCGTGGTTTGAACACAGTTTTTATATGTGGGCGGGACTTACGTATGTGTTCACTTCTGCGTACGAGCACATGGGCGCTTTAAATGTTTTATTTTTTTTATTATTGTTAATTTTACTTCTTTTTTTTTAGTTTGACACTTTTTTTTTTTTTTTTTGATCACTTTTATTCCTATTACAAGGAATGTAAACATACCTTGTAATAGGAATATGGCATGTTCGGTTCTCTTTACAGTGAGATATGGGTTCAATAAGACCCCACATCTCACCTCTAGGCTGGGAAGCATGAAAAAAAAAACACTATCTCAGCTTCCCAGTCGAGATGGCGCCATTTGTTTGAATGCAGAGGCCGGGCGTGATGTCATAACATTTTGCCCGGCCTCCGAACGAGCATAGAGACTCCGGCGACCATCTGGTCCACCGAATATTTCTATGGTAAACATCCGGGGCCGGCGGATCCTGTCTCAAAATCACCGATGGAAGCGGGGTCGGCGGATCCTGTCTCCAAATCACCGATGGAAGCAGTGAGTCAGTAAAAGCACCGGAGGGCAGTGGGAGTCCCCTCTCGCCACACGTAAGAACGATCAAGTGGAGGAACAGCCACTATGATCGTTCCTATGGTATAGGGAATCGGTGGCTGAAAAAGCGGATATCTGAATGATGCCTGTAGCTGCAGGCATCATTCAGATATACCCCTGCAAAGTCAAGGACGTCATATGACGGCTGACAGGCAGGAAGTGGTTAAAGCAACGCACATATTTGCCAGCACACCATGGATCATCAGATGCCGTCCAAAACTTTTCATGATCATCACATGCCTGATAAAGGTGTCCTGCGCTGCTCCGAAATGATGCAATTGGTCCTTTGTGAGGAATCTATTTTTATCTCTCATAAGAGCTAAAATATTAGTGGGAGAGAGAAAAATAATTCCTTCTGATCTTACACATGTTGGGCTATGTGTACATGTAAATCTGTATTGGTAGTGCATTTAGAATGCAGGAGAAACACATAAAACAGTTATATTGAGCCTGATTGCTACAGCTGAACAGTGATTAGTACTGCCGCGATAGGACTGATGCACTGGTCTTGGAAATCATATCCCCGACAAAGTGATCGGAGTCATTCTGGGCCCATTAAACTCTGGTAATTTCAAAACACAGAACATCCTGTGGGCTAAAATGGGAAAATCCCTCAGGGGTGATTGGATAAGAGCCAGAGCCCAGCCCACATTCATATTTCAACAAATTGTGGAGCATGAGATATGGATGGGGTGATTCCCACAAAGCAAATTCAACTGGGGAATTACAGATGTTTTGGACATGCTTCTGTCAAAGGTTAAACTTTGGTTACGTTTATTTCTGTTTTTATCCCTTTTTATTTTCAGAGTGAATAGCAAATTGTGTGTCTTTTTTTTTGCAATTTTTGCAATTCCTTTTCTTTGTATATATTTTGTGTTTGATCCAAGTAAATTGCCAATCTGTATGCAATTAAACTGTGTGTTGGCAGATTGCATACAGATTGTAAACAAACAGATCTGTCAGATGGAGATCTGTATGTGTGTGGTTGTCTAGCGGACCAGTCTGCGGATAAACTGCTTGGTGGTGGCAATCTACCATTTGTTGTGTGTCTGGTGGGTGCGTGTGTGGACAGTGGGAAGAGTAATTAACACCTGGGTTCTAGCTTGTAGGATAGCTAGAGGAATCCTAGAAGTGTGTGCCAATTGCTAGACTGCTCCCCAACCCTAAAGCCTTGTACACGCGATCAGATTTTCAGACGACTGAATGTCCATTTTTAGTGGCATGCTAGTCCCAAGTCAAAAGTGAAGAGGTTACTCACAATACGAAAATTTTCATACAATAGAATACGTCAGAAGTGACGTATTGTGTTGAATAGTTTTGTATGTGTTCTTTCATTTCTGAGCATGCGTAGTCTTGCTCTTACCATTTTTTTTGTACGAAAACCATACTGATGAAATGAAAATCGGACGTTGAGTTCACAAAATTTTATAGTCTGCACATCCAGCTTTTGTCTGACGTGAAATTGGCTAAGGCACAATACTAACGATCCCAAAATTGTCAGACAGCTCATCGTACAAATTTTTTCCATACGATTTTCGTATCGTGTGTACAGGCCTTCAGAGTGCACCAGATTGCATGTAAGATTTGTATCTGCCTGTGTGTGGTCAGCCAGCTGGATTGGAGTGGAGTCTGTCTAGTGGTGGCCAGAGGTAGTGCGGGCAGTGAAAATGTATCACGGCCAGTCTTACTTGCTTAGAATATGTATGTACCCCCTTATTCCTTCATACCCCCAAGTAAGGGACCATGCCCCTGTTAGCTAGCCACTGTGGGCGTGCATTTACTTGACATGTGTGTTGCTTCATGGCGAGTTCAGTCTCCAGTTCAGGCTACAGCATCCGCTACTGATATCCAGGGACGTGTGGATGGGAATATGGACAATTACTTTAACCGCTTCAGCCCCGGAAGATTGTACCCCCTTCCTGACCAGAGCACTTTTTGCGATTCAGCACTGCATCGCTTTAACTGACAATTGCGCGGTCATGCAACGTTGCAAAATTGATGTCCTTTTTTTCCCCACAAATAGAGCTTTCTTTTGGTGGTATTTGATCACCTCTGCGGTTTTTATTCTTTGTGCTATAAACAAAAAAATTGCAAAAAAAACCCAACATTTTATTTTTTACTTTTTGCTATAATATATATCCCCCAAAAATATATAAAAAACTATTTTTGTTCCTCAGTGTATTCTTCTACATATTTTTGGTGAAAAAAAAATTGCAATAAGTGTATATTGATTGGTTTGCGCAAAAGTTATAGCGTTTACAAAATAGGGCATAGTTTTATGGCATTTTTTTTTTTTTTTTACTAATAATGGCGGCGATCTGCGATTTTTATTGGGACTGCGACAGTATGGCGGACATATCGGACACTTTTGACACATTTTTGGGACCATTGGCATTTATACAGTGATCAGTGCTATAAAAATGCACTGATTACTGTAAAAATGTCACTGGCAGGGAAGGGGCTAACATTAGGGGGCGCTCAAAGGGTTAATTGTGTTCCCTCTCTGTGTTCTAACTGAAGGGGGGAGGGAACTGTCTAGGGGAGATGACAGATCGCTGTTCATACTTTGTATGAACAGACGATCAGTCTCTTGTCCCCTCAGAGAACCGGAAACTGTGTGTTTACACACACAGATCCCGGTTCTCGGTGTGTCACCAGTGATCGCGGGAGCCTGGCGGTGATCGCGACCACCTGCCACTCGCATCGGCTCCAGGGGCAAGCAGACATAACGTTGTTTCGCCCAGCCATACCATTCTGCCACAGTAAAACTGCAGCGGCTGGTCGGCAAATAGTTAAAGCACGCAATCATAAAACTTTTTTTTTTTCTCTATCATATTCACCAAGATCAGTGAACATGCTCTAGTCCTTTTACAAATCAACTCCAATTTATTGAACAGACCTAGCCTAATGCTGAACACATTTATAACATTACCATTATAAAACATAATTGAGTCAATTCACAAAGCTAACACACTAAAATAATGATTCATCTTTTGAACGAAAAAAGTTATTTTGTAGCAGAGTTTATTGAGATTTGAAAATTACAGTCACATGTCAAACATTATCTGTATGAAAGTTTTGTATATTGAGCCTAGAATGAGCAGAATGGATGTGTAATCTCTTTCCATTTATTTTTAGCTATTGTAAAAATATTTTTTTTATTCAAATGGAGGCCATCAGACTATCACTGCAGGGGTGTTATGGAAGCCCAGATGGCTTTCAGCTTGTCTGCATTGTTGGGTCTGGTTTGTCTTCCTCTTGACAGCACCCCACAGATTGTCTATGGGGTTTAGGTCAGGCAAGCTTGCTGGCCATTCAAGCACACTGATACCATGATCATTAGGTATTGGTACTTTTGGCAGTGTGGGCAGGTCCCAAGTCCTGCTGAAAAATGAAATCAGCATCTCCATAATGTTGGTCAGCAGAGGGCAGCATGAAGTGCTCTAGAATTTCCTGTTAGAGGGCGGTGTTGAATTTGGACTTAATAAAGCACAGTGGACCAACACTAGCAGATGACGTGGCTCCCCAAATCATCACCGACTGTGGAAATTTCACACTGGACCTCATGCAACTTGGATTTGTGCC
The DNA here is from genome assembly GCA_037952925.1 of Lithobates clamitans. Taxonomy (NCBI): domain Eukaryota; kingdom Metazoa; phylum Chordata; class Amphibia; order Anura; family Ranidae; genus Lithobates; species Lithobates clamitans. The sequence continues at coordinate 4,209,004 of JBBGZY010000375.1, forward strand.
TCTCCACTCTTCCTCCAGACTCTGGGACCTTGAATACCAAATGAAATGCAACATTTTTCACAGTACGTGATGATTTGGAGAGCCATGCCATCTGCTGGTGTTGATCCACTGTGTTTTATCAAGTCCAAAGTCAGCGCAGCCCTCTACCAGGAAATTCTAGAGCAATGCATGCTTCCCTCTGCTGGCCAGCTTTATGGAGATGCCGATTACATTTTCCAGCACAACTTGGCACCTGCCCACACTGCCTGGTTTAATGATGATGGTATCACTGTGCTTGACCAGCAAACTCGCCTGACCTAAACCCCTTAGAGAATATGTAGGGTACTGTCAAAAGGAAGATGAGAGACACCAGACCCAACAATGCAGATGAGCTGAAGGCCCCTACCAAAGCAACCTGGGTTTCCATAACATCCCAGCAGTGCAACAGGCTGATCACCTCCATACCACGCCGCATTGATGCAGTAATTCATGCAAAAGGAGCCACGACCAAGTATTGAGTGCATACTATACTGTACATGGACATACTTTTCAGTAAGCCAACATTTCTGTATTAAAAATAATTTTATTTTTTATTGGTAAAGTTATCTTATATAATATTATAATTTTCTGAGTTACAGAACTTGAGTTTTCACTACCTGTAAGCCTTAATCATCAAAAAAAAAAAAAAAAAAGAAAGAAAATTTCCATCTGCTCTAAAAGAATGTAACTGAAGGAAACATACACGCTGGTACAGAACCCCAGCTGCACCAGATAAATGTTGGATATGATGATAGGGACAGGATAAGTGTTCAATATTCCACATCCTCTGGACATGTCCTAAATTCACTGCCTTCTGGCGAGAAGTTCATGGCATTGCTCAACAATTCACAAATTTCCATATACTCCTAGAACCCTCCTTTCTCCTTCATAATAACCCAACCCCCTTATAAATACTGTATTAAAAAAATAAATAAATAAATCCTGAGAAATGGCTCAAAAAAAGGAGAAGACATACAAAGAATGGAAGATTCAACCCACTCACAAGAATGAGGGGAAGTGCCTCCTGCCAGGCCAGACCTGAGGGTAACACCTCACCTTTACCTGTTTGACCCTCAAATCTATCTATCTATCTATCTATCTATATCTATTGATATCTATATCGATATCTATATATACACATACACACAGGCATACCCCACTTTTAAGTACACAATGGGAGTTATTTACTAAAACTGGATAGTGCAAAAACAGGCTTCTGTATAGAAACCAATGAGCTTCCAGGTTTTGAATCTTAATTGAACAAGCCGAGGTTAGAAGCTATATATATATTATATAATTTATTTTTTATATATAGTATAGGTAGATTAGCACTTTTTTGAAGATGGGTAATTTCAGATGTCTCACTTCATAGATGCCTCTCTAAAAACTTTTTATTCCTAAAAAATAAAAAGTTATGCTTTCTTACAACTGCATAGCAGTATGTTTGTTCTAACAATGCTTAAAAATGATGATTAGGATTAAATGTACATAATTTTGAGGAATGGCCATTACATATACTGAATCCTAAACTGAAATATTTATGATCAAAAACACGTTCAATGCAATGTATGAATATTGTGTTAATTTAAAGGGGTTGTAAACCCTCAAGGTTTTTCACCTTTTATGCATTAACCACTTAAAGACCAGCCACCGCAGTTGAGGACGGAGCCGATGCGTGTGCCCAGCAGTCGCGATATCCGCCGGGCACCCGCGATCACTTTTGAGAGAGACAGAACAGAGGAAGATCTGTCAATGTAAACAGACAGATCTTTGTTCTGTCAGGGAAGAGGGGACAGATCTGCTGTTCATACTGGCTAAAAGATGCAGATCACCGCCATTACTAGTAAAGAAAAAAAATAAAAAATAAAAATATGAAAATGCCATAAATATATCCCCTATTTTGTAGACGCTATAACTTTTGCGCAAACCAATAAATATACTCTTATTGCAATTTTTTTTACCAAAAATATGAAGAATATATATTGTCCTAAACCGAGAAAGAAATTATATATTTTTTTTCTTTTTTTGGATATTTTTTAGAGCAAAAAGTAAAAAAATATTGTTTATTTTTCAAAATAGTCAGTCTTTTTTTTGTTTATAGCGCAAAAAATAAAAAAACACAAAGGTGATCAAATACCACCAAAATAAATGGCCTGGTCATTAACCACTTGCCTACCAGTCACTTAACCCCCTTCCTGCCCAAGTGATTTTTCAGCTTTCAGCGCTGTCGCACTTTGAATGACAATTATGCAGTCGTGCTACTCTGTACCCAAACAATTTTTTTTATCATTTTCTTCACACAAACAGAGCTTTTTTTTGGTGGTATTTATTCACTGCTGGGTTTTTCATTTTTTTTAACTTTTTTTCGTCAGTAAATTTTGTAACTAATTTTCCACCTTCACTGATGAGGCAGCACTGATAGGCGGAACTGGTGGGCAATGATGAGGTGGCACTTATGGGCACTGATGAGGCGGCACTTATGGGCACTGATTAGGTGGAACTGATGAGGTGGCACTAATATGCCACACTTATGGGCACTTATATGTGGCACTGATAAGTACTGATAAATGGTACTGATAGATGGCACTGATGGGCACTAACAGGCGGCACTGGTGGGCACTGATAGGCGGCACGGATAGGCGGTGCATATGGGCACTGATGGGTGGCACTGATGGGCATTACTGATGGGCATTGATTGACAGCAATGATGGGCAGCACTGACTGGCATCACTAAAGGGCACTGATTGGTGGCACTTGTGGGCAGTGGTCAGCACTGATTTCTGCCACTGATAGCTGGCATTAGTGGGCACTGAGTGGTGACACTGTATTGCACTATTTTAATCAGGGCACTGATGATCAGTGCCCTGAATACATTCCTACATGTCCCCCTGTGAGGAGATGCCGCTGATCGGCTCTCCTCTCCTCACACTGTCAGTGTAAGGTGAGGAGAGCCGATAACCGGCACTTCCTTGTTTACATGTGACCGGCTGTGATTGGATACAGCCGGTCACATAGTTAAAGAGCCGCGGACGCAGCTCTTTACAGAGATTAGGGTCGTGCCGTATCCAAGTAACACAGCGCGGCCACAATCGCCACGCTGCTTGCCCCCGCGGGCACGCGAGAGTGGCCGTTCTGGGACGCCGTCATATGACGGTGTCCCAGAACGAGAGCCGCTCCGTCATTTGACGGTGGGCGGGTGTGGCAAGCAGGTAAGGGGGCAAATCCTTCCGATCCTTAACCACTTCAGCCCCAGAAGATTTTACCTCCTTCCTGACCAGAACACTTTTTACAATTTGGCACGGCGTTGCTTTAACTGACAATTGCGCGGTCATGCAATGCTGTACCCAAACTAAATGTGCTGCCTTTTTTCCCCACAAATAGAGCTTTCTTTTGGTGGTATTTTATTCACCTCTGCGGTTTTTATTTTTTGAACTATAAACAAAAAGAGTGACAATTTTGAAAATAAAAAAAAATATTTTATATACTTTTTGCTATAATAAATATCCCCCAATTAAAAAAAAACAAAAAAACAAAAACAAATGTCCTCATCAGTTTAGGCAAATATATATTCTACAATATTTTTGGTAAAGAAAAAAAAAATAAAAATAAAAAAATAATAATCGCAATAAGCGTATATTGATTGGTTTGCGCAAAAGTTATAGCGTCTACAAACTATGGGAAAGATTTATGGCATTTTTATGGTGTTTTTATTATTTATTTTTGCGGAGTCACTTTTGACACCTTTTTTGGGACCACTGACATTTAGAGAGCGATCAGTGCTATAAATATGCACCGATTACGGTATAAATGTAACTGGCAGGGAAGGGGTTAACACTAGGGGAGATCAAGGGGTTAACTGTGTGTTTCCTCACTGTGTGGGGTTGGGATTAACTAGGAGAAATGACGGATCGCTGTTCCTACTTTGTAGTAACTCACGATCTGTCTCCTCTCCTCTGACAGCAGAGTTTACACAAATCCCTGTGCTGGCTCTCATGGACACGATCGCGCCCGCTGGCCACGCGTGCCCTCTGGTCGCTCTCCTGGGCAAAGCTGTATATGTACGGGATTTTGCTCAGAAGAGCCATTCTGCCACAGTATATCTGCGGGAGCTGGTCGAGAAGCGGTTAAGGTGAAACACCTCCTGTGATGCAGCAGCCCCCCAGAGCCCCCCTTTTATTTACCTAAACCCAGTCTTTCCAGCAATGGGGACGAGCACAGCAGCTCCAGCCGGTGTCTCGGGTCCTGATTTGATAGATTGATACCAGCGCAGCCATTGGCTCCCGCTGCCGTCAATCAAATCCAATGACACAGGAGCCAGGGGAGGGACCGAGTCCTGCTGTCTGTGTCAATGGACACAGCAGGACACAGGGGAGTGCCCCGAGGGAGAGCGGCTCAACGGGGCACTTAAGAAGGGGAGGAGCCAGGAGCACCACTGAGGGACCACAGAAGAGGAGGACTGGGGCCACTCTGTGTAAAACCAACTGCACAAAGGATGCAAGTATGACATGATTTTTTTTTTTGCTTTTAAATGAACCTTTACATATCCTTTAACTAATATTTTTAGATCTACTTTAAATACATTTTAAGAGCTCAATTTTTCTGTACTAGATATCTGTGTCAGTGCTACAAGGTGGCAAGAGGAGGTTACCAATGCACGGTAGCTAAAGGAATAAACTATTCCATGGTTTATGTGAGCAGAAGCCGTCATTATTATGAGCAATTTTTTAATCTACATAATAGGGTCTAAGATGTCATTTTTATCATGTTACTTTTTTCTTGTAAATGTAGTTTAACTTTCCACATCCAAACACATTTTACCTTGAAACTGAACATTCATTATGGTTTGAAGCCTTGGCTTCAACATTAAGCGCTATGAATTCACCATTAGATTACCAATTTAGCAAAACCAATTTTGTTAGTAGGTTACACAGAATATGTACACACACACATATAATATATATACACATTTTAATCATATCTATTTTACTTGTTTTAGGTCTCATATTTGGTTTATTACATCTTTGCACTTTGGATACAGACTTCTAACGTCTCCTTCCAGTGGCCATCTGTATATCAAGGAATGTGCTTAACATGAACGTAAAGGCAAAGGGTATTTTATCTTAATGCATGAACATAAAAAGCCTTCTGTGTGCAGCAGCCCCTCTTAGCCCCCCCAAACACTTAGCTGTGCCCCATCTAGATCCAGCGATGTTGTAGGAGTGCCTCGGCTGCCCGGGACTCCCCTGCTCATTGGCCATTGGCTCCTGCTGCTGTCAAAGTCAGTCAGTCAATGAGGAGAGAAAGGAGGTTGGGCCAGGCCACGGCTCCTGGTCGGAATATACATAGGGAGCTGTGGCTTGGCTCGGGTGCCCCCATAGCAAGCTGCTTTCTGTGTGGGCACTCAACAGGAGGGAGGAGCCAGGATCATCGAAGAGGGACCCAAGAAAAGGAGGATACAGGATGTGCTGTTCAAATCCACTGCACAGAGCAGGTAAGTATATATGTTTGTTATTTAAAAAAAAGAAAAACAAACAAGACTTTAGTATCACTTTAACACTTGGCTGGATGGCTATTATTGATATCATCATCTACTGAACACTACCAGCTGACAGGGAGAGAGGGAGGGGGAGGAGATGGAGATGCACACAGCACAGGGAAGAGCTGCAGTGATGGAGGCACATAAGCTGACTATGATTTCATGACTCAGCAGCCATGATAAACGTGGTCCGCTCACAGAAAGGAAGTCAGGACCAGGCAGGATCAACCAAGTACTGTAGAAGATAATAAAAAGAACAATTGACAATATGCTATAGCTTGTGTATTAAAGGGGCAGGGTCATGATTTTCTATTTTTGGGGGGTTACAACCACTTTAATGTAAGATTGTTTTCCCCCATGGAGACTAAGGGACATATGAAGAGTTCAGCAAGGCTTTGTACAAGTTAAAATGTGACCTATGTGTGTTGTGTGAGATCTTATACTTTCTGTGAAGAAACCACATATCCCACAAGCGCTGGGTTTCTCAGTCTAGTGATTTTGCAGGTGCAATCTGACCAGTAAATAGATCTGACACAGAGACAAGCAGGCAGACCATTCACAATAGACACAAACAGCTCACTCGTGAAGCTGGGAGATGATGCGTTTCATCACATTAGCACTCCCACATTTGTAATGCACCACGGAGGCGATGGTGAGACATGCCTTGGACGCCACATGACCCTAAACAAGAAATTGTCTTGTCCTCCTGGCGCAGAGAGACAGGATAGCTGCAGGAGTACATGGACTTAGGGGAATTAATCAGCTATAACACTACAAACTGCAGCCACAACACACCCAGGGTCGGCTATATTACCAGCAGGTAGCCCAGGTTTCTACAGCTTTATAAAGAAGCAGATTGCTTTAAAATATGTTTCGGCTTTTGGGGGTATACAGCGGTGACAGCAGGAGGCTCTTGGTTTCAGACTCCAGACCCTAGCGGCGGCTCCATCCCTGCCAGAACATCTTCACAGCAGCCCACGCTTTCTCCAGCTGGTGGCCAAGATGGGGATTTGAGACTATCTATACACTGACTCTGGTTTACACCTAGGCAACCTGTCAAGTCTTTGCACACCTTTTGATGTTTGTGAGTGCAACATTTTACCGTTTTTTTTTGCTCATTAACTTCCTCATTTATACTGCACTGTGGGGTGTGTGCTCCTCTCGCGTTTTCTTCAGGTGTACGGCACCTACCCACACAGCTTAGAAGCAGTACCTTCATAGCTATAGCCAGCCTTTTTCAACATTTTAACATGGAAGAACCCTTGAAATAACTTTTTAGAATCAGGGAACCCCTGCTAATAATTATATTTACAGTTCACAGCACATTAGTCTGATGGTCAGTGGGAAGAATGCTCCTTACATTATGGTCATTGTGAAGAAATCCCCCCTTACAGATAGCTAAAATGATCATTGGTGTCAGTGGTTATTAATTTTGGAGGCAGAAATTGCTTATTGTCTGAGGATCCCCTTGCAATCTCTGGAAGAACCCTGGTTGACAAACTCTGGCTACAGCAGTCAGAGGACTGAGTTTTTAATCTGGGCTACTTGCTTTTAGTTAATATTTACCATTTTTTTTTTATTACATGTAATTTATTTTTTCAATACTATTGTCCAAGTTAACAACACAAGTGTTATATGTCTGTACCCAATTTCATCTATAGGCCACACAGTCCTAACCAGGCACTGATATTCACTTGCACAGCATTGAGCCTAATTAGGCTCATTAAGGTTGAATAACACACGAGGGCACATCTCTCTGTGGGTGAGCACAGTTTGTTTCACAGGTTTTACTGGTGACAACTTTTGATAAAGCTCAAGTGCACCTCAACATCTGAACATTAAAAGGCAAGATCATCACCAACCTATTTGAAGGTGTTTTTAAGGTGGATAACTGGAGTGACTACAGTGGGCAGAGACCACTTATCAATTTCAAATGGAAAATGTTCCATCATTTTGTCAGAAAGAAACTGTGATTTCAAGGGTTGTTTCTACTCCTCATAGAGGAAGGTTTTACATACCAAATGTATTGGGAAGGGCTTTGTAGTAACAGTTCTAGGAGAAACTATGCCTTTACAGCAAGTCTCTACTCCAATTGCAGGGTGGAATACACTGCAGCAGAGGATAAAGAAGGATAAAGAACTTATTGTGGAGTCATATGGAAATTGCTGAAAAACAGCTTTCTTTCTCATGGAAAGGTTGTGGAGACTCTGAATAGGAGATTGTAACATGGGCCTCAAAAACACTTAAAGTTGGAGTTTCAGTAGGCGCAGAATTAGATATTGTTGTGAATGGTGCCAGAGCACACTTAGAATCCTTGCAAGTGGATTGCTGCATTCATTGTGCAAAAACTATTGTCACAAATATTTAGTGCATAACTGTGCCCGAAAATCTCTGCATGTGCATAGCGCAGCTTGTGATACGGTGCACAGAGTCAATGATGTGTATGTGTTTGCACATGCACATATTAGAAAGTCTGACACTGGCTTTTTGGAATCCAGAGGCTTATTTAAAGCAAAGCTGAAACAGATTTGCCAAATGGTTGTCAACTGTTGTAACCAGACCTGTATCCTGTGGGCTTGCCTCTGGACTCTGCTTTATCCTGATCTCTTATTGCCGACCCTGGCTTGTGTCCTGGCCTCATCCTCTGCATGCTGTTTTTGTACTTTTGCTGTCCATCTTATATTGACTCTGACCTGGCTTCTGAACCTTCTCCCATCTTCGGATTTGGTTTCTCTGCTACCCGAATGTTATGAACCATGGCTTTGATTCCTGCACCTGCAGGTTTCCTATGGTATATTGGTGTGCCCCCATTCTGCACAAGATCCAGTCTGGACATCCTCAATATCCAGACTATCATTTGATCACACACAGTGCCAAGGCACCTGTGCCACTCCTCACCCTACTACACCCTCTCAGTGGGTATTGGACAGGAGGTGCAAGGGAAGCCCTCTAGTCAACTCAGCCTCTACCAGGTATGTGACAATACCATCTAGTTATTTCTGAGTCCAAAAGGGGTGCCTCACCACTGGACACTTTGAGGTTGATTTATTAAAACTGGAGTGTGCAAAATCTGGTGCAGCTGTGCATGGCAGCCAATCAGCTTCTAACTTCAGCTTGTTCATTTAAGCTTTGACAAAATAAACCCCAGAATCTGATTGGTTTCTAACAGAGCTGCACAAGATTTTGCACCCTCCAGTTTTAGTAAATCAACCCCTTTATGTCAACAGATCTCCACTTTGACCCTGGCTGTCAAGAATTTACAAAAGGGGTATTGCCAGTTGGAGGGTTGCATCAAGTCAGTCTACAGCATTGCCTGCATCTGCTACTTTAATTTCTTTAGCAACCCCCAACTTAGATTGATTTGGATACTACCAAGAGTTCATGTATACTTAATTGCATGCCTGCTATATCTGCAGAACCTATGAAGAATAGACTGCAGCGCTCTCCACTTTTTATATAGGAAACCCTTTGCCACCAATAGTCTAACCTGTATTTCTACTGTGGGGAGACAAGACATGTTATACTGACTTGCTCTCTGAGATCAAGTAAGCCAAACTCCTCTTCACTGGTGGTTGGATGCACCTCAGAGAATAAACTAACTCTTGCTGCTTCACAGATAATAACTTGGCATATGTTGCTTTGCATACCTCCCTGCAGATATTCAAAAAGACTATCCCAGTTTAAGCCATTATAGATCATGGTGCTTGCAACTACTTCATGAATATGAACTTTGAAACATGACACAGCATTCCCTTGTAGCCAAAGCAGCAAAGACTGACTGTACATCTAGCACATTCTACAGGTTTCAAAATGGGGCCCACAAATCTTGAGACCTGTCTGCTTCCTGTACCTTCTGACAACAGTAATCAGGAGTTTCTTTGGCTAGACATAGCATTTCTGTTTATTTTGTAATTCTTGATATCATCTGGCTCCAAGCACATAACTTTCACATAAACTGGAGCACCAGAAAAGTGTCAGTCTCATCTTTTTACTGCCAACAGTCCTGCCACAACAGCCTTCTGCACAAGAACTATTCCGCTTCTTGAGCTTCATCCTGAATCAGATCCATGGCAGTTTGTTCCTTCACTACATCATGATTTTTGGGGATTTTTTCTATTAAAAAAAAAAAAAAAAAGGAGGCTACCCCCTCACCGTTCACAACTGTCAAATTGACATTTAATCAGGAGTGGAAAATCTTCTTCTTTCTAAGCCCAAATTGGAAACATGTTGTCAATATATTTCAGAGAACTTAGAGAAGGGCTTCATCTGCCTGTCCACATCTGCTGCTTGAGCAGTAATTTACTTTGTTGACAAGAAAATTCACACTCTTTGTTCTTGCATGGATTATAGAGAACTTAACATTAAGATCAAGAACAGATACCGTCTCCCACTAGTCCCTGGACTCTTTCAAAGATTCAGAACTGCTGAAGCTTACACCAAAGATGTGTGTGGATCCAGGTTTGCTATGTGTATGTGAATTAGTGTGAATGTTGGGCACTGGCTTTAGTCATCTATAGGCCAATTTACAACACAGAACCACTAGAGATAGTTGTTTGTTTTCTTATGTTTGACCCGGTTTGTCTCTTGACTATTTTATACCTATCGCTCGTTATTGAATTTGACTTCTGTGATTGAACTGCTGCCTGCCCTTAACCCTGCTTCTGTCTTAACATGGTACTTCTGCTACCTGGTTGTTGCCGACTCAGCTCTACTATGGCTTTGCTTCCTGCTCCTGCAAGATCTTGTGCTCTACCTGTGTGCCACCAATCTGCACAAGCACCAGTCTCAGCATCTGAAACATCCAGACCATCATCTGATCACCCACTGTGCCACAACCTTTTATAGACACCCATGTTCCTCGTCCTGCTATACCCAGTCACCAATTTCAGGGGGTATGGGACAGGAGGTGTAATGGATGTCCTTATCATGTCATGTGACGCCTATAAAAGCCTGAATGGATGTTAAAGGTTTTGTTGATGTATGTTAGGTCTCAGCTATACAACACTCTGATGAGGACATCCTTTTAGTAGGAATGATCCCAGGGTCTATGTTGCAGACATTGGACCCTTCTGCGAATACAAGGCAGTCACCCCTGTCAAACAATGGTGTCTGGATTGAGGTTTCCAGTTGCAGCAGAGCTATCTTGTGTTTTTGAAAATACACGTTGAACCATGTAACAGAATACATATAGGCTCAAAATGTGGCACAGCCCTGCATGCTCACAAATTCAGGCAAAACTATGCTAATGAGGGTTGCAGGTGGCTGAGGGTGACAAAGTACCTGTAGGTGGGCAGAGGAGGGAACCAGAGACTAGATGGTCCACTTACAAAGTAGGAGCAGCAGCAGAAAGATTCTTCCTCTAGGCTGAATGTTGGGGAAGAGAATGCAGAGGTAAAGTATAGTAGTTATAACTTAAAGGCAAAACTTTATTTTTTTTGTTTTGGACACAGTGGAGAAAGATTAGAATACAAGTCAGGTTTTTATTGCTACCTCTTTCTCTGTTAGGAAGATTCACCCCCACTCACTATCCTGTTTATCATTAAAAGTGGAAGTAAAGAAAAATGCCTATGGGACAGGAAGTGAAGGGAAATCTCCCCAATGGGACACAGATGGCAAAAAAAGGAAACCGACAGGGTTTATAATCCTCCCTTAATCCATCCAAAATTATAAAAATGAAAAAAAAATGAAAAAAAAGTTCTATTTTTAAAGGGGTTATTTACCCCCAAAACAAAATATATTGCAGACTACCGATTTCTTTTTTTTTTTTTTCTTCTTTTTACCACTTAAGTGTTTTCTTTTGAGAGACCCTTTTCAACTTGACGTTCAAAACTCGTCCCTTCTCAAGTTCACATCATTGTGGCCTCTTTTCAGAAAAGAACAAAAAAAACAAAAAAAACAGGGAAACAAAAGGTTCCCTCCTTTATTAATTACCGTATAAAAAAATGTTTTCCCGTCCTACACTACCCACCTATTGCCCACCCTTTCTAAATCCCCCCCCCCCCCGCCTTACTTCCTGGATTTTTCCTCTTCTTTTCCTTTTTAGCGTTTTATACCTTCCAGTTTCTTCTGCCAGAATTTGTCCAAGGTTTTATATCTTTCCCTCCCAATCCAGATAGAATTACATTTTTCTATTTGTTCTTTATCTTTGCAGCAGAGAAGTTCCATTTTATGGTAGTACTCCACTTGTTTAAACCAGTCTTTTAAGTCTGGGCCTTCACTCTTTAACCAGTTTTTTGGGATCGCTCCCTTTGCGGCATTTAGTAATTTTGACGTTATTTTTTCCGTATACTGCTTGCTAGAGGAGTTGGTGTCATGGAACAGGCAGGTCAGTCTATTATTCTCTATTGTCTCGCCCGTAATTTTCTTTATACTTGTAATTATTTCTTGCCAATATGTGCTAATTTGTGGGCAGTCCCACCATATGTGTATCATTGTGGCTTTTTGTCCACAGTTTCTCCAACACATTGGTGTTTCCGCTTGGTTGATTTTGTGGAGTCTCTCCGGGGTCATATACCAAATGACTAGGAATTTGTAATTCTTCTCGATGGTGTCTGTGTCCCATGCTTGGTTATATCCTCCTGCAATCATTCTCTTAATTTGATGTTCTTCCAACTTTGTTTCTAACTCACTTTCCCACTTTTCAATGAAGGGAGGCCTGTCTTGTCCTTCCAGATCTGTCAGAAACTCAGACTTTCGAGATGCCTTTCTTCAAAGGTGTCGTTGTCATACAGAGCTTTTCCAATCGGTTTAATCTTTCTCCATCTCTAAACGGGTGCGGTGATGTGTTTATTAAGTGATTTAGTTGAAAATATTCCCAATCTCGTAATTTCCCACCGAATTTACTCTCCAATTTTTGTGCAGATTCCAACTTCCCTCTTCTAAAAATACCTTTAATTAGTGGATTTTTTATTTTGAGTCTTCGAAAGATATCCTCACCCGGAGTGAAAAAATGTGTTCCCGTGAGGGGCGTCAACGGTGAATTATATGCCCATTTTTTTTTCCGGTGTAGTGCATCCCAAATTCTAAAAACATTTTTTGTCACCTCATGTGCGTTGGGTCTAGTATTCTAAATTTATTCGATAACCAAATATTTTTGTGAAGCGTGGTTTTACTTAAAAGTGTTTTCTATTTCTATCCATTTTTTTTCTTTGTTTTCTTTTGTCCATTCTATCATGCGTGCTAGGATTACTGCTTTGTAGTACCTTGAAATGTCTGGTGCTGTTAAACTCCCGTGCTGTTTTTTCCTAGAAATGAATGCGAATTTTAATCTTGGTTTTTTATTTTGCCATATATATTTTGTTAATTTTTGTATCGTTTTGAAAAAGCTCTGTGGAACCTTTATTGGTAACATTTGGAATTTGTACAATATCTTTGGTAGTATTGCCATTTTAATCATGTTGACTCTTCCTATCCACGATATTGTTTGTATGTTTACCTTCTTAACTTCTGCCTTGATCTCATTTAGTAGTGGGATGCAGTTTACAGGGTAGATTTTCTCGAGTGATGCTGTTAGTTTAATTCCTAGGTAGGGTAGCTCCCCCTTTACCCACGTAAATGGAAATTCTCTTTGAAGGGCCAGAGTGTCTTTTTTACTTACTCTCAGGTTCAATATTTCTGTTTTAATGGGATTTATTTTGAAATTTTAGAATTCTCCGTATTTATCAACTTTTTTCAGGAGATTTAAGAGGGTCTCTCTAGGCTTAGTCACGTACACAAGGATATCGTCGGCATAAGCCGCGACTTTATGTTCTTTTCCTCCTACTCTCACCCCATCTATCCCTCGGTTATTTTGCAAGGTCTCAAGGAATGGCTCCAATCATAGTACATATAGAAGGGGCGAGAGCAGGCATCCTTGCCGTGTTCCGTTAAGCATTTCAAACACTGGCGACGTCTTGCTGTTTACCTTTACACAAGCCGTGGGCCCTCTATAGAGATTCATGATC